>CP125979.1:402495300-402937854 GCA_030063025.1 Avena longiglumis
ACCTTGGAATAGTATTGGCAAGTGATACCTTAGTGTATTTTAAGTGGAATATATTACTATATGCATTTGGCTAAGTGTAGCTTGGCTTGCTTTGCTTGAAAATAGGTTTTTCCTATTAGATGAAAACACTAAGTTTTTCTTTGTCCAAAACATTCCCAAGGAACCACCAATAGACATTGAGGTCCTTCACCCTTGTTCACCCACAAATTTTACTTAGAAGTTGGAGTGATGAGATTCTTGTAGCTTCCATGTCTTGATGCTCAAAGTGTCCATTGCCTTTGACAAGGCTAAGTACTTAGGTTTTCCATCTGCAGAGGTTGTGCACTTTCCCCACCAGACTTGGTTTCCCAAGACAGGACCTTTCAGAAGCCTTTCCTTAGTCAAATGGACGCGTTCCAACCTATCATCCCATCTACCACCAACTGTCCAAATGACTAAGTTCTAGCAACCTATATGATCAAGGCAGAGCCCATATTGCCAAGTGGTTGCACTGTAAGCTTTCTCAACACTTGGCCTCCAAATCCCTTTGTGCCTGGGTGGCATACCACAAGTGAGATACACAACCCAAGTCCATGGCCTTGTGTAACCACTCAACATAACCCAAACATCCATTCCACCCAGGAGGTTCATTTGTCTTAGTTGTTTTATTAGAAAACATAAGTCTCTTGACTTAGAAATATTTTTATCATAATAAGTATAGATGTTCACCACCTTGTTTGCTAAGTAGCTAGGCTAAGCAGGTTATGATAACTTAACTTAGGAGAATTCCCTAGCAATTCTACTATTCTACTCTACTTAGGATTTCCCAACTTAGCACTAGGCAGAAATAGCATGCAATACTTTAGCAAAATATCTAATGCTAGTACAAAACATAAGATAGAAATATTCATGAAAATATCACTTGCCTTGGTAGTGGGGAGAGTAGCACTCTTCACAATCACAATCACTAGCAAAATCTACACAAGAAATTATAGTATACAATTACACACAATTATATACAACCAAAAATAATATGAATGCATGCATGCAAGAATTTACTAAGTGGTGATTTTTGAAAATTCTACCAAGTATGCTCGTGACTACAGAAACTTAACATGTCACAAGTTTGCCAACTAAACTTATTTGGCACCAATATAATTTACCAAAATAAATCTATATCTAAAAATAGCCTCAAACTTGTTCTACAAATAAAGTCTTTTTAATTATTACTATTTGTTAAACAAATTGGATATTCAGAAAGGTCTTGTTTCACTAAATCCAATGGTATAAAGTTTGCAAAAATCTAACGTGGCAATCAAAAGTTATAAGCATTTGAATTTGGATCAAATTTCTGGTTTTAAATATATTTTTAGATCTAACCCTAGCCACGCGTCGCGCTGTGATTGGCGCGTACCGCTTCGGTTGGATCGCGCTCTGCAGCCGCAGGATCTAAATAGATCGTACGCTCCAGATCGCGTACCGCTTCGGGGTTAAGTGGATCTATCCTAGCGCTACGATACAGATCCAACGATCTAAAACAACAAGCCAAAATCTGGCGGCGCTTATCGGCTGTGCGCGGCGGCGATGGTCGGACGATGGCGGCGCTGGCGATACAGATCGCTAGGTGGATGGGGGAGATGCTCACCGAGACCGCGAGGATGTGGGGATGCTCGACGTGTGATCAGCTCGGCAAGGGGCGCTCAGGGTTGCGGTAGATTTCTCGCCGGAGTCGGATCTGGCAACGGTGGTTCTGCTCGAGGTCGGAGGCGACGTTGTAGATCACTAGGATGCCAAAGGAAGGTGTGGTTAGATGCGGAAGATCACGGAGAACATGCGAGCGTGAACGACAAGGTTTGGGGCGGTCTGGACTTACCACTAGAGCTCGCCGGAGTTCGTGCAGAAGACGGTGGCGGCCAGTCGTCTATGTTGCTGAAGCTATGGGTCATGCGAAGGTGAACGGAGGGTGTCAGAAGGTGCACAGAGATTCACTGAACATGATAGCGTAAACGCGAGACCGAGGGAAACTCTAGGCTCACCGGAATTTGCCGGCGCAGTCGTCGAAGACGGCGGGGTTACAGAGAGCAATGCACGCAGCCTGGTGGTGCTCTGGGTTCAGGGTTTGAGGGAGAAGGGAGAGGGGCAGAGGGGTTTTATATAGCCTGATCATGAGCGAGAATCACTCGGGCATTGATTCTAATTGACGCCGCGAATTAAACACAGAAAACGGCCGCGTTGATTTGGGGATGAACTGGTCGTGCGGGTGGAGACGATGCTGACGTGGAGGAGGCCCGCTTGTCAGCGAAGTGCGCGAGGTGGAAGTGGGGTCTGCCTGTCAGCGGCTGAACGTGTGCGCTCGCACGTTAGATAAGTAAAGAAAGGTTCCCGGGTGGGCTTGCTGGGCTCGATTCGCTGCTGGGCCAGAAACTTGGCGCTCGGCCTTTTTCCTTTGTTTAAGTCTTTTTCTTTTCTAATTCTATTTTCTGGAATGATTTTTGATATGAATTCAATCCTTTTGAATTTCAAACAAAATTGGGGATCTTTGCAGGGTTCTGTGGTTTCAAATACAGTCATTTAACCAAGTGGTTACCTTGTAAGGGCCTGGTCAAGCTTGGGTTTTGAAACAAACAGAGACTTGTCTCTAGTTTGTGCATGATTGAAATAGGGTTTAGAAAATATTTCTAAATTAGAAACTTGGGTTAAAATGCTACACCTAATCTTTCCAACAATGGAGGCAAGCAATCAAGTTCCTAAACAATCCAATCTCAAAGGGTGATGGCCAATTGAGTTGAATTTGCACACATGAAATCATAGCTCAAACTTCTGTCTCTAAATGATTTTGAGAAAAGCCCTAAATGGATGAATGATGCAAGAATGATATGAATGAGTTTTGGAATATGAATTTAGGGATGTTACATGGTTCGTCTGGATCACGCGCTGTGAGACGTTGGATCAAGTTACATCGCACGGCACTAATTGCATACCCCTTCGGCGTTAAGTGATTCTACCGCATCCTTACGATCTGCATCTAACGGCTGGAGACGACCTGACCAAATTCTGGCGGCGCTCAGCGGCAGCGCGCGGCGGCGACGCTCTGCTAGCGGAGGAGCTGGCGATGCAGGAAGCGAGAAGGGAAAAGAGATGGCTCACAGTGATCGCAGTGACGTGGGGATGCTCAACCTGCTCGCGGTTGACGAAGGGGCGCACAGGTTTGCTGATAATCGCTCGTCGGAGTTGCGTCTGACGACGGCCGCACTCTGTCATCGTCGAGGGCGGCGCTACGGGTCATGAGGGAGCAAACGGAAAGCATGGTTAGATGCGCAAGGTCATGGCGATGATGCGTGCGTGAAGGAGAAGGAGAGGGACGGTCAGGTTCTTACCAGAGGAGTCACCGGAGAAGCAAACAGACGGTGGAGCTACTGTTCGTTGTTGTTGTCGACGCTGCAGAGCACGCGCGGGCGAGCTAACGCTACGGGGAGGTTCACTAGGGAGTGGGGAGTAAGTGAGTGTGGTCGAGGGGGCAAGGGGCGGTTTCTACTAGCCGGAATCGCTTGTGGAGCTCACCGGAGACAGTGGCAATGCGAGGCAGAATTGACGCAGCCTGGTGGCTCCTGTGAGGTGTGGTCTGGGGGAGAAGGGAGAGGAGACCAGGGCATTTAAGAGGCGTCGTTGCAGCGCGGGATTTAATCATCCATTAACTCGAATTGACAGCGCGCATTCACGGCAGAAACAACAGCGAAGTTTGGGGACGAACAAGACGCGGGGTTGACGATGATGACGGGGCAGTGGGGCTGCGTTGTCAGCGAGAGAGAGGAAAAGAAAGTGGGTTCGGGCGTTCAGCGACTGCGTGGGTTTCTTTCGCGGTGAGAAAACATTTCGCGTTTGAGAGAGAGGGAGTGGGCTAGTTGGGCCAGTGGGCTGGGCTTGCTGGGTCGGGTCGTCTCTTCCATTTTTTTGTTCTGTTTGTTTTTCTTTTTCCTTTTCTTTTATTCTGTTTTGATTTCATTTAAGCATTTCAAGCATCCATTTGAATTCAAATAATTGCCAAATTTTGTGTAGCTTTAAACACTGATTAGTAAAACATTCTGGAATCCTTTAAGAATAATTTATTTATTCTTTTAAGTCCTTTTAATTATTCAAAATAGGTTCTAGTTTTAAATCATATAAGATTTAATAATATTTCTAAACACCATTTGATTTTCTAAAAACCTTCCAAATCTTTTCAGTAGGTTTTTATTTGTTTAATAGGGTGTCAAAAATTCATCTTGAATTATTGGGTAAGTATCTAATATGATTCACAAGTCATTTGAATTGGGTTTTCATTTTAATTCCAATGGAATTAAATATAGTTTTAATTCCCTAAAGTTTAATTGGAAGATTTCTTTAATCTAATTAAGTTGAATTAAACAAATTTTATTTCACTTGGGTAAATTCCAAAATACTATTTTCTCATGAATTATATAATAATTCTTATTAGAGATTTGTCTTTATTAAAATAGGGATATAATGGTTATTGCCATTTTATTTTATTTTGGAAATTCTTTATTATTTTATTTTATTTGGTTTGGATTATATTCATTCCATTTGCTTGATGGATTAGGTAAAGATTTAATTTGGTCTTTAAATATTCTCTATTTAATATTTCTTTCTTCATCTTATAAAATCCAAATCTTTTTATTTATATATCCAAACTTGGTGATTCCAATTTATAAAATCTTATTTAATATTTATTTATATTTTTAAATATCTTTGGGACTATGGCTCACCATTTTGGTATGGATTTTAGATAAGGGCTTTATTAGCTTTGGAATTTACTTATCCTTATCTTATTAAATTCATAAGATTTTATTTGTGGTTCCAAATTAAGTGAAACCAATTTATATGGCTTTATAATATTTCTATTTGTCATTCTTGATCATTTGTAAATGTTTGTTGGCAATTTTTTTATATGGATCAAATCCATAGGCTTGGAGATAACTTGGAAATGATCTTTATTCTTATAGAGTTTAGGGTTTGGATTTATTTTCCAAGTGTTTATATTTCCAGATACATTCATTGAGGAATGCATTTTGCTTGATTTGAATTTTGTTGAATTCAAACTTTAATTAAAGTTTGTTCAAGATGGAATTTTAAGTTTCCATTTAGAAACAAAAAGTTTCTTTTCACCCTAAAATTCAACAATAATTTATTTTGTTTTATTTATTTTTCACATTACAAGATTTGAAAAATCTTGGGATGTGACAATAAATTGGGTTCATTATCTTCGATGCAGTTTTCTATGTGGGAGAGGCTAAATATACATGCTCTTCACTACTTGGAATTACATGTACTATATGATTGGATTGTTAGCAAACATCCATAACTACTAACAATGCATTAAGGTTTCCCCAACCATAGCCTTAAGTTAGTGGTCCTCTTACTCCCATACGCGCAACGTTCTGGTTCGCGTCCTTAGGTTTCTGTCACTCCGGCAGAACTTCCCCCTTCCTCTTACACATACTACAAACCCTATTATGTTTAATCCATGCGCACACAAATATAATGAACACCAAAGTACTGTACCATATCAACATACAACTCTAATGAACCAAAGACGTTCAACCATTCAATCTAAGAACAAAAAACTACACAAACATGGCATAGATCATAAGATTATAACTTATAGCATCAATCACCATGTTTACATAGGACGGTGCAGAGGTGTGTGGGAGGATGAACCAGTGCATACTAGGAGGATTAGGTGACGGAGATGGTGGTGAATATGGTGAAGAGGGCGGCGGCATGGGGGACTCCTTCCCGGCCGCCGGTATCGTGGGGTAGCACCGCACCTGAACCCCTTTCCTTGATGGATCCATGGGGGAGGCAAAAACTTGGATTTGGTGTCTGCAAATTTGTTGGTGGAGGTGTCTTCAAGGAATTAGGTTTCCTCCCTTTATATAGCTTCTCGGATTCCCGTCACCCCATCTTGGGGTTGCAGTAAATCGGGCATAGCTGGCCTGTCCGGACTCAGAATCAGCTAAATTTTATGTCTAAACCATTTGTCGCGAAATTTCCTACAACTTTGTATCTGAAGCATTTTCTGTTTGACGCCGTCTTCGACCAGAAACGTGACCATCTTCAAAAAAGTTCTGAGACAGATTTCTGGAAAATCCCAATTTGACTCCAACAAGGCTTCCACTTGTATTCTTGATAATTCCTACACATCAAAGTGTAAAACAAGAATATTGTGCACTTACACCACTATCAGTAGGTTAGTCCAAATAAGTAATGAACTTTATATAAAATGACGTGTCAAAAGCATAATAATAGCATAAAACCATAAAAAAATATAGATACATTATGGACGTATCAACATCCCCAAGCTTAGTTCATGCTCGTCCTCGATTAGGTAAACGATAAAAACAATATAATTTTTGAGGTGACATGCACCATCATAATCTTGATCAAACCATTTGCAAAGCATGGATAGCTGGGATCAAAGTATTCTAAACATGACCATGAAAGATGTAGTTCTCACAATAAGACATAGCAACCAAGTTTCAACTTGAAAAGGTTACAAACAAAGATCATGAATAACAATGCATTGAAAAACGTCTGTTTGTTTCACATAAAGAAAACATAATAAGAGTGGTATTCAGCTTGTCCCTCATGGTATAGCAAATCATAAATGCATTGGACACCTTCAAAGTTCATAAGGGTGACTAGATACAAATAGTTCAAGAACAAGAAATATCAACCTTATGAATCAATCAACAAGTTTTGGGACAATGCACATAGAACTAAGAATGACAACTATGCTCTCTTAATTGGTGCCTAAGGATAGAAGGTGGAGACTTAATATAATAGTGGAAGAAAGGCCCTTCAAAGGGAAGCAGGGATTTCAAGTATCATAAAAAGCTTCCAAAAATTATGGTACTTGTTAGCTTTCAGATCTCATTTCCCCTATCATAAGCATCTTGAAGTGATTAAGGTTAAAGTGAATAAAGATGGAGTATATGATTCACAAAGTATAAGTTGGCAATCTCATGTCCCTTGAGTACGAGGGATGCTTCTCATGGTACTCAACTTTAGTCACCGGTAAGTTCTTGTCATAGTACGTACATGTGTACCATAGAGAACCACCAACGGGGTACCCCTTGCACATGATCCATGAGCTATCCCATATCAAAATGACAAGGTAAGCAGACAATGAGCATCTCAGCAATCTTCTTATTTACCATGGTAAAATGGTGCTTTTTTATCTCTTTACTATTTTCAATGTATCTCTTTTTTATAAGAAGAAACTTCATAGATTGCTCACTATGGTGATGCTGCAAGTTTCCACCGTGATTAGGCATTGATTAGGCTAGCGGCCCAGGTGTTTCTCTAACACACATACATAACTCCATGGACTTATAATCTCCCCTTTCATTTCACACCGACCACAAAGAATCAGGATTCTGCATGTTCACCAATTCAGTGGTGCAAACTACATTCTTTGATTCAGCAAGGGATGCAGCTTGGAAGACCATCAAAGAACTTGGTGATAGAGTCAAGTGCAGAATGCTCAACATCCAAAATGACCTAAAGGATGAGAAGAAACATACCCAAGAGTTGGAAGCTACCAACCAAACCTTAAGAGGAGACATTATAGACTTAGTAATGGAGTCATGTGCTCAAGATAGACTGGTTGCTTCTAGAAATATTGCGTTAGCCAACATATCTAGTGAGTTGGGATTGTAACGTACTTTGTTAGTTGGACCACCACATATCACCTTATTTTCCAAATGTTGCTTAAAAGTTGAACCTTGGATGCTTTGTAATGGTTTCATGTATGCCATGACTTGTGTGTTTTGAGTTCCAAAGTTATGCATGCGATGCTTTGCCTTGTGTTTTATCTTAAATTGTGTTGTTTCTAACTTTTTCTATCTTATAAATAGATGCCTAATGTTACCATCAGCACTGTTGAAGAGTTCCAGGGAACTCGCTTTGGTCCTCGTATTATGGACCTCACTAGTTTGCTCAATCTCCCTCTTCCTACCATCATGGTACTTCCCCTCACCAAGTTTGAGAGGAAAGACCTTTGGGGCTTCAAGTTCAATCAGCCCGGACGCCAGACTGAGCCTACCTTGGAGGCTATCATCTTCAAGCTCATGCACGATGACAAGGAGAGAGGCCTAGAGGTAGTCATGGAGGACTTGATTGGACGTCTGTTAGGGCGACACTCTTGGCAGGTTAGAGGTACTCACTTCCACATCTTCGGTAGACATGATGAGGATGGAGAGGCCATCGACTTCGAGGACACTTCGAGAGAGACAGCAGAGCCGATTCGTCTATACCTCCAGGACTTAGAGGTTCTTCTTAGGCATGTGGACACTGATAGGACCAACGTCATGCTCAGAAATGACGAACTCTAGGTGCAACTTCGTGAGAAGTACAAGCTCTTCGTGGAGCAAGATGAGATAGTCAAGGAGATGGAGGCAAAGTTCGAGATCCAGGACAGAAAGTTCAAGAGTCAAGAGAAGCGAGTCCAAAATAGGAAGAAAAGGATTTGAGACATGACTGCAGAACTAGAGGCCAAGGACTTCGAGCTCGAGCATGAGCAGACTATGATTGAGAGGCGTCATTCTCAGAAGAGGGCTCTCAAAGCCAAAGTAGAGACCTTGACCACCAATGTCGAGGAATACAAGACCGCTATGGAGAATGCAGGTCTTACCTTTGTTGAGGAGGAGGTTGATGCTGAGGAGTAGTATTGACTACTCATTTATCATTTATTTACCATGCTTTATTTGAGTCGCAATGACCATCCAACATGTGGATGGCTTGCTATTGGTGTGTTTACCTTAAAAACTTGTTATCTTGTTGTTGAACCTTTATTATTGAGATGCATGCTTGGTGATTGTTTATGTGATGTATTGTGCATAATAGCATCTATGGGTATCTCATTCTTATCTCTATTGAACAAACCATAGATGCCTCCTCGTCGTGCCAATACCAACCCCAACAACAACAACAACATCACCCCTGAGATGCAACAAATGATGACATCTCAGACTCAGCTGATGCAAATGATGACCACGTTTATCCAGAACCAGAACAACAACAACAATAACAACAACAACAACAACAACAACAACAACATCAACAACAACAACAACAACAACAACAACAATAACAACAACAACAACAACAACAACAACCCACCGGGTTTTGACATGCTTACCAGGTTCTTGAGATTGAGGACAGCAAAGTTCTCAGGAACAACTGATCCTATGGTGGCCAATGATTGGCTATGCTCTGTGAACAAGGACTTGGTAATTGTGGGCTGTACTGATGCAGAAAAAGTCAGATTTGCAGCACATTTGTTGGAAGGACCAGCAGCCACTTGGTGGGATAACTTCCAGATCACCACTCCCATTGCAGATGTGACATGGGCTATCTTTGAAGATGGCTTTCGTACTGCTCACATCTCATCCGGAGTGATGAGTTTGAAGAAGAAAGAGTTCCATAATCTGAAGCAGTGCCACCGCAGCGTGGCTGAATATATTGAGGAGTTCAACAATCTGGCGCCTTATGCACCGGATGAAGTTGACACTGATGCTAAGAGGAAGGAAATGTTCCTTGAAGGGCTGAATGATGAACTAAACCTATAGATATCAGTGGCCTATGTTCCCACTTACCAGTCTCTTTGTGATAAGGCTGCTATTTTGGAGAACAAAATGAAGCAAGTTAAGAGTAGAAAGAGAAAGCACTCGGACAAGCACAGATCGGGATCCCTCACAAGCATTCCCATTATGATGATAGTGGAAGCTCAGGATCCCACAAGCATGGGAAATTCAACAAGCACGACAACCACAACCGTTATCATGACAACAAGCATCATCGTAGTCATGACAATGACAAGTACAAGAACCACAAGGGTGGATATAAGAGCCACCACAGTCGTAGTGGAAGTGGTAGTGGAAGCCAGCCTGTCAAGAAGGATATTAGTCAGGTTGAGTGTTTCAAGTGCAAAAATATGGGGAATTATGCAAATGAATGCCCGGAAAAGAAAGTTGAAGGACCCAACAAGCCTAACCCTTTTCAGAAGGGACAAGTGAACCACATCAATGTGGAGGAAATCTATGAAGAGCCAGATGCTGTTGTTGGTAAGTTCAAACTCAATTTTATTCCAGCACCTGTTCTTTTTGATACTGGAGCATCGCATTCATTCATATCAAAAGCATTTGTTGATAGAAATGGGTTTCCAACTGAAAACATTAGGTGTCCAATAAAAGTTAGTTCTCCAGGTGGAGATATGATAGTAAGTCTTGGATGTCGGGATCTGGTAATAGAGTTTGGAAAGTGTAAGTTTCTAGTGAGTCTGATAATCCTAGATTCCCAAGGACTGGATGTAATTTTGGGAATGGATTGGATGGCTAAGTATGAAGGAGTACTAGACTGTGCTAATCGTACTGTTGCACTCACAACCCCGGAAAGGAAACAGATTAAATTCAAGTCTAACTTTGAATCAAAAGGGAGTAAGCTAAATTCTCTTAAGGGGGTTAGCATAGACAGTGTGCCAATTGTGAGTGAATATCTGGATGTGTTTCTGGAAGAATTGCCGGGAATGCCACCAGATAGAGATGTGGAGTTTCTTATTGATTTGCTACCAGGATCTGGACCAATAGCAAAGAGACCATACAAGATGTCAGTTGATGAACTGAAAGAACTCAAAAAACAACTTGGAGAACAGTTGCAGAAAGGATTTATTCAACCAAGTTCTTCATCTTGGGGATCCCCAGTTTTGTTTGTGGAAAAGAAGGATAGAAGTCAAAGGTTATGCATAGATTACCGTTCACTCAATGAGGTAACTATCAAGAACAAATACCCTTTGCATAGAATCAATGACTTGTTTGATCAGCTAGAAGGAGCTTGTGTGTTCTCAAAAATTTATCTTCGGTCAGGTTATTTCTAACTCAAGAGAAGGGAGCAAGACATACCTAAGACAACTTTTACCACAAGGTATGGATTGTATGAGTATACCATGATGCCATTTGGTTTGACCAATGCACCAGCATACTTCATGAATATGATGAACAAGGTATTCATGGAATTTCTTGATAAGTTTGTTGTCGTTTTCATCGATGGCATTTTGATCTACTCCAAGAGCAAAGAAGAACATGAAGGACATTTGCGTTTGATACTTGAGAAGCTTAGAGAGCATAAACTCTATGCCAAATTCAGCAAGTGTGAATTCTGGCTAAATGAAGTTGGTTTTCTTGGACACGTTGTGTCAGGGGATGGTGTAGCAGTTGATCCTGCTAAAGTATCAGCTGTAACTGAATGGGAATCTCCCAAGTCAGTGAAATAAGTTCGTAGTTTCCTCGGCTTAGCAGGTTACTACAGAAGGTTCATTGAGAATTTCTCCAAGGTAGCTAAGCCTATGAAAGAATTGCGAAAGAAAGACAAGAAGTTTGCTTGGTCTGAAGGTTGTGAACTTAGCTTTCAAGAATTGAAGAAGAGACTTGTGACAGCACCAGTCTTGTGTTTGCCAGATTTGGAAAAAGATTTCCAAGTGTATTGTGATGCATCTCATCATGGATTAGGTGCAGTACTTATGCAAGAAGGGAAAGTTGTGGCTTATGCCTCGAGACAACTCAAAACTCATGAAGTAAACTACCCTACTCATGATTTAGAGTTAGCCTCTGTTGTCCATGCACTCAAAACATGGAGACATTATCTTTTGGGAAAGTGTTGTGAAGTGTTCACAGATCACAAGAGTTTGAAGTATATCTTCACCCAGAAAGAAATTAACATGAGACAAGAAGATGGCTAGAACTCATCAAGGACTATGACTTAAGTTTGCAATACCACCCCGGTAAAGCAAATGTTGTAGCAGATGCTCTAAGCCGTAAATTTTTTGTGAATGGCCTTACTAAGGGAGAATTGCCAGATGATCTGTGTGCCCAATTTAGAGATCTCAGATTGGAGATTGTGCCTGAAGGACATCTCATGTCTTTGGATGTTCAACCCACTTTGTTGGACAAGATCAAAGAAGCCCAGAAGACTGATAAGGAAATTGAAGAAATTAAGGAAAAGATTGGCAAAGGAAAAGCCAAAGGATTCCATGAAGACGAACAGGGTACTTTATGGCATGGAAAACGTATGTGTGTTCCACAAGATCCGGAGCATCGGAAACTGATTTTGCAAGAAGCACACAACTCACCGTATTCCATTCATCCGGGTAACACCAAGATGTACATGGATATGAAAGAAATATTTTGGTGGAATAATCTCAAGAAAGACATCACCGAACATATTGCTTTGTGTGATGTATGTAGCAGAGTGAAGGTAGAACACCAAAAACCAGCAGGTTTTCTTCAACCACTACCTATTCCTGATTGGAAGTGGGACAAGATTGGTATGGATTTCATTACCAGATTGCCAAGGACCCTTTCAGGATATGATTCTATTTGGGTAGTAGTGGATCGCCTAACTAAAGTGGCTCATTTCATACCCGTGAAGACAACCTATACAAGTGCTAAGTTGGCCAAGATCTACATGAGTAGAATTGTATGTCTACATGGAGTACCCAAGAGTATTGTGTCTGATAGAGGAACCCTATTCACTTCTCATTTTTGGAGGCAATTGCATGAGTCATTGGGAACGAGGTTGGAATTCAGCACCGCTTTTCATCCTCAGACTGATGGACAAACAGAAAGGACTAATCAGATTCTTGAAGATATGTTGAGGGCATGTGCCCTAGACTATGGAGCCAGTTGGGATGAAAGTCTGCCTTACTGTAACACCCTCAGAATCGGCCCTATGCAAGTTTTAGCGAAACCCGCCAAACCCGCATAGAAACGATTCAAAGGTTCCCACCAGGCACTTTCGTGCGGGTGGAAAACGAAGTAATAACATTACACAACAGTCCTCGATGGGACCCACAGAACAGATATATATACAACACGACTCCATGAGTCAAGAATACAGATTTACAGAACAAAGATCCAAATCACCTTGAAAACGATAGAGCGTCCAGCTACGGACAAGATGCAAATGGGGCTAAGAGCCCTGAAGAATAACCAATGGCGTCCATAACCCTGCCCAGGCCAAGCCGGAAGGGTAACCCTGCTAACGACGTCGATCTCAAAAACCTGCTTAAACAAAGGGGTGCCGACAAAGGGAAAAGGGAAAAAGAGAGAGCGGTCAGTACTGAGGCCAGTACACGGCGAGGCTAGAATTCGGCGGTCCTCGCCTACATAGGTATGGTGGACTGAAGCGGGAGCGGCAACATGCACTAAACAACCTATAGAGACTCGATATAACTGTCGGCTATCAGAGAGGGGTAAGAAAGACCTATTCGGAACCAACCTGATACTACCACCAAACATACCCATCCTGGTGTTTCCCCCTCGAGACCAAATGAGGAAGTCAACCGAGGAACTCACACAGTTGGCAGTTTTATTTATTCAGTTATCGTTGCAGCAATTACTAGTCAAATATAGATAGTCATCCTGTTAAGAATAAACGGTGGGCACTTTTATTTAACCATTCCATTGTAGTTGCAACACTTACTAGTCAGGTACAATTAGCATGAGATATCCCAAAACCCAGCAGTTGTTGGTACTTTGATTTAGCCATTCCGTTGTAGTTGCAATACTTACTAGTCAGGTACAATGGTCGCAAGCGACAACCCAAACAAGCAATTGTTGGCAGTTTTATTTAGCCTTTCCATTATAGTGAAGCTGATTACTAGTCATTATAAAGTCAAATTTATAACACTACTTTAGTTATAGTTGTCTATGATCGAGATACTATGCTCCAAGTCGTCCATAACCGCGGACACGGCTTTCAGAAAGTTTTACCCTGCAGGGGTGCACAAATAGCAACACACACTCGATCAACCTCGGAAAAACCAAATCAAAACCCAACGAGGCCTTCACGACAAAGCAATCACAGGATTCAGAAATATTTCAGGGGGCCACCCCGTTGAGTACACCCGCAACGAAGTTAGCTGACTCCGAGACGGACTCAAGGTTTGTGGGGCCGGCTGTAAACGACTGGGAATCCAAAACTGGGCTTGTCGATACCACGAAAACGGGTCACGATCCTAAACAGTACAGGTGCTCCTTGCACAATTGTAAATAAAGCAGTAAAGCATGGCATAAGTACAGGATAGTAAATAAAACCTCAAACTAGTTTGTGGCCCCAAGAAATAAGAATGAATCAAGCTCTGGCTCAAGGGGGTCCCATAATCCTCCCGGATGTGGATAGCGCGAATATTCAAGGAACAGGTATCAAGTACTCGGGGTCCTACGGGACACAAGTGGACGGTTAAAAACCAAATAACATCTATTGCCCACCTGTGCCTCTGCTTACCTACTTCAATTTTAGTTGTTAAACAGTAATTAAAGTTATGATCAACTCCAACAATAAACACACGACAATACTCCAACAACTGTGGTACTTGGCGACACGCAACAGCACTTGAGCAAGCGACTACGACGCGCGGTCCAACTAGCTACCAAACAACAGGTAATAGGAGGTGTCCAAGGCAATATAAGGCTGCAAGGGATAACACGGGTACGAAAACTAGAGCATCGCAACACCGATAGCAATAGATCAACCGGAGGGAATAAATACTATAAAAGTAAGATAGGTAGAAAGGGGGATATGCTCGCCTGAAAACATTGTCGAAGGTGCAACCGAAGATCGGGTCGACACTCGCGTCAACTCAACGGCCTTATCCGCGAAGAAGCAAAACACTAGAATAAACACCGGATGCACTATTTAATACTACGGTAGAAAATCGGGCATGATGCATGTATGATGTATGGCATGGCAAAGCTGCGATGCAATTAGGTCATATTAAGCGAACCGAGGTCCCGCCAATTAATGAAACGGTTATAGTTGTTTAGCTACCCCGCAATTTAAATGTTGTCTTAATAAGGCGAAATTATATCATCTGTTCGCTACACAGGTTTAAATGGGGTCAATATAAGACTAGATTTGTCCGCATATGGACCCCATTTTTAATTATATGGTGAATAGGCATAATGCCCCCAAACCCACATGATATGTGTGCAAATATGAACATTTTAATATGCAACAAGTTTAGATATTATTATAAAATAGGGCTCGGGAAGGGAATCACACATTAGGGGGTCGGTGATCTTGGTTCCGGGGGTTCGGGGTTTGTCTCAGGGTTCAGGGGAAACGTTGAAGTTCGGACTCGCGATGGCGAACTTGAGTAGATCGGTACCGGGGTCTTCGGATCTGGGAAGTAGATCTTGTCGCACGGGCGTCAATGCTTCCGGGAAGGAGAACTTGGCGATCCCGAGGGTCTTGGTGTTCGACGGGGTTCGGGCGCGCCGGGATCGGTCTTCGGACCCGTATAGATGGTCTTGGCGTTCCGGGGATCTTCGAGTCGGGGGTGTTGGACCGTGTCGGCATTCTCATGGTCATTCATCGCCGCTCCATTGATGTACTTGTCCGCAAATGTAGCTGACGAACTTGATAGGGTACTTGTCCGTGTTGTGTTCTTGTCGATGGAACATTACAAACACGGTGTTGCATCATGTGGAGGAAGCACTTAACCTATACATGACATAGCAGTGCCATCAACTCAAATGTTCATCCCCACCGAACATGACTTCACCAAACAGAGCACACACGAGGCAAAACACTTAGTGTCGGGCTTGGCCGATGCGGTTGGGAGGTGCGCAACACAGGAGAGGGGCGACAGAAGCTAGCGCGACCAGAAGGTCGAAGACGACCTTGGAGCCAACGAACTCGAGAAGCAGCACCGCCGCAGCATGGAGCAGAGCTCGGCCGGAGCAAGCCATCAACAGAGCACCTCGGGTACCCTGCTGGTTGCCGACGAAGGGCAGAGGCGCGGGAGGCGACGGGAGCTCTTGGTGCAGGGGGTCGACGCGGGCAGGCGCCAGGACGGGCGGCGCTGCGGGGTCCGGTGGCGGAGGGAGGCCGGAGCCGCGAGGTGGAGGAGGGCGGCCGGAGGAGCTCCGGGCGAGGGAGGAGAGACGGGGAGGGCGCGCCGGCGGCGGGACACGCGGTAGGGGCGAGTTGAGGAGGGCGCGACGCCGGAGATGAGGTGGCCGTGACGGGCTCATGATCACGGCCGAGGCCGGGGGCCGAGGCTCGCAGGAAGGGAGGCGGCCACCGCGGTGGAGGACCAGGAGGACCAGGGAGGCGGCCGGACGCTGGCGGTGGACGCCATGAGGAGGGTCAGCGTCTGCAGGCTGGGGTCGGGCGGTCCATGGCGTCCTGCTTCTCTGGGGAGGAAGGGAGCGGCGCGAGGGGAGGAGAAAGGGGGCGGGGTCGCGTGGGAGAGACGAGGGAAGGGGAGAGAGGACGAGCGGGGTCGGGGTGGCCGGGGGTTGGTGGGGCCAGGAACGGGGCCAGGGAGGGGATCGGGGCCACGGGGTCGGTGGGACCGGGATGGAAGGGAGAGGGGTGGAGCAGGTGAGTGTGCTGCGCGTGTGTGAGGGAGTGGTGTGGGGTGTGGGTGTGGTGCTGGGCCAGGGAGGGAGAGGGATTAGGTGGGGATATGGTTGGCTGATGTGGCGGGTGGTGATTGGTGGAGGATAGGGCCAGGGTGAGGTGGCGGCCTGGGATAGGATGGGGTGAGGTGGCCGGGGACTGGGTAGGTTAGGACCAGGTAGAAAAAGATCTGGGTTGTCCGATTTTGTACTGGGGGTGGCCGACTGGGTCGGATCGGCCCGGTTGGCTGCCCCCTAAAAAATAATTAAACAATTTATTTATTTAGAACGGGACTTTTGCAAACCACTGGTAGACAAAACAAAATAATCCGGAGAACCAGGTTTTAATTTGAATTAAGACGGGAATATTTAGAAGACAAAACAGGCTTTGCGAAATTAGTTTTATGCAAACAAAATGCAAGGTGACATGACGATGCTCAAATTCAATGTGGCATGATGACATGAGCATGCGGTCATGATGATGCAATGCACAAAAACAACGCGATTTTCTAGTAGTGGTTTTGCGGGATGCCACACTTACGCGGAATTTTCTTATAACAACAGCTATCAAGCCAGTATTGAGATGGCACCTTTTGAGTTTCTCTATGGGAGAAAGTGTACCACCCCATTACTATGGAATGGTGTGGGAGAAAGAAGCCTGTTCGGACCAGAACTAATCAAAGTAGCCGAAGAGAAGGTCAAGTTTGTTAAGGACAGATTGAAGATAGCTCAGTCCCGACAGAAAAGCTACGCAGATCCTAAGCATAGAGAAGTCACCTATGAAGTTGGTGATAGAGCTTATCTTAGAGTGTCACCACTTCGTGGAGTGAAGAGGTTTGGAGTCAAAGGAAAGTTGGCCCCAAGATATGTTGGACCATTCAAGATTCTGAGTCATAAATGAGAAGTTGCTTATGAAATTGAATTGCCAGAGTCTTTGTCAGCTGTTCATAATGTGTTTCATGTGAGTCAGCTTAAGAAATGTTATCCAGAAATGGAAGAGACTTCTTTGTAGGATACTATACCTTTGGAAGAGGTTCAGTTGGAGAGTGACCTCACTTATGAAGAGAAAACTATCAAGATTCTTGAGATTGCAGAAAGATTCACACGGACTAAGACTATCAAATTCTGCAAAGTTCAATGGAACCATCATTCTGAAGAGGAAGCAACATGGGAAAGAGAAGATGATCTTCGGAAAGACCACCCTCACCTATTTGCTAGACTATCCGAATCTCGAGGGCGAGTTTCACCTTAAGGGGGTAAGATTTGTAACATCCCTAAAATCATGTTTCAAACTCATTCATATCATCCATGCATCCATAATCATTTAGGGTTTCATTTCAAAATCATTTAAAAAACAAGAGCATATATTGCTCATTATTTTATGTATGAACACTCTAGCCTTTGGGCTACTTGCTTTGGAGTGAAGTGCAAATATTCATTCAGTAGTGTTTTATATTCAAACTTAAGTGATTTAAAAAGCTTGAATAAAGTTTCCAAACAAAGTATGAAGTAAAACCAAAGATATGCCAATTATTATATCCCATAATGGTTTGGTTTTATTTTGATTTTTCAAATGACCCAAGTAGGTTTGAATGAACAGTTGTGTTTGACACTTATTTGAGCACAAGATTTATAGTACAAAAGACCAGAGAAGTTTTGAATTCAAACATATTTGAATTGTAGTTTTGAAATCAGTTTAGAAAAGCAAATAGAAAAAGAAAAAGTTTAAAAGAGAAAAAAAATAAGCAATCAGACGAATCTGGCCCAACCAGCCCAACTAGCCCAGCAATCCCACCCCCGCGAACCGTTTTTCCTTACTCGCGAACGAACCCACCGAGTGACTGATGCCAGGACCCCACCCCCTCTCTGTTTCTCTCGTTGACAGCCACGGCCCACACGGCGTCATCGTCTCCACCCGGGCGACGTGTTCTTCCCCAATTCACGCCGTGCATTTCCTAGTTTGATTCGCGTCGTCAATTCCCATTCAATGCTGGAGTAATTCACTCCCCCATCTCGCCTACTTAAACCCCCTCTGCCCCCTCTCCATTTTCCCCCAGACTTCGAGCACAGAGCGCCCCAGGCTGCCCGTAATCACCCTTGCACCACCGCAGACAGAGCTCACTCCGGCGACCAATCCCGGTGAGCCCCATGCGCCCCTTCTCCTCTAGTCCGTGCAGACAGATTCACAACTTCCTTGCACATCTTCGGACACCATTGGTTCATCCTATACCACCCCAGGTCGCCGACTCCATCAAGCGCAGCAAACTCCCGACGACGTCTCCAACTCCGGCGACTAAATTCGGTGAGCCCCTTGTTCCCCTTTGCCTCTGATTCACACGAACGTGTTCGCCGTAGCCTTGCACATCTCCTGATTCCTTTTATTCATGCTAGGGTGACCAGGAGCATCGCCAACGTCGCCGTCCACCCGAGCCCGACGCTGCCAGCAACTCCGACGAGCCCGTGCAGCCGTGTCCGTGCGCCCCTTGCCAAGACGTCGCCACGTTGAGCATCAGTGCATCGCTACGAGCCCGGTAAGCACCTCCGACGACCCTAGAACGCCCTGTAGCCTCCGCGCCGCCATAGACAGAGCCGTCGCTGCCAGATGCCACCGCCAGCGCCGCCCATCCGTGGTCGCTTGATCGATGACCGTTGGATCTAGATCCCGCGCGTAGGAATAGATCACTTAACGAAACGGTATGAGTAGATCTGGGCCTTGTAGATTGAGTTAGATCTAACGGCCAGTGTGCGTGATCCTGAGCGAACCGATACGCGCCAATCAGAACATGACGCGTGGCCGGGAATTAGATTTAAAATCAGAATTTGAATCTATTAGTTGTTTGATTTTGTTTTAGCCATAACTTTCGGTTCCCACGTTCAAATTTGACAAATTTTATATCAATGGAATCAGGAGAGCAAGCCCTTTCCAAATATGCAATGTTTTTAATGTTTTGTTTCTATTAAAATGGTTTTATTTACAGAAACATGTGTAGGCCTATTTTGTGTATATATAAATTATTTGAGAAATGTTTTAGTGTTTAAATAAATGTTGTTTGGCAAGTTTTGAACTTGTTTATGAACCAGTACTGTGCACTTGTCTTGTTGTGTTTAGAAAATCATCACATATCATATTGCATGCATCAATATATTTTTTTCTTGTATTTATTTTGTATGTGATTTGTTGCTATGATTTTATGTGTAGATTTTGGTGCCAATAGTGATTGTGATTGTGAGGAGTGTAACTACTCTCCAAACTACCAAGGCAAGTGGTGCTTCATGATATTTTTATCCCTATGTTTTCTACTAAGAATTAGAAATATTTTGCTAGTCTTGCATGTTATATTTTGCTTATATGCTATGCTTGGGAAATCCTAGTAGTTATAGAATTGCTAGAAATTTCTAAGTTAAGATTCTTATCTATGCCATGCTTAGCCTAGCTAGTAGCAACCAAAGGGTGGTGAAATATACATGCTATGATAAAAATATTTCTAAGTCTTTGGACTTGTGTTTTGCCTAATAAAACAACTAAGTGAATGAAACACCTGGGTGGAATGGAAGGAATGGTTTATGTTGAGTGGTTACACAAGGCCCATTTCTATGGTTTACCTTTTGTATCTCACTTGTGGAAAGCCACCCAGGAACAAAGGGATTTGAGAGGCCAAATGTTAAGAAGCTTCTAGTGCAGCCACTTGGCAATATGGGCTCTGCCAGGATCATATAGGTTGCAATAACTTAGCCATTTGGACAGTTGGTGGTAGTGGGATGATAGGTTGGAGCGCGCCCATTTGGTCTAAGGGAAGGCTTCTGAAAGGTCATGTCTTGGTGAAAATCAAGACTTGTGGGGAAAGTGCACAACCTCTGCAGATGGAAGAATCTATGTACTTAGCCATGTCCCTGGAAAAGGACAACTTGAGAATCAAGACATGGAAGCTATCAAGAATCTCCTCATCCCAATTTCTAAGTAAAACTTGTGGGTGAACAAGGGTGAAGGACCCCAATGTCTATTGGTGGTTCCTTGGGAAAAGTTTTGACAAAGAAAAACCTATTTTTGAGCAAAGCAAGCCTAAGCTACACTTATCCAAATTGCATATAGTATGTAGTCCACCAATAATATACTAAGGTATCACTTGCCAATACTATTCCAATGTATTGACCCACTGTGGCTGTAACTTGTGATGTTGCAGGTTACTCTGATGAGGATTAGGAGTCATGAGTCTACACTCAACATGTTTGCCTATGGCACATGAAGATGAAGACTTTTATCTATTTACTTATTTAAACTCTTGTACTAGGCCTGTGGCCATGGAGTTGTAAAGACTATGTTGTCTCTTGAATGACAGTAATAATGACCTTTTTTTCTGTGTACTTCATCTTAAACTGTGGATGCTAGCATTGATCCAAGGACTATCATTGCAATAACATGGATCCTTTTCCTTTATAAAGGAGGGATCTTACAACATCCATAAACAAAGAGCATGATATCAACTGAGTAACATGTACCTGGTGCAATGTTGAAAGCGTTCCCCGTGATAGCACAGTTCTGCTAATCCCAACGTATAAGTGCAAGCATATACAACATAGATGACACAATGGTTCAAGTTTATTAGGGGCAAGAAAAATAAAGTGTGCCATCAAGTTTGTGAGAGATTTAATCTCTAACTTTCACATAACAAGTTTAATTTGGAAGATAGACAAAACAATAATATACTTGGAATGGTGTAACACACCATGCATAGGAATTTATAGTGCACACTTTGGAATAACTTAGTTTCTTGGGAGTTGGATGCATGAGTAGAGCTTACTCAATACAAGTGGAGGCTAGAAAAAGACTGGAAGCGACCAACTAAGAGAGCAATAATGGACATAATCATGTAGAGCGACAAAACATTACTAATCAAAGCATAAATGTAACATCCCAAAAATACTAAGCTTAGATCATCAAGCACTAGTCATCAACATTTAGGGTTAACAAAAACTTTTCTAAATAAAATTATGAATGCATGCATATGCGTATGCATGGATTTTTGAAATTCTTTGGAACCACCTTGTTTGATTGTTTCTTTGCTTGTAAAATGTTCCTTAGGTGAAATAAACATCATCTAAAACATTTCCCACACTTTTCCTAAATACAAGTAAATCAAAAAAAAAATATTAAAGGAATGGTCACTTTGACCAATTTAACTCCCATGCCTACTTTGGCTGTCTCAAACTTTCAGAAACTAATAGAAACTTTTCTGGATCTTTGCACCCCTTGATTGTACTCATAACAAAGTATGAAGGCCCACTTTGTGATCATCCAGAAACTTTCAAATGCATAGTTTAAATGACAATTCAAAATTGAATCTTCATCATATGGGAAGATCCCACTTTTTCAAAAACCACTCAAACAAGCTCAACTTTCAAAACCCAAGCATCTGCAGACTCACCAGCACCAACCTAGCAAACCCACCAAAAATCTTTTCAAAATTCAAAACTTGAATTCATGCGGCCATTTCATCAAACAGGTTGCAGATACAAATCAAACAAACATCAAACACTATAGTGTGCAGTAAAATTGGCCTAACTTGTTGCCTATTTAGCTCACAACCAGCTCAGTAGATCATCTAGGAAGATTAACCAAGCACTAGCATCACTGTGAGCTTGCCATTGCCATCAATGGTGAACAACAGAGCACCCCCATGTCACCCCCATGTCGACATCTAACTAGGAGAAGACACAAGTCTAGCCAGCATGTCTAGGAGGCAGCCCACCATCCACCGCCACTCCCTGTCCATCGCTCGAACCTTGCCAACCCCTGGACCACATGCACGGACCGCGCCCAGACCGCCAGCGACCATGCCGAGTGTGCGCCAGAGCGCCACCCTCGACCAAAGCCCACAGACCGCGCGCCGCCCTCGCCTCATGCATACACAATCCCCACCGACCCAGGAGACCGCCAGACATCCCCGTTCGCCGCCCCGTGACACAGCCACCGCTCGCCGTCGAAGACGCCGCCTCTGCCGCTCAGAGCGTCGCATCTTCGAGACCAAGCCGCACCGCCCCACGCCTCTAAACCATGTCGTTGAGCATCGCCAGGGAACACCGCACCGTCCCCTACCTTCGCCCATGCCAATAGCCGCCTGTAACATCGCCCCCGACGAGCTCACCGTGCGCCCCGTCGGTCCCCTCGCTCGACTATAAATAGAGGCCACCCCCGCTCGATTTCTTCACACCATCTCACTCCCCTCTTGTCACTAATCGTTCCACACCGTTCCCGGAGCAAGGCGAGCACCACCTCGTCGGAATTTCAGCGGAGCCCGCCGCCTCTAGAGAAGAAGGGAGCCATCGATTTCGTCCACCCCAGGAGCTGCCGCGACCACCCCTAAGTTCGCCGTCGTCGACTTCGTCGTTCGCCCGCCTCGCCGACCCTCGCCAGCACCCCGGTGAGCCCCCAGCAACCCTCACTGGCCGCGCTAGGTTTCTTTCTCGCCGGCGTTGTCTCGCGTCGACGATGACTCCCAGCCGTTGGATTAGAATCAGATTGAACGTCCCACGTTGCCCCGTACCGCTTCGCCCCTCCCTGTCTCACTGGCAAGTGGGGACACCCACTTAAGAAGCCCGCTGGAGCACTGCGCTTAGCAGGCCGGCCCAGTAATTTTTCCCGCGCAGCCCCGTGATTTGAATTAAATCTTTTTCTTTTTAATTCAAACACACTTATGTACCCATTTTCAAAAATCAATACAGATCGATTCAGTAGTGAATGAAACCAATTTTGTTGGATAGGTCTGTGAATGCTGAATCCAAGCCCGTTGGATTCAAGTCATTTGGATCTATAGATCATCCATGGTAAAAATAACAAGGCAGAAGCTTTTCTGCCTTTAAACATTTTTCAAATTTAAACCATAATAGCTTTTGAGTTGATTCCAACTCTCAAAAATCACATTTAACCTTACCTTTCAGAATATATAAAAATATATAGGTTTACTTGCAGAAATAATGTTCCAGAAATAAAAGAATGCTACATAGGCATTTCTAGTCATGTTATTTAAATAAAATAAAAGGGTAAAACCTTATTAAATTGTGACACCACTTTAAATCACATTCCCTTGGACTACAATATGTGGTGATGACATGTGTCAACATGATCCCATGTTTGGATTGGAGAATATTAAATCTTAAGTAGTTTTTCAATGAGTAGAAATTACTTTTCTAAAAATAAAAGGAATTAAACCAAGCCTTAACCTTGTAATGTTAGAGATGATGCTAGATCATCTATAGGACCCTTTTGTGTGATGATTGCAAGTATTTAAGTATTGTTTGGTGATTGTGTACCTCGTATGTATTCATAGACGCTAGTACCGACCAAGGATACGAGGAGGAAGGAGGATACTACGAAGAAGAAGCCGAGGAGAACTTCAACCACTGCTCTGCTCAAGGCAAGCTATTAACCTTGCAAGCCTAATGCTACTAGTTGAATGTGCAAGCTAACACTTGCAATTTAGCAAGCTTATATTAACATTAATGCAAGCTAACGCTTGCAAGATACTTTACCTATGCAAGCAAATACTTGCTTGTTACCATGCGTACTATATGCTTTAAGCATATATGATCATACCCACTTGAGACACCAATCCTAGTTTTATTTGCAAGCTTCTTACTTTATTTCTTTATCAAATCTTACTTAGAGTTTATTTAAGAGTTTGGTAGATACTAGAAAGTTATCTGAAGATTGCATAAAGAGCATAAAATTTGTCCTAAGATTAGACACCTTGATATCATCCTGAGATATAAGGTTATACATAGTTGAAACTCCCCTAGTTTACCACCCCTCAGTAGTGCTTAACCCCCTCTTGTAGATGCTAGTGCTAAGCATAAAACTTGATCAACTTTAGATGGGAATACTTGGTGGAAAAATGGATATGAAAACCTTGGAATGATGGACCATTCTATTGAAATGTTTTGGACATGTGTTTCCGAACACCTGATGATTTTGGTGATGAAAATGTTGAGGCATGAGCCTTAGCCCTTTTATAAAACTGATGGTTGTCTGGATGCGATACCATTCCAATTTTATCGTACAAGCACAATACCCGAAGATTGGGTAGGGCTTGACTGGAAACTTATGTACCTTAGTATTAGCTCCCTCACGGCCAAGGTCTGAGCTGAGGCTACCTTGTGAAGATTGTCCACCTGTGCAGTACCCAAGATGACAGTTGGTCATGGTTGGGAGGCCAAACTCACATGATAGGTGCTTATACTAGGGTGTGTAATTGAAAGATTAGGATTGATTATCCGCATACTAAGTATGGTGAATTCAGGATTTGTTCCTGACGGATGTATCGAATGTTGTGGTGAAAGTGTACAATCTCTGCAGAGCGTCAAACTATTCGAATAGCCGCGTCCGCGGTTATGGACAGTTGGAGTGGCCATATTGTTCCCCCGTCAGACTTTTCAAAATTGACTTGTGAAATGAATTGAGACTTTGACTTAACCACAACAGAGTTGTGACATGAGTTACAAGATCCCACTTAGGAGTTATAAAATTGTGACTAGATTTGGAACTTAGTAGAGATAAATCTGGCTTTTGCAAAACAACCCTATAGCCTATTGTCCTATTATCCAAAAACCCATGTACCTGTTAGTATTAGTTTGCGAGTACTTAAAGAGTACTCATGGCTTTGTCCCTGGCTATTCCCATGGCCAGACTATGAAGAGGAGTACCTAGAATATGGACCCTAGGAAGGTTACGACAACTAGGATCATCTCCCATCGTCAGCATTGCCTGTGACCCCGAAGATGGAGCTTCGCCTACGCTACCGTTATTATTACGTATTCCGCTGCTTGATGTTGTATTAAGAACTGGATCATGAGATCCCTATTCGTGTAAGAACTTATGTATCGTTTGTAATGGATGATGTACTGTGGTATCCAATTCTGTTATGTCTAGCAAAAATGGTAATCCTGGGATTGCGATGTATGGCATAACAGGCATCTAGGATTGAAAAATCCGGGTGTTGACAAGTTGGTATCAGAGCCATCCTGACCATAGGAGACCCTAGTTAGACTGGATGTTTGAACAAAAAACTTAGTTTCAAAACCAAAGAAAACAAATATTTACAAAAAACATATTCTCATTCTTATATCTTTGATTCTTTCATAAAAATTCATGTTCCTCAAAAAACTCTTGCAAAATACATAAAAATTTTACACACTTTATCACTTTGCTAACCTAGTCATCCTCTATTTTTATAGATGGACGTGAAGTACAACAAGTTTTACCAACTTGGGAATGGAGGAGACCTTATCTTTGAGAGGGATTTGGACCAGCGTCCGCACCCCGAGTTCTTTGGAGCTCAGCTCAATGATAAAGGAGGAGAAGACCAACAGTGGATAATTGTTGCAAGTCTCCGAGGAAAGATTGAACCTCCCACTGCGGAGGGAATTCAGTTTACCTTGAGGGAAAACAACTAGCTCGATGGACTTGCCAGAGCAATGAAGGAAGCTCTTTCCCGTCTGTGTGGGCAGAGCATCAATCAGATCAAGGGTACTCGCTTTGAGTTTTTCCCAAGGCGTGATGCAAATGGACAACCCCTGGAAGCCCCATACCACCCCGAGCTGAAGACTCAATTGGACCACCTTAGCTTCATGATGTACGATAGTCAGCAGGAGTTGGACAACTACCGTGACTACTCCAACCACAAGTCTGCCATCATCAAGACGAAGGAACAGACCATCGCCATGCTAGCAAAGGATCGCAAGTCTCGCCACCGTTAGCTCGACAAGAAGGAGAGCATCATTGCCCGTCTTCGCCACCGCATCTCATCTTTGGAGGAGACCATCCACGAGAGAGACATGCAGTTGGAGGAAAGGGAGAATGCCGGAGAGGATCTTCATGGAGACCCTTACTCCAATCTCAGCGATGATGATGATTTTCTGGAGGATCAGGCCATGGACTTCTTCACCGATGAGGATGATTTCGCCTTCATCGATGATGATGAAGATGATGAATCCACAGACTCCTAGGATTTGTAGCACTTGAGCACTAGCGTAGTGAGTAGTATTCGGTCCCACTGTATCGTAGTTTCCAGAATGGTTCTTAAAACCATCTGTTTTTCTTTGTTGTGGTGTGTGTTGTACTATGTGCTATGAATGAATGGATGAATGAAAAAGCAAGTTGCTAGAAAATCTGAATCAAACCTTTAAAACTTTTCAAAATCCCTGAAACCTTAGAAATTTCCCTCTTTTCTCATGATCTATCTCAATCTTCAGATGCCACGTGGAGGAAGTGGTTCATCCCCGGACCCGATGTTGCAGATTCTGCAAATGTTGACTTCTGACCGTGAAGCTAAAAGAGCGGAACGTCAAGCCAACCTAGCTACCCTGTAGCAGATAGCCCAGCTAGCCCACAACAACCAAGGCCACAGAAATCAGGACAACCATGGATCTAAGCTCAAGAATTTCCAGAACACCAACCCACCTGTTTTCACAAAGTCGGAAGATCCCCTAGACGCCGATGATTGCCTGCAAACCATGAAAAATAACCTAGAAGTCGCTGGAGTGGAAGCCAACGAGAAAGTTCTTTTTGGCACCCATTATCTAGCCGGAGATGCTAGAGCATGGTGGAACAGTGTTCGTGCAATGACCGAAAGCCAGATGATAACCTGGGAGGAATTCAAGGTCAAGTTTAGCAGAACTCATGTGACACTAAGTTTGATCAAGAGAATGAGTGACGAGTTCAGAGAGCTAAAGTAAGGAAGGATGACAGTAGTGGAATACCGTGACAAATTTTTGTAATTAGCTAGGTATGCCCCGGATGAAATAGACACTGAAGCCAAGAAGAAAGAAAGATTCCTGAATGGTCTGCATGACGAGATGCAGACGGTATTAGTCAATATCCCCTTTGCGGATATTGAAACCCTTGTCGACTCCGCTATCCATATGGAAGGAAAGATCAACCAGGCCAATGAGAACCGCAAGCGTCATATGATGCATTATCCAGGAACCCATCAGACCCCAAAGTATCACCCCAACCCATCTCCAGGATTTGCCCCAAGAACCAACAGACCCCCGATGAACCGTCCAACCTATCCCAACCGTGGAAACCCTAGACCTGGAGGAAATCACAACAACCCCGGCAACTCTAGCAACTTCAACCGTGCCCCACCCAAGTTCAACAACAACAATTCTACCGCCAACACCAACACTGCCCCTAGGACTGGAAGTAATGTTGTACCTGTCGCAGCCAAGGACAAGTCGTAAGTGACTTGTTATGACTATGGAAATAAAGGCCACTATTCCAACGAGTGCCCCAACAAGAAGAATGCTAGAGCCCCCAATGCCAATTTCCCAGCTCAGCAGCAGCGTCGTGTTCAGCCCGGAAGAATATTTTCCACAGGGAATTCACTCAACCGCAATGGCCGTATTTTTCTCATGCATGCTGAAGAAGCTCAGGAAGCGCCATACGTTGTCTTGGGTATGTTTTCTGTTAATTCACTACTTGCACGATTGTTGTTTGACTCTGGTGCATCGCATTCATTTGTCACCGAAAAATTTGCATGCACTAGTAAAATTCAACCAACCAAATTGAAGCATGTGATGATTTTGCAAATTCCCGGATCAACCACAAAGGCTAGGGAAATTTGCAAAGCCGTCCCTATCCGAATCCATGGCATAGAATTTTATGCAAATCTTATAGTACTCGGAACTAAAGGTTTGGAAGTAGTACTAGGAATGGATTGGATGTCCAAACATAAAGGATTGATTGACTGTGCCAAGAAAGCCATCACTATGACCAGTACCGCGGAATATCAGTCGAGCATATATCTGAAACCTTACCTCGCCAATTCAAGTGTAACAAGAGTATATCCCAACCTACCATTGACCAAGTCCGGATAGTCTGTGAATACCCCGATGTATTTCTAGATGTTTTGCCCGGTATGCCCCCAGATCGGGATATCGAGTTTATCATTGAACTAATCCCAGGAACAGGACCCATAGCCCAAAGACCCTATAGTATGAACCCGTCAGAGCTCGCAGAACTGAAGAAGAAACTGGATTCCATGTTGGAAATTGG
This sequence comes from Avena longiglumis, assembly GCA_030063025.1. Lineage (NCBI taxonomy): Eukaryota > Viridiplantae > Streptophyta > Magnoliopsida > Poales > Poaceae > Avena > Avena longiglumis. The sequence continues at coordinate 402,523,789 of CP125979.1, forward strand.
ATTAATTCAACCAAATGCGTCCCCATCGAGATCACCTGTCTTGTTTGTGGACAAGAAGGATGGAGGTAACCGTTTGTGTACGGATTATCACAAATTGAATGATGTCACCATCAAGAAAAAGTACCCCTTGCCCAAAATAGAATATTTGTTTGATCAGTTGACCGGTGCCAAAGTGTTTTCTAAGATTGATCTTAGGACTGGTTATCATCAACTCAAAATTCGTGCAGAGGATATTCCAAAGACTGCCTTTACCACCAGATATGGACTATACGAGTATACAGTCATGTCTTTCGGATTAACCAATGCCCCCGCTTATTTCATGAACCTCATGAATAAGATTTTTATGGACTTCCTGGATAAGTTTGTCGTTGTTTTCATGAATGACATTCTGATTTATTCCAAATCAGAAGAAGAACATGAGCTACACCTAAGGACCATTCTTGGAACCCTTAGAGAGCATCAGTTGTATGCCAAGTTTAGCAAATGTGAATTCTGGTTACAGGAGTTAGGATTCCTCGGTCACATTGTATCAGTCGGAGGAATTGTCGTTGACCCTGCCAAAGTGAAAGATGTAGAAGATTGGCAAGCCCCAACCACTCAAACCCAAGTTCGTGCATTTCTCGGATTGGCCGGATATTACCGCAAATTCGTAGAAGGATTCTCGAGTATCGCCCGACCCATGACCCAATTGCTGAAGAAGGACAAGAAGTTTGAATGGACAGACAAGTGTGAAGCGAGTTTCCAAGAACTCAAGAGGAGATTGATATCAGCCCCAATCTTAATCATGCCGGATATCACGAAGCCCTTCGATGTGTATTGTGACGCATCCAAGATTGGTCTCAGATGTGTGCTAATGCAAGAAGGCAAAGTTATATCTTATCTATCCCGACAATTGAAGCAACATGAGCAAAATTACCCAACCCATGACCTCGAACTCGCAGCCGTAGTTCTAGCCCTGAAGACATGGAGACATTACCTGATGGGAAATCATTGTGAGATCTATTCGGATCACAAGAGCCTAAAGTATATATTCACTCAAAAGGAGCTGAATACGAGGAAGAGAAGATGGATTGAGCTAATCAAGGATTACGACCTGGACATTCACTATCACCCTGGTAAAGCCAACGTAGTAGCCGATGCCCTTAGCAGATTGCCGTGCCGCTTGAACTCCATGATTTTGAAGGGGCAACCAAGTTTGCACAAAGAGATGGAAGATTTTCGAATGGAATTAGTAAGTGAAGGATTTTTGGCTAGCATAGAACTTCAGCCCACTTTGATCAGTCAGATTAAAGAGGCGCAGAAGGGAAATGCCAGTATCGACGGAATCAAGCATCGTATCGGTACAGGCAAAGTACCCGGATTCACCGAAGACGAAGAAGGAATTCTGTGGTACAAAGGACGCCTTTGTATACCAGCAGATTCTGAGTTGAAAGAAGTTATTTTGAAGGAGGCTCATGATACTCTTTATTCTTTCCATCCCGGAAGAACTAAGATGTATCAAGATTTGAAAGAGCAATTTTGGTGGCATAAGATGAAGAAAGAAATCGGAAGCTATATCGCCAAGTGTGATATATGTCAACGAGTCAATGCCGGACATCAAAGACCCGCTGGATTGTTGAAACCTTTGCAGATTCCGGAATGGAAATGGGATTCTGTAGGAATGGACTTTATCACTGGACTGCCTACTTCTAGTAGGGGAAATGACTCTATCTGGGTTTTAGTCGACAGATTGTCCAAAGTCGCCCATTTCTTGCCCATCAAAACCACATATCAGAGTTCGAAGCTAGCGGAGTTATACATCGCTAGAATCGTCAGTTTGCACGGAGTCCCCAAGAACATCGTATCTGATCGAGGAACTCAGTTAACCTCGAGATTCTGGAAGAAATTCCAAGAAGGTTTAGGAACCCGCTTAGATTTCAGTACCGCGTATCACCCTCAGAGCGATGGACAAACGGAGCGATTAAATCAAATACTTGAAGATATGCTGATACCATTTGTGTTAGAATATGGATCCAAGTGGGAAGACTGTCTGCCATTTGCAGAATTTTCCTACAACAACAGTTACCAAGCCAGTTTGTAAATGGCCCCATTTGAGTTCATGTACGGAAGAAAGTGTCTTACCCCTTTGAACTGGTCGGAAGTAGGAGAGAGTCAGATTTTTGGACCTGACATCCTACGAGAAGCAGAGAAGGTTCACAAGATTCGTGAGCACCTCAAGACCACCCAATCCCGACAGAAGAGTTATGCCGACAAGAGACATAGAGACCTCGCCTTCAACATAGGAGATTTTGTTTATCTCAAAGTGTCGCCATTGAAGGGAATGCAGCGTTTCCAACTCAAAGGAAAGTTAGCCCCCAGATATATCGGACCTTTCAAAATTCTGAACCATCGAGGAGAAGTATCGTATCAATTGGAGCTACCCGAAGAGATGTCAGCGAGTGTCTCGAAGTCCCCGAGAAGACCGAAGTGTTCAAGAATATCGACCATCGGACCATAGAGATAAACGATGACCTGACCTATCCCGAAGTACCCATCCGTATTTTGGAAGAAGCTTTTTGAACTACCCGAACCCGAAGCATCAAGTTTCTCAAGATTCAGTGGAGCAACCACACAGAAGAGGAAGCTACCTGGGAGCGCGAAGATCACATCAGGACAGAGTTTCCCGATATCTTCAAATCCTAGGTAATCTTTTCGTCCTTTTTCAAATCTCAGGAGAAGATTTTGTTTAAGGGGTAAGGTTTGTAACATCCCAAAAATACTAAGCTTGGATCATCAAGCACTAGTCATCAACATTTAGGGTTAACAAAAACTTTTCTAAATAAAATTATGAATGCATGCATATGTGTATGCATGGATTTTGAAATTCTTTGGAACCACCTTGTTTGATTGTTTCATTGCTTGTAAAATGTTCCTTAGGTGAAATAAACATCATCTAAAACATTTCCCACACTTTTCCTAAAGACAAGTAAATAAAAACAAATATATTAAAGGAATGGTCACTTTGACCAATTTAACTCCCATGCCTACTTTGGCTGTCCCAAACTTTCAGAAACTAACATAAACTTTTCTGGATCTTTGCACCCCTTGATTGTACTCATAACAAAGTATGTGTGATCATCCAGAAACTTTCAAATGCATAGTTTAAATGACAATTCAAAATTGAATCTTCATCATATGGGAAGATCCCACTTTTTCAAAAACTACTCAAACAAGCTCAACTTTCAAAACCCAAGCATCTGCAGACTCACCAGCACCAACCTAGCAAACCCACCAAAAATCTTTTCAAAATTCAAAACTTGAATTCATGTGGCCATTTCATCAAACAGGTTGCAGATACAAATCAAACAAACATCAAACACTATAGTGTGTAGTAAAATTGGCCTAACTTGTTGCCTATTTAGCTCACAACCAGCTCAGTAGATCATCTAGGAAGATTAACCAAGCACTAGCACCACTGTGAGCTTGCCATTGCCATCAATGGTGAACAGCCGAGCACACCCATGTCACCCCCATGTCGACAGGAAGCTAGGAGGAGAAACAAGCCTAGCCAGCATGTCTGGGAGGCAGCCCACCGTCCACCGCCACTCCCTGTCCACCGCTCGAACCTTGCCAACCCCTAGACCACATGCACGGACCGCGCCCAGACCGCCAGCGACCATGCCGAGCGTGCGCCAGAGATCCACCCTCGGCAAAGCCCACAGCCCGCCGCGCGTGCATACACAATCCCCACCGACCCAGGAGACCGCCAGACATCCCCGTTCGCCGCCCCGTGATGCACAGCCACCGCTCGCCGTCGAAGACGCTGCCTCTGCCGCTCAGAGCGTCGCATGTTCCAGACCAAGCCGCATCGCCCCACGCCTCTAAACCATGTCGTTGAGCATCGCCAGGGAACACCGCACCGTCCCCTACCTTCTCCCATGCCAATAGCCGCCTGTAACATAGCCCCCGACGAGCTCACCGTGCGCCCCGTCGGTCCCCTCGCTCGACTAAAAATAGAGGCCACCCCCGCTCGATTTCTTCACACCATCTCACTCCCCTCTTGTCACTAATCGTGCCACACCGTTCCGGGAGCAAGGGGAGCACCACCTCGCCGGAATTTCACCGGAGCCAGCCGCCTCTGGAGAAGAAGGGAGCCATCGATTTCGTCCACCCCAGGAGCTGCCGCGACCACCCCTAAGTTCGCCATCGTCGACTTCGTCGTTCGCCCGCCTCGACGACCCTGGCCAGCACCCCGGTAAGCCCCCAGCAACCCTCACTGGCCGCGCTAGGTTTCTTTCTCGCCGGCGTTGTCTCGCGTCGACGATGACTCCCAGCCGTTGGATTAGAATCAAATAGAACGTCCCACGTTGCCCTGTACCGCTTCGCCCCTCCCTGTCTACTGGCAAGTGGGGACACCCACTTAAGCTCCGATGCCGCCGCGACGATGGCAGTTGGGCTACCAACATGTCCGGCGCCGCGGTGATGGCAGGGGAGTCACAAACACTTGCGGCGCCGCGGTGCTAGCGGGCGGAGTCACGAACACGTAGTTCGCCTGATTCGTCGGCGCCGCGTTGTTCGAGTGGCTGCTGACCATGCTTGGAATCGGGCATGGACCTACTCGACCACCCGCACTCCAGTTCGCTATTGACTCCACCAAGGTAGGCAGGAAGGACGTGAGGGTGATTTCCAGGTTGTCTTGGATGATCTGTGGGATCCGCGCCACTTGTTCCTTAAGTTCTTGAACCTCGCGGTTTTCCTCCTCGCTCCTTCCCGACGGCGCCACATGCATCCTCGGCAGTGGACCAAAATGATCCACCCAATTCTTACCCCCGAGGCCGGCCAGATGGCCAGCCGACGACGGCTTCTTCGTAACCGGCTCTATTTTCTTGGCCCTGTTCGTCGCCCTATTAAAAGGGTTATCCCACCGAGTGGCCGCCGTCGACCCCTGGGATGAGGAACCCTGGGATCCATGACTAGCAACAATTTCCTCCTCCTGCAGAAGAAGTAACATTGAATCGTTTAGATCATCGATTAGAATGCAATCGAGTTGATCCGCGGTAATTAGATTACTTACCACAATTTCCTCGAATTCCTTCACCGCAGGATCCACGGTAAGTTGTTTAGTTTTTGGGTCCACATGGTAACGTGCCCTGATGAAGTTTCGAACCTGCCCGGGTTCGAATTTCGCAAAGGGGTTTTTCTATCCCCTTGGATCTATACTCTTCGTCCTCCTTATTCCATTTGGCCTCCGCGGTTCTGTATCCACCATATCCGAGATGGTGATGACCTATATTCATCGCCTGCAGCACCTTTCCTCGATTACTATTGGCCAGGGCTCTTTCGGATTCACACCTCTCCTTGATCTCCCGGAACTTATCTTCGGTGATCTGCGGGTCAATCCTCTGGATCTCCTCAAGACTTTTGCCTTCTTTATAGATCTTCTTCTTTGTCCGGTTTCTCGGCTAGCCAGGGCGGTGCTCATCTTTGTGAGGGCGGATTTGTTTACTTCCTTCTCATGATAATTTGTGTTCTGATACTTAGCAGGGAACTTGTATCTTGCGTGCAGCTTCTCGAAGAGGAGGGTGCACAAGTGGCCATTATCTTTATGCCGGAGATTCTCGGTGTTGATCGAGATGGTTTTCCAGGTGATCGCTGCCACTTGCCCACCGTACCCTTTGACGACAAGGGCGGGATGCAAAGGAACCCCTGCTGGGATCACTTCGGTAATTTCCTCCCTGACGGTGCCGACCGTGTTCGGGCGCCGTTCCTTCGGCTTCTTATTCTTCTTAGGAGAATTGTTACCACTCCCTGTGCCCTCGCCGCCATTAGTGGTTTCATCACCCGCCGTTCCTTCGGCTTCTTCCTCTGCGTCTTCCATCTCATCATCCTCGCTCTCCAAGGATGGAATTCTTCATCGTCTTCTAGCCACTGGGCCGCCTCCCAGAATGTCAATTTTTTATTCGGAGGTCTGAGTTCTCCTTCAGCACTGATGCGCTTAGAACATCCAGCATCGTCGTTGTCACACATCTTTGCACTAATAAAAAACAAATAATTGGTTAAATGCACGGAAAAATCCGGCATGACCTTTGCTAATTTTCTTAAACTAGGAGTGCCCGATTTCTGCCGAAATGGAAGTTAATCAACATTCCGGCAAAAATTGGGACTCATTTCATACAAGAACCTGCATACACGACATTACAAAGTGCTTCATACAAGCACAAGCACAATTTGAAGTGCTACAACAATAACAAAAATGATAATACACCATAACCAAGTGCTTCTGATCATAACCAAGTGCTTCCAATCATACATATCATACAAAGTGCACTTTAATGCTTGCTGTCATTTGCTACAGTCCTACAACATATAACTTAGAAGAACAAATCATACCAACCAAGGAAATGATAGCAAGGAACTGACAGGAAGGAAATGACATAAAAGTTCCATTTTAAACAGATATTGAACTTGACATCAAGCAAATGACAGCAAATAGAATTCATTTTTTGAACAACAAATAATTACCTGAACAAATAAAACCTACAAAATTTACAAGCTAACCTACTGCAGCCTAAACAAAACCCAAAAACTACAAATTTGATAGCAAGAAAATGACAGCTGAAATAATTACCTGAACAAATAAAACCTACAAGCTAACCTACTGCAGCCTAAACAAAACACAAAATCTATCTATCTATATATCTCATCATTTAAAGAAGTGATGATCTCATCAGGTGCTAACAGTACATACATCTAGATTTTTCTTTGCAAAAGCAGTAGCTTTGCAAAACAGTAGCTTTGCAAAAGCAGTACAACCAGCAGCACATATACAACACATACATCAAGATTTTTCTTTGCAAAAGAGGTACATCCAGCTAGCTAGCTACTATGCAAGGTCAATGTCTTAAAAAGATGGAAACATTTTTTTCTTGAGTACCAGCTAGTTCTTGCAGTATGCCACTATGCAAGGTCCCTTCATTCTATGTTTTGAATGGGTCACACTAATCTGGCCGTGTTTCATATTGTTGACCACAATCTCAGAGCTCACAGTCAACTGATATCAAATGAGTGCTTTATTTTGCTAAAATATCAGGGCATAATATTAATTTGCTAACTTTACTGCTTTGCATCTACTCACTATCAACCTCACTGTCAACAGATTATATCACCTAGAGATTAATTTTCTAAAAGACTATATCACCTGGAGATGATACTCCTATGCATGCAGATTAATTTGCTAAAATATCACTATCAACACAACATTTAAAAAGTAAGTATGATGAATTTGCTAACCCTAGCAGATTATATAAACTAAAACTCACTATCAACATAGAATATTATATCAACTTCTAACCTCACTGTCAACCTCACTATCAACACAGCAGATTATATCAACTGCTGTTTCAATCATGGGCTAACATTCAAGATTAATTTGCTAACCCTGGCTAGCTTCTTGTCGCCTGCAGAGTGAGGGAAGAGAGGGAGAGAGGGAGAGAGGGGAGGGACGACACTAGCTAACCTCTAAGATGAGGACGACGATGGCGGGTGGACGACGACAAGAGAATGACGGCGGGCGGACGACGGAGGCCTCCTCCTCCTCCTCAGACACGCACGCGGGCCTCCTCCTCGGAGTCGGGCGGGGCTCCTCCTCCACGGCCTCCTCCTCGAGCGACGGGTGCTAGGGGGATCGAGCGCGGCGGCAGCGGCGGCTGGCAGATCGAGCGTGTACTAGGATGAGATTGGTGAGAGAGCGACGTGGCCCGCACACACGTGGATAAAGACCATATAGGTGTAGCGCACTCTGGTATAGTGCGCTACGGATATCTGTAGCGCACTTCGGGCTACTGCGCTACGCCTATCAGCTTCTAACGACTCTATAACATTACTGCATCACTGCTTCTAACAACTACACTAGCCTATCCCACTGGTTCCGCCCACTGCTCTATTCTGAACCTATATGAGCACCCAGGTTCGAATCCTGGTGCCCACTTTTTTTTGTTTTATTTTAAAAATAATTTTAAATATTCCAAAAAATTCCCAAAATTGGTAATATATGCCATATTTGTTTTGTTTTTATTTTATAAATACTTCTAAATGCTCCAAAAATGCCCAAAAGTGATAATATATGTAATAAAAGTGGTACAAATAATATGATTCAAAGTACAACTAAATTTCATAATAATTTGTCCATAATAATATGAATCGGGTACGGCCCTACTCGACCACCCGCACTTTACAATCTTTTTCGACAATGCGTTTTACAATATTTTTTGAGCTAGCGTTTTACAATCTTTTTTCCCTTCTTTGTCGCGGTTGAATAATTTAGCCCCGACACTTTACTGTTTCTTCTTTCGAACGGGATAACTTTTTTGGGTAGGGTTGTCCTTTTTATTCTTGTGATGTATGTTGCTGCATCGTAGTCGTCGTCATCTTCAATCTTTGGATCGCCAGATTGGTCAAGTCTCGTTGGCGACTCTATCCATTCCGATGATGTTTCTTTTTCTCTCCTCACGACAACACGGCTAGGCTTTGTCGGTCGGTAATGAAAAAACATTGGTCTACTTTGGTAGCCAAGCACGTTCATTTTTTGCGCCACGTTTTATGCCTTGGATTTAGCTGCTTCGGGTATAACCATGGTTGTGAAATACCGGTCTTCTCTTTTGACGCTCTTTGCCCATCTAACACGGAACATCGACACCTTTTCTCCACAGTAGTCGAGCTCCGAGATCTCCTCGATACTTCCATAGAATCTTTCCTTCACATTGTCATCGGTGTAGAATTCCGACGTTATGCCTGAATTATGATAATCACACTTGTTGTCCTTTTCCTCCGTGTAGAATGTGTAGCCGTTGATATCATACGCCTGATAGGTCACCAGGTTTTGCATCGGTCCCTGTGACAAGGTGAATATGATATTTTCCGTGTCAGAATAATGCGATCGCGGGGGATTATCAAGGAGCGTCTGCCTAAACCAACGCGTGAAATCTGAGTTGTTCTCTTTGATTATTTCTCCTTGCGTCCTCTGTACGCCCCGGTCACTGTACTTCTTCTCGATTGACCTTTTGTGCTTCTGTACCCAAGGATCGACCAGTTCTAAATGCTGTAGCGCGACGAGGTTTGCTCGATCAAAGTCTGCGCGTCGAAAATCGAAGTCTTCATGTAGTATGCGACGACCCTCTCGGTGACCAGATCCGTCGAGCTTGCCAAGGTGCCTGTTGACGGGGAGACCGACAGGGTTCTCGATGTCTTGATAATTCGTGCAGAAAGAGATGCACTCTTCGGCCAAAAATCCCTTGGCTATGCTTCCATCTGGACGGGACCTGTTGCGAACGTATCCTTTGATGTGTCCGTTCATCCTTTCGAACGCCATCATGCTGCGGAGGAACATCGGCCCGAGTTGGACGATGTCCTCCACGACATGGACCAGCAGATGCACCATAATGTCGAAGAATGCGGGTGGGAAGTAGACCTCAAGCTCGCATAGTATCACCATGATCTCCTCCTGTAGCCTCCCGAGCTGATTCACGCCAATCGACTTCCTAGAGATGACGTCGAAAAACTTGCAGAGGCCAAATAACGTTTCACGGACGTGCTCATCCATTATCCCTCTTAGTGCAACCGGAAGTACCTACATCATTAGCACGGCATAGTCATGAGACTTCATGCCACTAAACCTCTGCTTCGCCTCGTCTAGGTATCTTCTTATCTTGCCCGCATAGCCGTATGGAAATTTGACTCCTAGAAGGCACTTGAAAAACTGTTTGATCTCATCCTAGCTTAGAGTGAAGCAATAAGGAGGGCAGTAATATTCGTTCTTCTTGAACTTTTTACCCTTTTGACGACCTTGTGTCATCTCCGACTCATGATCATCGTCATATTCCTGATCAGCAGGAGTAGTGCGTCCTCCGTGAAGCTCCTTCCGGATACCCATGAATATCAGGTCGTGCCTTATTTTCGGACCATCTTTCGTCCTATCTGGCATGTTGATTATGGTGGCGACCAGACTCTCGCACACGTTTTTCATGATATGCATGATGTCGAGGCTATGAGGCGTGCGGAGAAACTTCCAGTATGGCAACTCCCAGAAAACAGACCTTGTTTTCCATACCTTCATCAGCGGCTCGTCTTGCTGGCTTTTTCGCTTCTTTCCAGGCTTAGGACAATCTTTCCAGTATTTGAGCAACTCTTCCACTTCTTCGCTGCTCCTACGCTCTGGGATTCCTCGGGTCTCGGATTTGCCATCGAACAGGTCTCCACGCTTTCTCCATGGATCATTCTTGCCAAGCCACCTCCGGTGCGACATGAACACGGTTTTCGAAGACCCTGGATCTTTCTCTAGTTGGAGATAGCTTGTGTTATCCATGCACCTAACACATGCGCAGAATCCCTGGATAACCTGCCTCGAGATATACCCACAACCTGGATAGTCTTGCAACCTGGATAGTCTCTAGCGGCAGCCCTGGCGTTACTTGTCTGCTTGAGAAGCAGCTCTTGCACATAAGGGCCCCGCACCCAGCCTGACATTGTTGCATCGTCGTCTGCTCCTCCGACATCTAGATCATCATCATCCCGGTCTGCTTCCGCACCTTCACCATCTCTAGGAGACTCTTCATCATCTCGCCCGTTCTCGCCGTGATGATGATCATCAACATGTTCCCCACCTTCACCGTCTCCATCGTCTTCGTCATCGCTTATCCAATGAGTGTATCCATCCATGAAACCATGGTGGAGCAGGTGCGCTTGCAGATTCCCGGAATCTGGTTCGATCATCCAATTGACTTTGCATCTTCTGCACGGATATCTTATATCCGTCTTGTTATTTCGTATAATCTCGGCCGTCGCACATTTCAAAAATCTAGCCACAATGCATTCGCTCATTATGCAGAACATTTTTGCCTGCACGGTGTACCCGGTACAATTAGAAGTCTATTAGAACCAAATAATGAATGCATGCATGCAATGGTCGATAGAAAATTTCGGCATGACCTATCCTAAAATTAGGAACTTTGCGAAATGCCAAAGTCTTGCCAAAATGGAAATGAATCAACATTTTGGCAAAACAAATGGCAACTTGTTCACACACAAACACAAGAGAGAGAGACCGATCCATACACACATGAACATATCATTATCCTATCCATACACACATGCATGAGCATCATTGATACTCTCCATATACACACACATGACCATCGAGATCCTCTCCATACACACATCATGAGCATCAATCATCTACATACATATGAGCATATCAGCCATATACACATGAACACATCCTTACATGGACAACTTATCGAGATGAGAGACCGATCGCGAGAAGATGGAAAGGAGAGGTGTGCGCGCGAGACCGGAGAAGGAGAGATGAGAGACCGGAGAGCTTCCTCTATTACGTATGTAACATCCAAGGCAAGTTCTACATGCTAAAAATGGTGAATGAGTGGAGAAATTGAGGTGGGAAGGAGAAGGATCTCGACTAGATCTAAGGAGGAAGAAGAAGGGGAAAGTTAAGTGTGGGGTGGTGGATGATCACACATGTGAACAAAGTGGAGCTGCCAAAAAAAGGGTCGCCACATCCGTGGCGCACGTGGCTCCAGTGCGCCACAGGGAATAATAACATCCGTGGCACACATGCCATAGTGCGCCATGGATGTGTCTTCCCGTTTTATAGAGCAGGGGGGCATGCTCTTAGGCGTAGCGCACCCCGTACATGTGCGCCACGGTTGACACTAACAACCGTAGCGCACCTACCCTATATGCACTACGGGTATCTGGCGTGCGGCCAGCAGGGCCCTGGCCCACACATATCTGTGGCGCACTATGACCATGTGCGCCACGGTTGTTCTAGTTACTATTAGGGCATTGCCCATAGGTGAGCCACGCCTGTTTTAGCCGTGGGGCACTTCTACAATGTGAGCCACGGATGTGCTGATTACATATAGCCATTTTCCTAGTAGTGGGCTACAGTATTGAAATTTATAAACACTACGTATGCTACTTTGCAAGCATCTAGTAGGAATAATTCATTCAAACTATATGCTTGGGGGCTACAGTGAGAAGTTTTCTAGCTTAGTCACTCTTAGAGCATTTAGATGCAAAGACCTATGGTTTTCCATCTAAATCCTCGGGGGATACAGTGGGATACTCATATGAAATGCAAAAGACAAATTAAACTTACAAGTGCGATGATCTTGAGGTTTGTAGCACTCTTAGCAAGCAACTTGCCGAAGGATAAACTGTTTCCTGGCGCGATTTCTTCTTGCCGGAGAAGCTCCTCAAGACCGCATGTTGGAGATGTCGGTGTCGCACCAGGAACCAAAGCGGAGCTACCCGGCATAAGTATTGGCTAGACTATCTTCGGGAACTCTATGGTTTTCTTGGATGCGCAGGCGCCGCCTTCGGCAGACGTACCACTCTCCACCACCTCCTTACCGCTACTGATGGCATCCTTAGCCGGAGCTTCAGCCATTTGAGTTGCGGTACTCTCTTGCGTTGCATGTTCGCCGACAACAGCAAGCTCCACGGAGGCACCTGAGTCCACTTCTATGGCGGAAGGGCCAGCTGCATCTTTGGCTTGTGATCTTGTCGGAGCAGCCGTAGGCTGGACGCTGGGAGTAACAGGGGCGATGGCGGGATATGAGTGGGTAGACACGTCACGATGCAACATATCCTTAATGTTTCTAGAAGCCCCCAAAGTTTTGGAGGTCTTCTTCAAACTGGTAGTGGCCTTCTTCCTGAAACGTGCAAAATGTATAAGTACAGGAATAAGACAAGCAATGGACAATGTCGGAGAGAAAGAAGCTTACACAAGAGGGTGTGCTTTGGCAAAGGCGAACCCGGTAACCTTTCTTTTCCCCGTCTCCAAGGCAGCAATAGTCTTTTTGGAGTCTCCACCCTCCGTCTTCTTCTTCTTGCCTCCGTCGGCAGCGTCAGAGGTGGAGCTCTTCCGCTTTCGCGCCAACAGGACATCATTGTTGGACACGACGGTGACTTCCTTCATCTTTGGGCCATAGATTTGGACATCCATGCTATCCTCTAAACTGCAGAGCTGTTAAGTGAAATCCCAAAAGTGTTAGATAAGATGTTAATAGTTAGACGGAAGAACTGGACTATGTCATACACGGAAAATAAACATCATACCTTTGGGCACGTGCCGTCAACGAACATGTCATTGATGATGGTGAAGCCTCGCTTCCTATCCTTCACCTTGACGATCTCCTTGAGTCGAATCTTGACGGAGTCACTCGACAAATTTTCTCGGAGATGCGGAGGCTATCCTTCCTATCATTGGTGTACATAGTTGTTCCCATCGTAGGAAAATAGTTCTTTTCTATGCTGCGAACCCTACATTTCCATGGTGTCCAGGTGGCTATCGAAGATGGAGTTTTCTTCCATATTTATGACAACAAACTCCTTTATGTACTGATACTTCATGCGGCTCTCCTCATCTGGAAACATACTCTTCCATCCATCCACTACAAGAAATCTGTTGAAAAATGGATCGTCAAAAACTAAGAGTCAGTAATTGCACACAATGATGGTTTTTGTAATATCGTCATAACCCTCTATGATGATATTGGATCGTCACAGAGATTATGACGATTCAATATCGTCACTCATAGTCTGGCCACACCACATCAGATCCTACGTGGCGAATCCTACATGGCGAAATTGTGACGAAATTGGATCGTCGTAGGTCGAAATCATCCCGGTCCAATTCGGTGGACTACATGGGCCGAGACAATAATTCCAACCTTTTATTTCCTAGGCCTTGGCCTTTTTTGGGTATATTTCTCTTATGGGCCTTGACATTCTTATGGTCAATTTCCTGATTTGTTTCATCAACATAATTGGGGCCAAGGACTTTTTAGAGCCCATATACATTTAGTTCTATCCAGATTTTAACAATTTTAATTATTAATTTTGGTTGCATCTTTTGGGCCAGGCCATAGCCTTTTCAGTCCAATAATGCATGGGCCATGGCTAAATGAAAACTAGAATTACAGCTCAAAAAAATTCCAGCCTTTTTCTCCAGGTATGAACTTCAAGCAAATATACACAGCATTTAGAACTTATCAGAAAATAACAAATTCACAATTGCACAACAAAGATTACAATTCGGTCAGTATCAACTTGTTATAAAACAACCAAGATTACAATTGCATAGCCAAGATTAGACTAAATTAACTTGTTAGCCAACAGCCCCAACAGTACCATCTGCTACACAACCATAGTGCACACAAAGTTCGAGCAAGATCACTATGCTGCACATCCAGGATCACCTCTTACCAAATCGGTGCTACCATCCTCAACTCCACTAGCTCCTGCAAAAAGGAGGAAACTATGGTTACGACTGTCAATTCAGAATAAAAGCGATATATTTTAACAATTACACATAATAACAAGAAACAAAATGAACACAAATCTACAAGATGCTAAGAGTCTGATCCTAGAGCACGAGGAAATGGATAACAATAGATACCGCAAGGAGGAATTACTATAAGAAAAATATTATTTTCCAAAACATGAACATAAGCATCAAATGACCATGTATGAAATACATGCATTCAAAATAGGTGCTAGGTGTTGTTGCTATCCTAGACCGAGATTGGTGATGGAAAGGAAGGCAATCAATACATGAATGATGAATCACAGTAACAAGATAGGTGAAGCAAGTACCAAGTGCATCCCTCCTGGAAATAAGAAATAAGGTTCTTGAGGTACATATAAAAGAGCCCAAGGTAAGATAAAAACCTAATGAATCATCTGATGCAAGTAGCCAAGCACCGACATCCTAGTACACACAAGTCCCGGCACAAATATGAAACTCAGATTAATAAGAACCTATAGACCTATTTCTGTTGGACTATCATCCAATTGAATTAGTTCATACTACTAATCTTTTATCTTCTCAAGTGAACATGCTTGTTTATAAATCAGTATCACTTAGACAGAATGTTGAGCCTACCAGAATTTTCATCTACACTGATACCACCTCAAGCATCATCAATTTGGCAACAATAGAGCTTTTGTATAATAATTCTGATTCCCAAATGCCTCAGTTTAGTAATCACTAGCAAGTGCAGATGATACAGCCATCCTCGTGTGTACATGCATCAGGAAATGCAGAAAAATCAAGTTAGTCTTAGCTAAACTAGATATAAAAGAACATTTCAGAGATTATCAAAAACGCTTAGCAAGACAGTGATGCTATCAAGGTAACACATGAGTGCTCCAAGATCTCATTTATCACACATGAACAACACGAGATCAATGTACACGGACATCTAGCATACATATGGTTAGTGTAAGGATGATAAACACAAGTACACGCAACAGGCAATGAGTTTCAGGGTAGGTCTAGCATACAATGAGTTTCAGGGTACATAAATAAAATTCAGAAAACATGCTCCTGCTCATAAGCATCTAAGTCACAACAGAAAATCAGAACATCTAGTGGTGGTAAGCATCTATGTCATCATAGCTACTGTCCAATTTTCCAAGTTTCCCAAATATGAAACAAATGAACATTGACATAGAAAATGACTTAATAATCCCTTCTATATGTTACAGGAAACATGTGGTACCAAAATCACGGAATGGATCAAGCGGGAACAGGCGCGTAAGGCACCTAGACCCATGCAACCTAGGCATCTGAGGCAGCAGCAAGATCGAGGTGAGAGGGAGAAGGCCGAGGGTTTACCTTGTCATTGATCCCCTCGAGGCGGTTGAAGACGCTGGCACGATGGCCTCCCTTGATGTTATGGGTCCGGTGCCAGGAAGTGATGGGGTGGGGGTGGCGGAAGAGAGAGGAGGGAGTGGTGCTCGCGTTGTTGCATTATCGCCGCTGTGAAGGACTTGACGTCGAGCAGCATGACGCTGATGTCCCCAGCGACGGCGAAGATGTCACTGACACCCACCTACAAGAGGCACCACGAGAGAGTAAGGAGAAGGAAGAGGGATCAGGCGACGACGCACGAATCTGGTTACGGAAGGAGGCGTGGGGGAGCACCGGCTTGCCGACGTGCCAACGTCACGGAAGGATGCGTGGGGAAGCAGATCAGGGCGGGTCAAAGTCTGGCCAACGATTGACCGACGACGGAGTTCGGTGGCGCTCGCCCTCCTCCAGCACGACGGTGCCATCTTCCCGCTGCTCCTCCATGATGAAGATTGCACCTTCCCGCTACTCCTCCTCTCCATGAGGGCAGCAAACTAGGGATCACCAGGGCTGTGCCAGTAGGAGGCGAAGCTGGGAGACAGTGGATCGGCAAGAGAAGAGAATCGGCGGCTGGAGAGGGTAGGAAGGATTAGGGTTTGTGAGGCTGTGGGCGCGGCGGCGTGTGTGTTTTGCTTCTTTAGGTGAATGACATGGCATTGGATTGGGAACGAACGGTCCAGATCAGGACGAGAATCTGATCCATGAGAGGCTGTTTGGTGTGCTTTGATTGGTAGGTTCACAAAACACCTTTTTCACTCAGAAAAGAAAAAATAATTTTTTTGTGCAACGAAAATGAAAATTTTCTGCGATAACATTGTTTTTCATTCCAAAATACACTTGTGAGTAGAATATTCTCATGTAATCTCGAAAAAACCTTCACAAAATGACCTATCATGTTCGAGGTTTCATGGCTTTCGGGTCAAATGACCAATGTTATGGCTAAAATCAGGGCATAGTTTGTGATAATGCACCGTCTCATGCACACATGTGCATCATGGGATGGCGAACAATATTGCAGGAGGAAGTTTTCCATTTGGTCGCACGGAAAAACCATTTTCCATTTTCCGAGCGCAAAAAACGGGTCGTTTTGTGAAGCAACCACCAAATGAAAGTTTTAAAATGCTACCATCCTATTTTTCCAAAATAATAGGACACCTTACATTGAAAAATGTCCCAACGGGGGTCTCTAAAACCTTTCTTTCCACCCCTTGCGCAAAAGACAAATTTCTACCGAAATAGTATGAAGCGGGTCTGATTTGAACTACAGGTACACGATCTGATGCCCATGATTTTTTGCAAAAATCATTTTGATACTCACAATATGCTATTTCTTCAGAGATCCAATGCGAGTTTAGCGAGGCTCATCCCCTAGCTAAGAAACTTCATGCCCGCCGTTTTGACCATAGTTTGAAACGGGCATAAAAAATTCAAAAACGGTCCGATCAACACAAATCCTTCGAGTGGTGTCTTATTATGTGACATAGTTACAAGGAAAACTACCAAACTTGGTAAATTGAGTATGTGTCGAAAAAATCTTCACAAAATGACCTATCATGATCGAGGTTTCATGGCTTTCGGGTCAAATGACCAATATTATGGCTAGAATCAAGGCATAGTTTGTGATAATGCACCCGTATCATGCAGACATGTGAATCATGGGATGGTGAACAATGTTGCAGGAGGAAATTTTCCATTTGGTCGCAAGAAAAAACTATTTTCCATTTTCCGAGCGCAAAAAACGGGCCGTTTTGTGAAGCAACCACCAAAGGAAAGTTTCAAAATGCTACCATCCCATTTTTCAAAAATAATAGGACACCTTACATTGAGAAATGCCCCAGTGGGGGTCTCTAAAACCTATCTGTCCACCCCTGGCGAAAAAGACAAATTTCTACAGAATTAGTAGGAAGTGGGTCTGATTTGAACTACAGGTACATGATATGATGCCCATGATTTTTTGCAAAAATCATTTTTAGACTCAAAATATGCTATTTCATCAGAGATCCAATGCAAGTTTAGCGAGGCTCGTCCCCTAGCTAAAAACCTTCATGACCGTCGTTTTGACCATAGTTTGAAACGGGCATAAAAATTTCAAAAACGGTCCGATCAACGCAAATCCTTCGCGTGGTGTCTTATTATTCTACATAGTTGCAAGGAAAAATACCAAAATTGGTAAATTGAGTATGTCTCGAAAAAACCTTCACAAAATGACCTATCATGTTCGAGGTTTCATGGCTTTCGGGTCAAATGACCAATGTTATGGCTAGAATCAAGGCATAGTTTGTGATAATGCACCCGTATCATGCATACATGTGCATCATGGGATGGTGAACAATGTTGCAGGAGGAAATTTTCCATTTGGTCGCAAGAAAAAATCATTTTCCATTTTCCGAGCGCAAAAACGGGCCGTTTTGTGAAGCAACCACCAAATGAAAGTTTCAAAATGCTACCATACCATTTTTCAAAAATAATAGGACACCTTACATTGAAAAATGTCCCAACGGGGGTCTCTAAAACCATTCTGTCCACGCCTGGCGAAAAAGACAAAATTCTACCGAATCAATAGGACATGGGTCCGATTTAAACTACAGGTACATGATTTGATGCCCATGATTTTTTGCAAAAAACATTTTTAGACTCACAAAATTATCTTTCTTCAGAGATCCAATGCAAGTTTAGCGAGGCTCATCCCCTAGCTAAGAACCTTCATGACCGCCGTTTTGACCATAGTTTGAAACAGGCATAAAAAATTCAAAAATGGTCCGATCAACTCAAATCCTTCGCGTGGTGTCTTATTATGTGACATAGTTGCAAGGAAAAATACCAAACTTGGTAAATTGAGTATGTCTCGATAAAACCTTCACAAAATGACCTATCATGTTCGAGGTTTCATGGCTTTTGGGTCCAATGACCAATGTTATGGCTAGAATCAGGGCATAGTTTGTGATAATGTGCCTGTATTGTGCACACATGTGCATCTTGGTATGGATAATAATGTTGCAGGAGGAAGTTTTCTTTTCGACGCACGGAAAATCCATTTTCCATTTTCCGAGCGCAAAAAACGGGGCGTTTGTTGAAGCAACCATAAAATGACAGTTTTAGAATGGCACCGCCACATTTTGTAAAAATATTAGACCACCTTACATGGACAATGTCCCAATCGGGGTACCTCACACCTTTCCGTTCACCCCTAGCGAAAAAGACAAATTCCTGCCGAATCGGTAGGAAGTAGGTCCGGTATGTACCGATGCTCATGATTTTTGGAAAAAATCATTTTTAGACTCACAATATGATGTTTCATCAGATATCCAATGCAAGTTTAGCGAGGCTTATCCCCTAGCTAAGAACATCCGTGTCCACCGTTTTGACCATAGTTTGAAACGGGCATAAAAAAATTTAAAAACGGTCTGAACTATGTGAAACCTTCGTGTGGCGTCATGTTATGTGACATAGTTTCAAGGAAAAATATCAAATTTGGTAAATTGATCGCGTCTCGAGAAAACCTTCTCATAAATGACCTATCATGTTCGAGGTTTCATGGCTTTTAGGCCAAACTCATATTTTGAATTATGATATTGTCCCTACTATGGACTAATGTGGGATTAGTAAATCTACTATTTTTAAACAATCAAATTATTTCTATTTAACACCCTAAGATGATCTACTGAATTTTATGAAAATTTAGAGAAAAAATAAATTATTTTGGACTTCGTACAAAAACATTAAGAAAACAAAAAAAACTATTGTAACTAGACCGACCTAATCTACTGCGTGTAGTCAATGTCGGCCTAAGATAATATTGCAGCCCACCTTCCTTACCACAGAGGCCCATTCCCAGCGAACTCGGCCCAGGACCAAATGTTGATAGTTATAAACTTTCATTGTAGCAAGGTGATCAAAAAGACTATGTGGCCTAGTGGCACGTAGCGGCCGTGTTGGTCTGGAGCTCCCGTGTTCGAATCTGCAGCCCGGATATTTCTTTTTTTTTAATATTTAGTGACTACGTATATAAAAACGGCAACTGTAAGTGTTGAAACACAAAGTATCAAGCACTCTTGTTGTTGGACGGGTGGTACCATTTCTATACCATGGTCACAGGTTCAACCCCTTCTGCGAACACTTTTTTGTCCATTATTTGCTAAATAAAACATGGGCCGGTTGATCAGTTCGCTAGTCCATTATTTACTAGGAAAGACGTGGGGCATATATTTATGCATGGACACATATATACAAAAAATAACATATAGATGTGACACGTAGTCGTAATTGCTAATATGGCTGACTACAAATAAGACTTTAAGATGCATCCTCTATTTTATGATGATTTCATATGGTGAAATTACGACGATCTGAACACAAATTGTCGTAATTTAATTAGATTTTGATCTCCCCAAACAGCCTATGATAATCTTGTGCGAAATCATCGTAGATCTATAATGATTTTGTTTCCCATCACTATGAAAATGTCACAAGTTAACACATTTCTTATAGTGATCGAGTATATCATATGTGTCGATTTCATTGGAGGGTACTCTCAAGCCAGGTTCCATTGCATTGATAACGGTGTACGTGACCATCATAATGTCTCTTGGTGGTCATGAAGATTCGCGTCTTCATTTTCGTCGGAGGAATCAGCGAAATCTTCCAGGGGTTCACGAAGGACATAGAGAAGATCGTTTTCTATGAGGACCCTTCTGATGCTTTGGTACCAGTCGGTGAAATTCGTCCCATTTAGCTTAAGTTTCTCCCCGTCCATGAACAGACCAAAGGAGTTGCAAACTGAGGGGATGGCCATTGTCTATAAGATATTATCAAAAGGGCTTAGACTAAGTTCATAATTAGGAGTCAAATTTGTAATCACATTAACAAACGGGATCCCACTTAAATTGTCATTATAGTGGTACCAACCTTTAATAAGGTAGAGATCCCCGTGTTTACAATGCTAGTCCCTGGATCATTAGCTAGTATCCACAGTTAAGATGTAATATCAAGAAACAGAGGTAATAATACAACTTTATAACCAGGAATAAAATAATTCATTACATCTTATTACAATGCAGCAGAAATAACTATAGAATGGAGTCCTTCATCTTTAAAGTGCCACATGCAATCATGTTGGTTGTATACTTGTAATCCTAATCAACACACTTCACTAACATCAAACAAACCTTCAACATAATAAGTTACAGCCACAAGGGTCAATACATTTGAATTGTATTGGCAAGTTATACTATGGTAGAATAGTGGTATCTATCATCTATATGCATTTGGCTAAGTGGAGCTTCGGCTTGCTTTGCTCAAAATAGATTTTCCTTATCATTTGAAAACACTAAGTTTTTGTTTGTCAAAATCACCCAAGGCATCTACCAATTATTGATTGAAGATCCTTTTGTAGGGTTCGCAGCATAGAAAACAAAAATTTCCTACGATGTGAACTATATACCAAGATCTATCTACTAGATACAAACAACGGGCGGATGTATATCCGTAGAGAACATACCCTTGAAGACCGACAAAGCTTAACGAGTTCAACTCGTGGTTGATGTAGACGATCTCTTGACGATCTCAAGATCGAGAGGAAGTCCTAGCGCCGCAAATCAGCAGCACATCCGTGCTCGCACACACGTTCGAGGCACCGAGCAACCTCCGCCTCCTCGCTCCAGCGATGCAGCGGAAGCACAACTCTTTCTTGCCGAATAGCCACCGGGAACATGTATCTCGCTAGTCCGAGACCATGGGGAATAAATTCTAGAGGGGGAGAGAGATCCTTCACGAGAAGGTGTGAGAGACAAGTGAGGAGGGTGGCTCCTTTTATAGGAGGAGGGGGGGCACCCAAGGGAGTGGCCGCCGGCCATGAGGGCCCCCCTCCCCTCCTTCATTCATGTGTGTGGACACTCCACTCACAAAATGCCCTTTAAAATCCCTCCACTCAAAAGTCCACTCAAATTCCCATTAAATTTCCACCAAATTTAATGCAAACTCTCATTAAATAAAACTCTTCTATTTTATTCAGAATTTTGTCAATTACTTTAATGACAAACATTCACAAATAACCCCTTGCTAGAATTCTATTTCACATGCATAACCACTTTATGCAATTTCACCCGAAAACCTGTTTCGGTATCTAGTGAAATAAATTCCTGCGCTTGTTATTCTTTCCGGCATGAAACTTTTGCTCCAATTGGATGTCGGTGTCTCTTAAGTGTGTCACCCTATGGTTCGTGAATAATGCGGACATGATCGAGACCCCTCTCGGATCAATAATCAGAAGCGGGATCTGGAGACCCATACTGACTCCCACACATTCAACGATGACTTTCTTGTGATCGTCGAAACCTTTTACGCTAGTATCTTAATCCCTTTGTTTCACGATATATTACATGTCCGAGATTCGATCATCGGTATCTCCATACCTAGTTTGATCGACATGCACCCTTTTCTCGTTCCTGTGATATAACATTCTAGTGATCAAATCACTTGCTTGCAAGCTAATCAATGTGATATCACCGAGAGGGCCCAGAGTATATCTATCCGTCATCGGGATGAACAAATTCCACTCTCGATCCATGAGCCTCAACATAACACTTTATTAGTTCTGAATCCATATTTATAATCACCCTGTTGCGGTGTGACGTTTGATGTTATCAAGAAACTCTTCCGGTGTTAGTGATTGACACGATCTCATGGTCTAAGGATTAGGATCACTTCGTAAGTTGTTATAGCAATATAAACTCAATGACTTTGATCGTAATGCTATACTTCGGATGAATGTTCATCACAACATTACACTAATGTTGTGATCCCGTTAATAACAACATCCAATGTCCATGATCAGGAAACCTTGATCATCTTGTTAATCAACAAGCTAGTTTATGAGAGAGGCATAACTAGGAACTTTCTGTTTGTTTATTAAACACACATGTATTAACGTTTCCGTATTAATACAATTATAGCATTCAAAATAAACATCTTTCATATACTTGGAATACACATAATAAACACTTTATTATTGCCTCTCAGGGCATATTCCCTTCAGTCTCCCACTTGCACTTGAGACAATAATCTAGTTACATAGTGATAAATCTAACACCCATTGAGTTATGGTGTTGATCATGTTTTGCTCTAGGGAGAGTTTTAGTCAACGGATCTGCTATATTGAGATCCGTATGTACTTTACAAATCTTTATATCTCCATCCTTGACATGCTCGCGGATGGAGTGAAACCGGCGCTTAATATGCTTGGAATGCTTGTGAGAACTTGGCTCTTTGGCATTTGCAATCGCACCATTGTTGTCACAATAGATCACCATTGGGTCCAACGCGTTTTCCACCACTCCTAGTTCGGATATGAACTCCTTCATCCAAAGCGCTTCTGAGCCGCTCAAGCAAAGAACATATTCGGCCTCGTTGTTGATCCACTTCACAGGTTGTTTGGAGCTCCTCCAACTAACCGCTCCGCCATTCATGAGAAATACGTATCCGGATTGAGACTTAGAGTCATCCGGATCGGTGTCCAAGCTAGCGTCGACATAACACTTAGCGACGAGCTCTTCTTCACCTCCGTATACAAGAAACATATCCTTAGTTCTTCGTAAGTACTTAAGGATATTATTGACCGCTATCCAGTGTTCCGAACCTGGATCCGATTGGTACCTACTAGTCAAACTAATAGCATGTGCCACATCCGGTCTTGTATGTATCATGGCGTACATTATAGAGCCTATGGCTAAAGCATAGGGGACTTTGTCCATTATCTCTCTTTCTTCCGCCGAAGTCGGACTTTGAGTCTTACTCAATGTCTTGCCTTGCAACATAGGTAAGAACCCCTTCTTACTTCCGTCCATTTTAAACTTCTTTAAAATCTTATCAAGGTATGTACTTTGCGATAGCCCTATTAGGCGCCTAGATCTATCTCTATAGATCTTTATGCCTAATATGTATGACGCTTCACCTAGGTCCTTCATTGAAAATTTGTTGTTTAGATAACTTTTAACACTGTTTAAAAGATCTGTATCATTTCCGATCAATAATATGTCATCCACATATAATATCAGAAATGCCACATTGCTCCCACTCACTTTCTTGTAAATACAAGCTTCTCCATAAGTTTGGACAAATCCAAACTCTTTGATCACCTCATCAAAGCGGAGATTCCAACTTCGTGATGCTTGCTTCAATCCATAGATGGATCGCTGAAGCTTGCACACCTTGTTAGCATCCTTAGGACCGACAAAACCCTTTGGTTGTATCATATACAACTCTTCTTCAATATTACCATTGAGAAACGCGGTTTTGACATCCATCTGCCATATCTCATAATCGAAATATGCAGCAATCGCTAACATAATCCTAACTGACTTTAGCATCGTTACGGGAGAGAAAGTCTCATCGTAGTCAACTCCTTGAATTTGTCGAAACCCCTTTCCAACAAGTTGAGATTTATAGACGGTCACGTTACCATCAGCATCAGTTTTCCTTTTGAAAATCCATTTGTTCTCCACGGCCTTTCGGTCGTGAGGTAATTCCACCAAGTTCCAAACTTGATTTTCATACATGGATTCCATCTCGGATTTCATGGCTTCTAACCATTTGTTGGAATCCGGGCTCATCATCGCTTCTTCATACATCGCAGGGTCATCATTTTCATCAACCATGAAATTCATGACAGGATTTTCGTCTGCTCGGGACGCGTCTGTTTGACCTGCGAGGTTTGGTAGTACCCTCTTTCGGAGTTTCATGATCATTATCATTAGTTCCCTCTTCAACAGGTGGAGCCAACTCCGGAACAACTTCCGGCGCTGCGCTACTCGCCATACTTTGAAGAGAAGGTTCCACATCCTCTTTGAGTTCTACCTTCCGACTACTCACACCTTTCGCGAGAAACTCTTTCTCTAGAAAGGATCTATTCTTGGCAACAAAAACCTTGCCCTCGGATCTGTGATAGAAGGAATACCCAGTAGTTTCTTTAGGGTATCCTATGAAGACGCATTTTTCCGCTTTGGGTTCGAGTTTATCCGGTTGATGTTTCTTCACATAAACATCGCATCCCCAAACTTTAAGAAATGACAGCTTAGGTTTGTTTCCAAACCACAATTCATACGGTGTCTTTTCAACGGATTTAGATGGTGCCCGATTTAAAGTGAATGCAGCAGTTTCTAGTGCATAACCCCAAAATGACAACTGCAAGTCCGTCAGAGACATCATAGATAGAACCATATCTAATAAAGTACGATTACGACGTTCCGACACACCATTTCGCTGTGGTGTTCCGGCAGGTGTGAGTTGTGAAACAATTCCACACTCTTTCATGTGAGTGCTAAACTCGTAACTTAGATACTCACCTCCACGGTCGGACCGTAGAAATTTGATCTTTCTATTACGATGATTTTCCACTTCATTCTGAAATTCCTTGAACTTTTCAAAGGTTTCACACTTGTGTTTCATCAAGTAGATATAACCGTATCTACTCAAATCATCCGTGAAAGTAACAAAATAACGATATCCACCTCGCGCCGACACACTCATTAGACCACATACATCGAATGTATGATTTCCAATAAATCGTCGCCTGCTCCATTGAACCGAAAGCGTTCTAGTCATCTTGCCCATAAGGCATGGCTCACATGTATCAAATGATTCATAATCAAGTGATTCCAAAAGTCCATCCGAATGGAGCTTCTTCATGCGTTTAACGCCAATATGACCTATCTGACGATTGCCACATATATGCGGATATATCATCATTAAGTTTAATCCTTTTAGCATCAACATTATGAATATGTGTAACATTATCATCGAGATCTAATAGAAATAAACCATTCATCATCGGTGCATGACCATAAAAGATTTCATTCATATAAATCGAACAACCATTGTTCTCGGATTTAAATGAATAACCACTTCACATCAAACACGATCCGGATACAATGTTCATGCTCAGTGCAGGCACCAGATAACATTTATTCAAGTTTATAACTAATCCCGACGGTAAGTGGAGAGGCAGCGTTCCGACGGCGATCACATCAACGCTTGATCCATTGCCGACACGCATCTTGACCTCACCCCTTGCTAGCGGTCGCTTGTTCCGCAGCCCCTGATTCGAGTTACAAATATTACCAACCGAACGGTATCAAATACCCGTGTGCTCTGCGAGCACTAGTCAAGTACACATCAATAACATGTATATCATATATACCTTTGTTTGCCTTGCGGCCTTCTTGTCGCGGATACTTGGGGCGATTGCGCTTCGATGGCGCTCCCTTACAATAGTAGCACTCGGAATCGACTTAGGTCCAACTCGGGGTTTCTTTTCGTAGCGGCAATGTGTTTGCCGCCCTTACTTCCCTTCCGTTTTCCCTTCTTGTCTTTCTTGAAACCATTGTTCCTATTGATCATCAACACTTGATGTTCCTTTTTGATCTCCACTTCTGCAGTTTTAAGCATTGCCAGAAGAGAGAGATTTCTTTATGCCTTGCATATTATAGTTCATCACGAAGCTCTTATAGCTAGGTGGCAGAGACTGCAGAACACGATGGATGCCTAAGTCAATGGGAATCGATATTCCCAAGGACACAAGCTTATCGGCGTAACCCGACATCTTGAGTACATGCTCACTAACGGAGCTGTGCTCTTCCATCGTGCAGCTAAGGAACTTTTCTGAAGCGTTGTAGCTCTCTACAGTAGCATGTGTGTCGAAAATCATTTTCAACTCACCCATTGTATCAAATGCATTGCCGTTTTTGAAACTCTTTCGAAGTTCCGGCTCTAGCCCATACAATATGCCATAATGAACTAAGTTGTGGTCCTCCTGACGAGTCTGATAGACATTCTTCTCCTCGTCAGGGGCATCATCAAAAGGTGGGGGGGGGGTCTAACGGCGCTTCTAGCACATATTGCTTTTGTGCAGAAGAGAGGAGAATCCTCAAATTCATGGCCCATTTGGTAAAGTTGCTACCGTTCGTTGCTAGTTTCTCTTTCTCCATGAACACATTGAAATTAAAAGTAGGTGGTGCCATCTACAACAGAATTTGTAAATTTTAGACTAAGTGTATGATAGATTGAGTTCAAATAATCTATATTATGAATGAACTCCCACTCAAAAATGACATCCCTCGTGCCTTTTTGGTGATTACATGAACCAAATCCACTACACCAAGTCCGATCATCACGTGAGTCGGTATAGCTTCAAAGGAGAGCATCAAATGGGCATCATATCAACTATATGACTCATGCTTAACCTTTCGGTCCGTGTTCCGAGGCCATGTCTGTACATGCTAGGCTCGCCAAGTTAGAACCTTAGTATTCGCGTGTGTAACTGTTTTACACCCAAAATATGGTCGTGGATCCAAGAACACCCGATCATCACGTGATGTCTTGGAGCAAGGAAAACATAATCGGTGTATACTAAAGTAAGAACACATTCTTATCTTGATATTTAAATGAGGGATCATCTTATTATGCTAACAAAGCGCTAAACAAGCAATATAAGATGCAATCAAACATCATATGTTTATTAGTGAAATTATATGGTTCCCGCAGATGATCTCTATCATGTGCATCGTGGTATGATCACTATCATACCTATATGTGTAAATCCAAGGTCTATGGATTTTACACGCTATGTGTGTTGTAAGAGTATCATCTCATACTTCTACTTACAACACTACCATATCATAACACTAGCCCAGCAACAATCTAAACTAGACGCCTCTAATTTATCCTTTGCAAGTTTTTCGTGGCTTAGGGCTTTCGAGATAGAACCGTTCTTACCTACGAACATGAACCACAACGAGGATAATCAAATTGTTGACAACTCGCTTGCAAAATAGATATTGACTATAGTAGGAGAGACAGACACCCGCTAGCCACTTATGCAAACTAGTTGCATGTCAAGCGTGGAACAGGTCTCATGTGCGAGGACATGTAAAGTTTGTCCGGGCCGCTTCATCCCACTATGCCACCAATATCCAAAATTACAACAAAGGAGCAACAACATGATCATCATCGCCCACATACTCATATGTGTACTACCGTGTAAAGTATCTACGCATAGATCCGGCTCGATACCCTTTGTAGGGTTCGCAGCATAGAAAACAAAAAATTTCCTACGATGTGAACTATATAGCAAGATCTATCTACTAGATACAAACAACGGGCGGATGTATATCCGTAGAGAACATACCCTTGATGACCGACAAAGCTTAACGAGTTCAACTCGTGGTTGATGTAGACGATCTCTTGCCGATCTCAAGATCGAGAGGAAGTCCTAGCGCCGCAAATCAGCAGCGCATCCGTGCTCGCACACACGTTCGAGGCACCGAGCAACCTCCGCCTCCTCGCTCCAGCGATGCAGTGGAAGCACAACTCTTTCTTGCCGAATAGCCACCGGGAACATGTATCTCTCTAGTCCGAGACCATGGGGAATAAATTCTAGAGGGGGAGAGAGATCCTTCACGAGGAGGTGTGAGAGACAAGTGAGGAGGGCTCCTTTTATAGGAGGAGGGGCACCCAAGGGTGGCCGGCCATGGGGCTGCCCCTCCCTCCTTCATTCATGTGGTGGACACTCCACTCACAAAATGCCCTTTTAAAATCCCTCCACTCAAAAGTCCACTCAAATTCCCATTAAATTTCCACCAAATTTAATGCAAACTCTCATTAAATAAAACTCTTTTATTTTATTCAGAATTTTGTCCATTACTTTAATGACAAACATTCACAAATAACCCCTTGCTAGAATTCTATTTCACATGCATAACCACTTTATGCAAATTCACCCAAAACCTGCTTTCGTATCTAGTGAAATAAATTCCTGCGCTTGTTCATTCTTTCGGCATGAAACATTTTCTCCAATTGGATGTCGGTGTCTCTTAAGTGTGTCACCCTACGGTTCATGAATAATGCGGACATGATCGAGACCCCTCTCGGATCAATAATCAGAAGCGGGATCTGGAGACCCATACTGACTCCCACACATTCAACGATGACTTTCTTTTGATCGTCGGAACCTTTTACGCTAGTATCTTAATCCCTTTGTTTCACGATATATTACATGTCCGAGATTCGATCATCGGTATATCCATACCTAGTTTGATCTCGTTACCGACATGCACCCTTTTCTCGTTCCTGTGATATAACATTCTAGTGATCAAATCACTTGCTTGCAAGATAATCAATGTGATATCACCGAGAGGGACTAGAGTATATCTATCCGTCATCGGGATGAACAAATTCCACTCTCGATCCATGAGCCTCAACATAACACTTTATTAGTTCTGAATCCATCTTTATAATCACCCTGTTTCGGTGTGACGTTTGATGTTATCAAGAAACTCTTCCGGTGTTAGTGATTGACATGATCTCATGGTCTAAGGATTAGGATCACTTCATAAGTTGTTATAGCAATATAAACGCAATGACTTTGATCGTAATGCTATACTTCGGATGAATGTTCAACACACCATTACACTAATGTTGTGATCCCGTTATTAACAACATCCAATGTCCATGATCATGAAACCTTGATCATCTTGTTAATCAACGAGCTAATTTATGAGAGAGGCATAACTAGGAACTTTCTGTTTGTTTATTAAACACACATGTATTAACGTTTCCGTATTAATACAATTATAGCATGAAAAATAAACATCTATCATATACTTAGAATACACATAATAAACACTTTATTATTGCCTCTCAGGGCATATTCCCTTCACCTTTAACCCTTGTTCAACCACAAGTTTTTAACTTAGAAATTGGGATGAGGAGATCCTTGATAGCTTCCATGTCTTGATGCTCAAATTGTCCATTGTCGGGGACACGGCTAAGAAATTAGATTTTAGTCTCTCAAGAGGTGGTGCACTTTCCCCACAAGACTCGACATGCATCGAGACAAGATCTTTTAGAACCTTCCCTTAGACCAGAATGGACGAGTTCCCAAACCTATCATCCCCTACCACCAACTGTCCATTTGCCTAAGTTATTGCAACCTATATGATCCGGACAGAGCCCATAATACCAAATGGCTGCACTTGAAGCTTCTCAACATTTGACATCTCAAATATCTTTGTTCCTGGGTGGCATTCCACAAGTGTGATACACAAGGTTCACCTGTCCCCTGGCCTTGTGTAACCACTCAACAAAAATCCATCCATGCAAGTCCCTTTCCACCTAGGTGATTCATTCACATAGTTGTTTTATTAAACAAAACATAAGTACTTGACTTAGAAATATTCCATAGCATGAATATAATCCATCCTTGTTTTCTACTAGCTAAGCTAAGCATGATAGTAGTAGGAATCTTAAGTTATGAATATGGCCACTTTAAATCATTTTTGTTTTGCTAGAAATGATTTAAATCAAAAGAATATTTTCTCGTGTTTTCCAAATATATTTTTAAACACAAATGTTAGTGTTTTAAGTTCAAGTGTTTAATATTAAAACCATTTGCAGAAGGATTTACCTATAAACCATTTTTAAATCAAAGTCATATTTTATTTTGTTGGAAATGCCTTTTAACATAGTAATAATTTTCTAAGGTTTAATCAAATACATTTTTAAATCCTAAAACTTTGGGTATAGGGTCAGAGAGTTTAATTCAAACCATTTTCAAAAGTTTTTACTCAAAAAGCATTTTTAAAACATAAACAATATTTTTATTTAACTAGAAATACTTTAAATCAAGGAATAATCCCAAAGTGTCACAAAATATATTTTTAAACCCAAAAGTTGGTTTATATGGTCAGTAGGTTCAAAACAATCCATTTACAAAAGATTTTACCCTAAAAACAAGTTTAGTATAACTTTTATTTTCAAAATAAGACTAAACAAGTTTCTGCAAAAACATCTAATTTTACAGAAGCAATTCATTAAACAAATGGCATGGTTGGAAAG
Organism: Avena longiglumis; assembly: GCA_030063025.1. NCBI lineage: Eukaryota > Viridiplantae > Streptophyta > Magnoliopsida > Poales > Poaceae > Avena > Avena longiglumis. The sequence goes on from CP125979.1 coordinate 402,554,366, forward strand.
TACTCTTTTTTCTGATTCCATTGATATAATATTTGCAAAATTTGGACGTGTATATTTAAAATTATGGAATTTACAAATTCAAACATCTAATAGAACATTTTCTGTTTTTAAAACAAAGTCAGTGCCACGCGTCATGTTCTTACTAAACGATACCGTTTCGCGTGGATCGCTCGATTCTATCCGTCAGATCTAAAGTGCATCGCACGGTACAAGATCAATTTTACCGCTTCGCTAAGTCATTCTATCCTACCCATCAGACTAATATCCAACGGCGCAAACTCTAGTGGTCAAAGATGAGCGACACTGCGATGGTGGCTGGTGGCGGCGCGCTCGGGCGGTGAGGTTGCCGGCGATTCAGGAAGCGAGAGAGAGAGAGAGAGAGAGAGAGAGGGCTCACCGAGTTCGCAACACGTTGCTGATGCTCAATGTAGTCGTCGGAAGGCAGGGGGCGCACGGGGTTGACGACAATTGCTCGTCGGAGTTGTCTACTGGCTCGGGATCGCACGGTCGTCGACGGGGGCGAGTTCCTGTGGCGTAATAAGTCAAGGGAATCAGTCAGGAACATGTGCAAGAGTTCGCGGACGGCGAGGATACCCACCAGAGAACAAGGGGCGCGTTGATTCATCGGCTGCTGCTTGCCGGAGTTGAGACAGACTGCGGCGGCGCTCAGTCATGGACGGAGTTGACGCTCTGGGTCACGAGAAGGCATGCGGTTGGGGTTATTGGATGCGCACAGTGATGGTGAACAAGCGAGCGTGAACTAGAGAGGATGGGGCGGCGTGTGCTCACTAGAATTGTCGCCGTAGTGTATTAGAGTAGTGAGATTCGGGCGAGTAATTTGTTCAGCCTGGTGGCGGAGAGGGTGTGGCGACGGAGGGGAAAGAGAGAGGATGTCGAGGCGCTTTAACGATCATGGTCGCAGGGAAGAATCATTGCGGCAATAACGCATAATGAAGAGACCATTCAATGGCCAGTAATGGCGAGGTGAGGGGCGTGGTCAGCGTGGGGTGGAGACGATGATGAGTTGGCTAGGTGGGGCAAGTTAGTCAGCGGGGGCGCGGGTTAGTTCGCGGGTGAGAAAAGAAAACGAGCAGGGTGAGGGAGTACCGGGTGGGCTAGGGATTGGGCCTGCTGGGCTGGTTGGGCTGGGTAGGTTAGTTGGGCTGCCCTTTTTTTATTTTTTTTCCTTCCTAGTTTCTTTTTCTTTTCCTAATTTCCGTTTTAATTCATATCTTTTGATTTATGTTTCAGTTTGAATTCAAATATTTATCAAACCCTTTCAGTAGTTAAGTACTATTTATTTATGTGTTTCAGATTCCATTTTTAGAATATTTCAAATATTCTTTGATGGTTTGATATTTATTTAAATTAGACATTTTATCTTTATTTAAATAAATGTTTAAATATGTTTTCAAACTTCTATTTGAATTCCAAGTTTTACCAAACCTTTTCCATTAGGTTTTATCTATTCATTAGTGCAAATAATTCACTCTGAATTATTTAAAGTATTTCAATATGATTTATTAATCATTTAAATTCTGCATTTGTCTTTATTCAAAATAAAATCAAATATGGTTTTAATCACATATAAATTTTATTTCAAATAATTCTTTGATTCCATTTAAGTTCATTAAATAACTTTTATTCCACTTTGGAAAATTTCCTTTATTATTTTCCCATGATTTAATTAATCATTTATATTAGGGATTTTGTCTTCATTCAAATGGAATAGAATTTGATTAATGCCATATTATTTTATTTGAATATTCTTTATCCCTTTATTTTATTTGGATTTGGATTATCTTTATTCCATTTGCTTATGGATTTAATTTAATATGTAAATTGTCTTCCAAATAATTTTCTTGGGATTTATTATTTAGGCAAATGGTCCTTGTTTAAATAAAATTGAATATGGTTCAAAGCCCATATAGTTTTATTTAAATATTCTTTTATTTACTTTTATTATTTAATAAACTTTTATTTGTCTACGGATTTGGCCAAGATTTAATTTGCCTTTCAAATATTCCCTATTTATTATTTCTTCCTTTATCTTATAAAATCCATATTTTTTATTTAAAGATCCAAAATAGGTGATTCCAATTTGTATAATATTATTTAATATTTTTTTATCCTTTTAAATATCTTTAGGATTATTTGCTCACAATTTGGTATGTATTTTTAGATAGGAGCTTTTATTAGCTTTGGAAATTAATTCCTTTTAACTTATTAAATTCATAAGTTTTTATCTATGACTCAAAATTGAGTGAAATCAATTTCTATGGTTTTATAATATTTTTATTTATCATTCTTAATCATTTATAAATGTTTCTTGATAAATTTTTATATGGATCAAATCCATAGTCTTAGAGTGATCTTGGAAATAATTTCTTTCACTAGGGTTTTTGGGTTTTGGTTTATTTTCCCAAGTTTGAATTTCAAGATACATTCATTGATGAATGCATCCCACTTGATTGAAATTTGTTGGATTCAAATTTGTTGAAAGTTTGTTCAAGATGAGTTTTGATGTTTCCATTTGGAATCAAAAAGTTTCTTTTCACCCTAAATTTCAACAATTATTTATTCTGTTTATTTATTTTTTTCACATTTCAAAATTTGTAAAATTTTGGGATGTGACAGTCATCCCTGACAAAAATTTAAGTGATTAAACGATCCCTTTAAACCACATCATCCCTGATCGTCACGACATTTGATGCGGCTTCTAGGGTAGACATTCTTCAATGTCAATCACATCATCCATGTGACTCATGCTCGATCATTTGAACTCTTGTGTTCCGAGGCCAGGTATGCACATGCTAGGCTCACAAATTATAACTAGTGTGTATTGCAGTGGAACTTTACTTACACCCACTATATGTGAATGTAGGTATGTCTAACACCCAATCGTCATGGCATGCCTCATACCGAAGAACTTTCTTGGTGGTGCACACACTAGGGGAACATTATCATTGGAATTAATTTAGGGATCATCCTATTTAGATTCTATCGTTGTTTATCTAATACTAGCAATCAAAATAGGATGCACACAAAGATTAAATCATATATAATCAAAATGTGATGTGACATGGTTGTCTTCTTGCTCCATGATCTCCACCAGGTGCTCCAACAAGATCTGCATTAGGCCACCAGCTTCCTGCCAAGTCCATGATGCCACCGGTCTTGTCATTCATCATTACGATAACTATCACTATACTACTTAGCAATAGGAACCGTAAACTACCTTACCTCATTCATGATTGTAACCATATCACATCACAAATCCCTCCCTGCAACATAAAGTTATACACCTCTACTTTATCTATTGCAGATTTTATGCAGTTGTTAAGGCTTTCACAATAGAACACTTATACTATGAACTTCCAACCACAACATGGATACAATACTTGTTTATACTACACCCCTTGTGGGGTGTAACATCCCTAGTTTTATTAAATGATAAGTAGGATTTGATTTGTGTATCATGAGCATCATCATCTTAAAATGCATGTAACCAATGGATCAAAACCCTAACCCTAATCCTTCCTCTCTTTATTTGAAACCTCTCAAATGGTCTTGATATGTTTGAAAAATACAAAGGTGAGGAGGCCAAATTGTGTATAAGGGCCCTACAATCTTGCAAATGTTTACATAGTTTTAGTATTTTCAAAATACAGAAAACAGATTTGTATTTGAAATATACAAAGAAAAAGATAAAACTAAAAACGGAAAAAATGTTTTAGAAATAAAAACTACTCCTGATCTATTCTAAGCCGCAGCCCAAACCCTCCTCTCTCCTTTCTATTGCTCAGCATGCATCGCTTCTCAGCCCTCTTGAAGCCCACCTTGGCTCAGGCCTAGTACCGCTTCATTTCCCTTATGTTCATCGTCTTCCTCCCCAAGAAAGCTTCTGTGTGTCACCGCTGGCATTGACCGATGCGGCTCTGCTATGACCGCCTCCTCTCCGCTTCCTAGAGATGGATAAATCCACCACGATTCCTCCCCTCTGCCCTCTGGTCTTATCTCTTACCCGACCTCTTCCTCTCTCTGGTTCCCCACTCAAACCCGAAACCCTAGCCATTTGACCTCGCCTTCCACCATTGCTCCCGACCTCCCCGAGCCAATACGAGACGCCCTGGAGCTTCTCCGTGATGCCCTTCGTCTTCCACTGAAGGAATCAAGCTGAGGAAGATGTAATCGATGCCATCGCGGTCATCTTCCCGAGCTCTGGCCACCATTCCGGCCGCGTCCAAGCTCTCCAGGCCGAGCTGACCCCTTCCCTGCAACCGTGGTGAGCCTCCCGTGCTTAGGCATCCTTCTTCTTCCTTCCCCTCCCTATGGTTTGCCTCCCCGTCGACCACGTGCAGCCACCGCCTTCAGCCGCCAATGTTTTCCCTATTCCGACCAAATCCAAGCGGAGCCGCGACTTTCTGACTCGCCTCAACCCCCTCTCTCCAACGATTCCAACGACGCGTCCCCACGAGCTCCAGATCGATCGATCGATGGACGATCTTCAAGGATTGCTCCAAGCTGACGTCAGCATGATGTCAAGCCTATGCAATTTTTCCTTTTTCTTTTCATTAATAATTTCTGTAATTTTTTCTATATTCAATAAATGCTAACAGGTGGGTCCCTGTTGTAAATCAAATAAACATTTTAAGAAATGTTTTCTAATTAAATAAAATGTTTAAGTAAATCCAAAATGTAAATTATTTTATAATATTCCATAAATGATTTAAAATGAATTAAAATTGGAGAAATTCATAACTAATTCATTTTAAATCAGAAAAATACAAATAATATATCAACATGATCAGAAAAATAAGATTTACATAATAGAGCTATAATAATGCATTGTTAAGCAACGTTCATGAAAATTTTAACTAGAAGAACAAAATCCCCATAGGTGATTCCGAGGATCCCCCTGTTCTAGGGTTTGCACCCCTCGGACCCTGTTGATACGTCGAAAACGTATCTATACATTTTGATGTCCCATGCTTGTTTTATATATACTTTGCTTTTATTTTTCTACACTTTGAGGTGTTTTTATATCTTTTCGGGTACTAACATATTAACAAGATGCAACAGTGCCAGTTGCATGTTTTCTTCTGTTTTTGGTTCCAAAAAAGGCAGAAAATCAATATTCTCGGAATTAGACGGGATAAAAATATTTTACCGTGGGGAACACGAATCCTGAATACGAGACGGAGGAGAGTCACCAGGGGGCCACACCCTCTGGCCACGCGGGTGGGCCCACCCTATGCCTGGGAGGGTGCAGTCGCCCTGGCGGCCCCCCTACCTTGCCTCTTCTCCTATAAATACCGCCCGATGCCTAAACCCTAAGTACCCGATCAATATTCCACGAAACCGTCTATAGCCGCCGCCACCATCGTCCCTAGATCGGGGGGATCTGCAGCTCTTCCTGTCAACACCCTGATTTTTCAATCCTAGATGCCTGTTATGCCATACATCGCAATCCCAGGATTACCATTTTTGCGATACATAACAGAATTGGATACCATAGTACATCATCCATTACAAACGATACATAAGTTCTTACACAAATATGGATCTCATGATCCAGTTCTTAATACAACGTCAAGCAGCGGAATACGTAATAATAACAGTAGCGTAGGCGAAGCTCCATCTTTGGGGTCACAGGCAATGCTGACGATGGGAGATGATCCTAGTTGTCGTAACCTTCCTAGGGTCCATCCTCCAGGAACTCCTCTTCATAGTCTGGCCATGGGAATAGCCAGGGACAAAGCCATGAGTACTCTTTAAGAAATCGCAAACTAATACTAATAGGTAAAGGGGTTTGGGATAATTGGACACTAGGCTCTAGGGTTGTTTTGCAAAAGCCAGATTTATCTCTACGAAGTTCCAAAGCTAATCACAATTTTATAACTCCTAAGTGGGATCTTGTATTTCATATCACAACCCTGTTGTGGTCAAGTCAAAGTCTCAATTCATTTCACAAGTCATTTTGAAAAGTCTGACGGGGGGAACAGTATGGCCACTCCAATCGTCCATAATCATGACGTGCTATTCGAATAGTTTGACACTCTGTAGAGATTGTACACTTTCACCACAACATTCGATACATCCGTCAGGAACAGATCCTGAATTCACCATACTCAGTATGCGGATAATCAATCCTAACCTTTCAATTACACGCCCTAGTATAAGCACCTCTCCCGTGAGTTTGGCCTCCCAACCATGACCAGCTGTCATCTTGGGAACTGCACAGGTGGACAATCTTCACAAGGTAGCCTCAGCTCAGACCTTGGCCGTGAGGGAACTAATACTAAGGTATATAAGTTTCCAGTCAAGCCCTACCCAATATTTGGGTATTGTGGTTGTACGATATAATTGGAATGGTATCGCATCCAGACAACCATCGGTAAAGGGCTAAGGCTCATGCCTTAACATTTTCATCACCAAAATCATCAGGTGTTTGGAAACACATGTCCAAAACATTTCAATAGAATGATCCATCATTCCAAGGTTTTCATAAACATTTTTCCACCAAGTATTCCCATCTAAAGCTGATCAAGTTTTATGCTTAGCACTAGCATCTACAAGTGGGGGTAAACACTAATGAGGGGTGGTAGACTAGTGGAGTTTCAACTAAGCTCAATCTCATGCCTTTGGATGACATCAAGATTATCTAGCTTAGGCCAAATTTGATGTTATTTATGCAACCTTCACATATCTTTCTAGTATCCACTATTTAGTTAAATAAGCTCTAAGTACTAGCTTTGATAAAGAAATAAATTACTCAAGTTTGCAATTAAAACTAGGATTGGTTTATCAAGTGGATATGATCATATATGCTTAAGGCATATAGTAGTCATAGTAACAAGTAGTGGTTTGTGGCATCAGTAGGGTATCTTGCAAGGGTTAGCTTGCATTGGTTCACTTAGTTAATAAAGCTTGCTAAATTGCAAGTGTTAGCTTGCCTTGTGCAGAGCAGTGGTTGAAGTTCTCCTCGGCTTCTTCTCCGTAGAATCCTCCTTCCTCCTCGTATCCTTGGTTGGTACTAGCGTCTATAAATAAATACGAGGTACACAATCACCAAACAATACTTAGCTACTTGCAATCATCACACACAAGGGTCCTATATATGATCTAGCATCATCACCGATATTACAAGGTTAAAGCTTGGTTTAATTCCTTTTATTTTTAGAAAAGTAATTTCTACTCATTGAAAAACTACTTAAGATTTAATATTCTCCAAACCAAACATGGGATCATGTTGACACATGTCATCACTACATATTGTAGTCCTAGGGAATGTGATTTAAAGTGGTGTCACAATTTAATAATGTTTTACCCTTTTATTTTAATTAATTAATGTGTCTAGAAATGCTTATGTAGTATTCTTTTATTACTTGAACATTATTCCTGCAAGTAAACCTATATATTTTTATATATTCTGAAAGGTATGGTTAAATTTTATTTTTGAGAGTTGGAATCAACTCAAAGGCTATTATGGTTTAAATTTGAAAAATGTTTGAATGCAGAAAACCTTCTGCCTTGTTATTTTCACCATGGGTGATCTATAGATCCAAATGACTTGAATCCAACGGCCTTGGATTCAGCATTCCTAGGCCTTTCCAACAAAATTGGTTTCATTCAATTCGATGCACTGAATCGATCTGGGTTGATTTTTGAAGTTGAGTACAGAAGTGAGTTTGAAACAAAAATGAAAAAGGTTTAATTCAAATAACTGGGCTGCGTGGGAAGAGTTAACGGGCTGGCCTGCTAAGCGCAGTGCTCCCGCGGGCTACTTAAGTGGGTGTCCCCACTCGTCAGTGAGACAGGGAGGGGCGAAGCGGTATGGGGCAACGTGGGTCATTCGATCTTATTCTAATCCAACAGCTGGGAGTCATCGTCGATGCGAGACAACGTCGGCGAGAAAGAAACCTAGCGCGGACAGTGAGGGGTGCTGGGGGCTCACCGGGGTGCAGGCGAGGGTCGGCGAGGTGGGCGAACGACGAAGTCGATGACGACGAACTCATGGGTGGTCGCGACAGCTCCTGGGGTGGACGAAATCGATGGCGCCCTTCTTCTCCAAAGGCGGCGGGCTCCGATGAAATTTCGGCGAGGTGGTGCTCGCCTTGCTCCGGGAACGGTGTGGCACGATCAGTGAGAAGAGGGGAGTGAGGTGGTGTGAAGAAATCGACTGGGGGTGGCCTATATTTATAGTCGAGTGAGGGGACCGACGGGGCACACGGTGAGCTCGTCGGGGGTGATGTTACAGGAGGCTACTGGCATGGGTGACGGTAGGGGACGGTGCAGTTCCCTGGCGATGCTCAACGACATGGTTTTGAGGCGTGGGGCGGTGTGGTTTGGTCTGGAACATGCGACTCTCTGCGCGGCAGAGGCGGCGTCTTCGACGGCGAGCGGTGGCTGTGCGGCACGAGGCGGCGAACAAGGATGTCTGGCGGTCTGCTGGGTCGGTGGTGATCATGTGTGCACGTGGTGAGGGCGGCGCGCGTTCCGTGGGCGCTGGTCGAGGGTGGCGCTGTGGTGCACGCTTGGCATGGTCGCTGGCGAGGTTGCCATGGTTCGTGCATGTGGTCCAGGGCTTGGCAACGCTCGCGGCTGGGGCAGGGAGGGGCGGTGGACGGTAGGCTGCCTCCCAGACATGCTGGCTAGGCTTGCTACTCTCCCTAGCTTGCTGTCGACATGGGGGTGACATGGTAATGCCAAGCTCACAGTGGTGCTAGTGTTTAGTTAATCTTGCTAGATGATCTACTGAGCTGGTTGTGAGCTAGAGAGGGAACAAGTTAGGCTTCAATCACTGCTCACTATAGTGTTTAGGATTTTGATGATTTGTGTCTGCAACCTGTTTGATGAAATGGCCGCATGAAATCAAGTTTTGAATTTTGAAAAGATTTTTGGTGGGTTTTCTAGCTTGGTGTTGGTGAGTCTGCAGATGCTTGGGTTTTGAAAGTTGAGCTTGTTTGAGTGGTTTTTGAAAAAGTGGGATCTTCCCATGTGATAAAGATTCAATTTTGAATTGTCATTTAAACTATGCATTTGAAAGTTTATGGATGATCACAAAGTGGGCCTTGATACCGTGTGATGAGTACATTCAAGGGGTGCAAGGATCCAGAAAAAGTTCCTGTTAGGTTCTGAAAGTTTGAGACATCTAAAGTAGGCATGGGAGTTAAATTGGTCAAAATGACCATTCCTTTATTTTATTGGTTTTGATATTTTTGTTTTTAGGAAAAGTTTGGGAAATGTTTAGATGATGTTTATTTCACCTAAGAAACATTTTACAAGCAAGGAAACACACAAACAAGGTGGTTCAAAAGAATTTCAAATTAAATGCATACATATATGCATGCCTTCATAATTTTAATTAGAAAAGTTTTTGTTAACCCTAATTTTGATGATTAGAAGTTGATGATCCAAGTTTAGTAGTTTTGGGATGTTACAAACCTTCCCCCCTTAAACAAAATCTCGTCCCGATATTTTAAAAAGGATGAAAAGATTACCTAGGATTTGAAGAGATCGGGAAACTCCGTCGTGATGTGATCTTCGCGTTCCCAGGTGGCTTCCTCTTCTGTGTGGTTGCTCCACTGAATCTTGAGAAACTTGATGATTCGGGTTTGGGTAGTTCGAAAAGCTTCTTCCAAAATACGGATGGGTACTTCGGGATAGGTCGGGTCATCGTTGATCTCTATGGTCTGGTGGTCGATATTCTTGAATACTTCAGTCCTCTCGGGGACTTCGAGACACTTGTGATGTAACGAGATATGGAATACATTGTGCACGGCTGACATTTCTTTAGGTAGTTCCAATTGATATGATACTTCTCCTCAACGGTTCAGAATCTTGAAAGGTCCGATATATTTGGGGGCTAACTTTCCTTTGAGTTGGAAACGCTGCATTCCCTTCAATGGCGACACTTTCAGATAAACAAAATCTCCTATGTTGAAGACGAGGTCTCGATGTCTGTCGTAGGAATGACCACGGCAGATGCTGCAATCGGCAGCGAGTAGTAGAACGAGGGGCAAGGGCGGCCAGCCATCTCACAAGTAGATGAGGGCAAAGACATGTGGTTTTACCTGTGTTCGCCCGAGGGTAAAGACCTACTCCTGCTAGATTGTATTATGGAGGTGTTTACAATGGGCGAACTCGGCGACTAGGCGGCGAGTTGCTTCGGTGTATGAGGGAACGTATCTCTACTCACCCCATTGGGAGGTTTATATAGGCTCACCTCCCCTAGGGTTTACATATCTCAACCGATTCGGTTACAGCTTCGGTAATCGTTTAACCTAGACCGACTGGGCCTATCTACTCGCCTGGGCCTTCAACTTCCAGTCGCCTGATACCTTGCTGGGCTTCGATCCACTCGCAGCCCACTGCTAGCCCTTGGGCGATCGGAACGTCCGCCGAGTATACCCCAAGAGGCGATCCCCATCAGAGTCCCCGAGGCCGCCGTTGATTAGGCGTGAGTGGTCACGGCAATGGAGTATACGGCTTCAAGCTGGCGTCCAGTCGAATCGTCGGCGGGCTCCTGTATAAAGGAAAAAATCCGGCGAACCGAGTCGCGTCTTGGGCGAGTCGAGCCAACGAGACGCGGTCTCGGCGAGTGACTTAACGAGCCGAGTGGCTGGAGTTGGACCGTCAGGCGCGGTCAAACTAGCCGTTAAGGTAACTCAACGGTAACTTCTGGCGTAATCATCGCGCGGTAACGGCCCCCTGATTTGGCGGGCAACTCCTGCTATATAATAGGAATGGCAGGCTATCGCAGAGCCAAACGCCCCCCATTTCTTCCGAGTGCGCGCATCTCCCTTCCTTTGCTCCGCGATCCAACCGACCCGAAATCTTTCGATCCTCAACCAACCTCTTCGGCCATGGACCTCTCCACCGAACCTTGGGGCAGATCCAAATGCACAAGGGCGCTGCTGGCCTCGTTCGAAGAGGCCGGAATCCTGCGAGCCGGCTGTTGGCGTATCCCCGCAGCCGGAGACACGACCCCAAACCCGCGAGAGAGAGAGTTTGTCTGCTTCACTAGTCACCTCGAGCGGGGGCTAGGGTTTCCCACATCTCTGTTCTTCCGGCATTTCTGCGCCTACTACGGGATCCAGCCCTCAGATCTGGGTCCCCACAGCATCGAGCAGCTCGCCATCTTCGTGGTGTTCTGCGAGTGCTACTTGGGCTGCCGGCCCTACTTTCCCTTGTGGCAAGATCTGTTCCATGGACGGATCAGCCATGAGAGGCGGGCGGCTCAATGCTAGCCGGGCGCCGACATTCCAACTCAAATCCAAAGCTTCCTTCTTCGACCTGATGCTGCCGGCCAAAGCAGCGAGCGACTGGAAAAAGTCATGGTTCTACGTGACCGAGGCGACTCCGGAAGACGAGGTGGCGATCCCGCGGTACTCGGCCAACCGCTCCGAGCCACGCCACCTCTAGACCGGCAAGCTTCCTGACGACCAGCGGATGGTCGTCGATGAGATGCTCCATACCATCCGTGGTCTAAAGAAGTAGGGGCTCCAGACAATAAACTTGTACAATTGCTGGCTTGGGCGGCGGCTCGTCCCGCTCGCCCAATGTAACACCCTCAGAATCGGATCTATGCAAATTTGGGCAAAGTTCACCAAACCCGCATAGAAACGATTCAAAGGTGCCCACCAGGCACTTTCGTGCGGGTGGAAAACGAAGTAATAACATTACACAACAGTCCTCGATGGGACCCATGTAATATATATATAACAATGACTCAAGGAGTCAAGAATACAGATATAATATACAAAGATCCAAATCACCTTGAAAACGATAGAGCGCCCACGGACAAGATGCAAATGGGGCTAAGAGCCTCAAGAATAACCAATGGCGCCCATAACTCGCCGCCTGTGCCGAAGGTAACCCCGCTAACGGCCGATCTCAAAACCGCTTAACAAAAGGTGCGCATAAAGGGCAAAGGAAAAAGAAGGAGCGCCAAGATCGAGGCCAAGACACGGCGAGGCTAGAATTCGGTCCTCGCCACATAGGTATGGTGGATCAAGCGCAGCGGCAAAGATGCACTAAACAACCTATAGAGACTCGATACATCCGGCGGTTATCGAGGGGTGAGAATGACCTATCCGATCCAACTGAAGCTATCACCAAACAAACCCATCCCGGTGTTTCCTCGAGACCAAACGAGGAAGTCAACCGAGGAACTCACACGCTGGCGCTTTACTTATTCGCTATAGTTATGCACTTTACTAGTCAGGTTTAAATAATTGTCCCGATAAAGTAAACAAGGCACTTTTAATTAACCATTCCGTTATAGTTGCAACAATTACTAATCGATGCGATAACAGGAGATAAACCCGAAACCCAAAGCTTGTTGGTACTTTTATTCAGCCATTTCGCTAGAAGTTGCAATCCTTACTAGTCGATACATTTGTCGCAAGCGACAACCAAACAAGCAATTGTGGGCAGTATTAATTAGCCATTCCATTATAGTGAAGCTGATTACTAGTCATTATAAGTCAAATTTATAGCAAACTTTAGTTATGCTTGTCTATGATCGAGATATCGTGCTCCAAGTCGTCCATATCCGCGACACGGCTTTCGTAAAGTTTTACCCGCCGGGTGCACCAATAGCAACACACGCCGATCAACCTCGAAAACCAAATCAAAACCCAACGAGGCTTTCACGATCAACAATCAGGATTCAGAATATTTCAGGGCCACCCTTAAGTAGAATCCGCAACGTAAGCAAGCTCGAGGCGGCCTCAAGGTCCGGTGGACGGTCAGGAGCGATCGGGAACCCCAAACGGGCTTGTCGACACCGCGTAAACGTGTCCCGATCCTAAACAAAGACAAGTGCTATCCGTCGCACAATCGTAAATAAAGCAAAGAAGCATGGCATAAGTACAGATCGTAATAAAACCTCAAACTAGTTTGTGGCCCCAAGAAATAAGACCAATCAAGCTCTGGTTCGGGGGTCCCATATACCTCCGGATGTGGATAGCGCAAAATCAAGGAACAGTATCAAGTACTGGGTCTTACGGACACAAGTATGCTCGAAACCAAATATTATCTATCACCCACCGATGCCTCTCGCTTATTCAATTTTAGTTGTTAAACAGAAATTAAAGTGACGATAAGTAAATCTAGAATCATCTCCAACATCAACATGCGGCAATACATCAAGAATCGTATATGACGACACCCAACAAGAATATAGCAAGCGACGGCGACGCGCAAGACCAACTAGCTACCAAACAACAGGCAATAGGGTGTGTCCAAGGCAATATATGGCTGCAAGGGATATCACGGGTACGAAACTAGAGCATCGCAACACAGATAGCAAAGATCAACAGGAGGGAATAAATACTAGAAAAGTAAGATAGGTAGAAAGAGGGAGATGCTCGCCTGAAAACATTGTCGAAGGGTTCAACCGAAGATCGGGGCGAAGCTCACATCAACTCAACGGCCTTATCCGCGAAGAAGCAAAACACTAGAAGGAACACCGGATGCAATATTTAATACAACGGCAGAAGATCGGCATGATGCATGTATGATGCATGGCATGGCAAAGGTGCGATGCAATTAGGTCATATTAAGCGGAACCGGGGTCCCGGCAATTAATTAGGTGGTTCATGTTATTTAGAAGACCCGCAATTTAAATGTTGTTTTACATGGTAGAAGATAGCATCGGGTTCGCTACACAAATTTAAATGAGGCCAATATAAGGCTAGATTTGCCCGCATATGGCCCCATATTCAATTATTAGGTGAATCGGCATAAGGCCCTCAAACCACAGATATGCATGCGAGATGACAATTTAATATTTGACAAGTTATATTATGTTATAAGACAGGGTTTTCGGAAAGAGGTTCGCACATTGAGGGGTCTCGACGATCTTGGGGGTTCCGGTGTTCGGGGTCGGTCTCGGGGTCCAGGGTTCGACGGTTCCGTTCTCGGGTATCGGGGTTCGACGGACGCGTTTTCGGATTCCGGGGTAGGTCTTGGCGCATCCGGGGTCTTCGGGTCATGGCGTTCGGGACGAGGCACTTGTCGCTACCGGTCTCGTGTCGGGTGCAAAGTTTGGCGTCCGGGTTAGGGGCCTTGATCGGGTAGATCTTATCGGTCTTGGCGCCTTCGGATCCGGAGGAAGAACTTGGCTGGCCGGGCTCGGGCCTCGGTTCGTGGGTCTCGGCGTGTGTGGCGGTCTTGGCGCTATCGTGAGTTCTTGACGCCGGATCTTGGTGGGGGTCGATGCACTCGCCCGGGCGCCCCTCGGCGCATCTCGGGAATTCGCGGTTCGTGTCGATGGCGCCCCTTGGGGTGGATCTTGGCGTGTCGCGTGTTTTCGGCCTTGCATCTCCGGTGGCGTTGCGAACCTTCGACCGACTCACGGCGTTGCATCTCCTGCCGGAACAGAGCCGACGGAAGCGGAAGGAGCGGGCCCGGGGGAATGACGCTGGCTGCACGGGACGATGGCGTCAGGGCCACGGGCCGGCTCGGGCCCAGGCGCTTGAGGACGAGGCGGCGCGAGCTGGGCTCGAGGAGGCAACGGGGAAGCCGGCGGCGGCGCCAGGGGGAGAAGCGGTGCCGGCGGCGGGGACGAGGGAAGCCTGGCGCGGCGGGCTCGCTGCAGCGGTCCAAGGCGGCGGGGTGGAGGCAGATGAGCACGGTGGCGACGGCGGGTTCGCGCTACCGGCGAGGCGGCGCGAAAGGCCATGCGGAGGTCACAGGCCGGGAGGAGGAGGCCGACGTCGGGACGGCTCGACGCTGGCGGGGCGCCATGCTCGAGGAGGCCGGGGCGGAGCTTGGTGGAGGGGCGCCGGAGGTCGCGGTGGAGGCAGGCGGTCGCCGGAGTGGCCATGGGGAGGGGCGGGCGACGGCGGAAGGGTGCTCGGGATGCGGCGGCGAGAGGGCCAAGCGAGGTGAGGGGGAGGCCGGCGGCGGGGTGAGGCGCACGCGGGGGGGCGCGCCGCGGGGCTGCTGCGCTGGCGGAGGAAGAGGATGGAGGAGCGAGCGGCGGCCCGGGAGAGAGAGTCGAGCGGGGCCAGGTGCGGGGAAGGCGAGCGTGGGGCGAGAGGAGGGGGATGAACAGGGCCAGGGGACAGGGTGGGTCCCGCGGCAGGGGGAGAGGCTGTCGCGGTGGGGCGGTGTGGTGGTGGGATGCAGGGGCCAGGGGTCGCTGGTGGGTGGGCCAGGGGAGGAAGGGGACCCACGGGTCAGTGGCCGGGGTGGCCAGGCGGGTGTGAGGGAGTGGAGGGGGCTGCCTGCGCGCGTGGGTGCGGCCTGTGTGCTGAGTGTGCGTGTGCTGGGGCAGGGAGTTTGAGAGAGAGAGAGGTAGGTCTAGGTGGCACTTTGTGGTTGGGTGGGAGGAGAGGAGAGGGTGAGGTGGAGGGATCTGATTGGAGGGGGTGATGTGGAGGAGGGTGGGTTAGATAGCTGGGTGAGTTTAGGAATAAAGGGTGGATGGGTGAGGTGGCAAGTGGGTAGAAAAAGGTGAGAGGGTGAGGTGGCGGTCTGCTGGTGGGTAGGAATAGATTGGGTGGGACTAGGATTTAGCAGGGCTGGTTTGGGGTGGACCGATTAATAAAATGGGCGGTCGCTCGGTCGGGTTGGCCTGCTCGACCGCCTACTAAAATAATTATAAATTTTATTTGTTTTAAACGGACCGTAAGCAATCCGATAGCGCCAAACAAAATAATTCGAGACCCGGTTTGACATTTGAATAGAGATGGGCGTTTGGAAAACAAAACGGGTTTTCTAAAATAGTTTTGGCAAACAATGCATGATGACGATGCAATGCACAAATTCAACGCGATTTTCTAGTAGTGGTTTTATGGATGCCACAATTCGACACCACTAACAATGGATCTCGCCCTCGAGATCCGCCTCATGGTACCGGAAAGAAGGTCGGCGTTCTCCGTCTTCTCACTTCGTGTAGATCTTCGCGACACCACTAACGATGGTTCCTCCTTCATCTTGTAAACGGCGACACCACCAACAAAGGTTCGTTCTGATCGCCGAGAGATCACTCCGGAGAACAAAGGACGGCTAGAGGTATCAACAAATTAAGCCACCTCTAACTTCGATGGAGAGAGGGAACCGATGCATTCTTATCAACTTCAATGTACAAAAGCGAATAGAAAGGGTAGTCGGCATGGGGGCCAATCCATCACGCACCCAAACTATTACTCCGCACAATCCGTGGAAAAGAGTGCAACCATTCTCGAATCGATCAAGATCTCGACAAGCGAGGTTCGAACAAAGGAGGGATGCGCATCGATCGGATTCATGAAGACTTCGCCGTCGAAAACACCGGAAGACACAAACAAAGAACAAAGAATGCTAACACCGTAGACGATTCATCGTGCAGCCGAACACCGGATGGCGTAACACCGTTATCGAAGAAGGAAGCGAAACCTCAGAGGTACGAAAACCAACCACGAGAATTCTGGACTCAAGAGAGAGAAGAGAGCAGATTCAAAACACGCCGGGTAAGAGGGGAACAGAGGGGTAAGGAGTAAAATCAGACCTAATCGTAACTATCCAACCGATTTTCAAAAATAGTTTTGACTCTACTTTACCGTTAACTAGGTTATCCTACAGTGGACTTGTGGGGTATCGCAACCGAGCTCGATACCACTCAGAACACCTCGAATCGGATCTATGCAAATTTGGGCAAAGTTCACCAAACCCGCATAGAAACGATTCAAAGGTGCTCACCAGCACTTTCGCATGGTGGAAAATGAAGTAATAACATTACACAACAGTCCTCGATGGGACCCACGTAACAAATATATATAACAAATACTCAAGGAGTCAAGAATACGATATAATATACAAAGATCCAAATCACCTTGAAAACGATAGAGCCCACTACGGACAAGATGCAAATGGGGCTAAGAGCCCCAAGAATAACCAATGGCGCCCATAACCGCCTGCCAAGCCGGAAGGTAACCCCGCTAACGCGCCGATCTCAAAACCTGCTTAACAAAAGGGTGCCGACAAAGGGCAAAGGAAAAGAAGGAGCGCCAAGATCGAGGCCAAGACACGGCGAGGCTAGAATTCGGTCCTCGCCTACATAGGTATGGTGGATCAAGCGCAGCAAAGATGCACTAAACAACCTATAGAGACTCGATACATCCGCGCTATCGAGGGGTGAGAATGACCTATCCGGATCCAACTCAAGCTATCACCAAACAAACCCATCCTGGTGTTTCTCGAGACCAAACGAGGAAGTCAACCGAGGAACTCACATACGCTTTTACTTATTCGCTTATAGTTGCGGCACTTTACTAGTCGTTTAAATAATCGCCCGATAAAGTAAACAGTGGGCACTTTTAATTAACCATTCCGTTATAGTTGCAACAATTACTAATCGATGCGTATAACAGGAGATAAACCCAAACCCAGCAGTTGTTGGTACTTTTATTCAGCCATTTCGCTAGAAGGTAATCCTTACTAGTCGATACATTTGTCGCAAGCGACAACCAAACAAGCAATTGTGGGCAGTATTAATTAGCCATTCCATTATAGTGAAGCTGATTACTAGTCATTATAAGTCAAATTTATAGCAAGAAACTTTAGTTATGCTTGTCTATGATCGAGATATGTGCTCCAAGTCGTCCATATCCGCGACACGGCTTTCGAAGTTTTACCCGCCGGGTGCACCAATAGCAACACACGCCGATCAACCTCGGAAAAACCAA
This sequence comes from Avena longiglumis, assembly GCA_030063025.1. NCBI lineage: Eukaryota > Viridiplantae > Streptophyta > Magnoliopsida > Poales > Poaceae > Avena > Avena longiglumis. The sequence goes on from CP125979.1 coordinate 402,572,047, forward strand.
ATCAAAACCCAACGAGGCTTTACGACTGAACAATCACAGGATTCAGAAATATTTCAGGGGGCCACCCCTTAAGTAGAATCCGCAACGGAGTAAGCAAGCTCCGAGGCGGCCTCAAGGTCTGGGTGGACGGCTGTGAGCGACTGGGAACCCCAAACGGGGCTTGTCGACACCGCGTAAACGTGTCCCGATCCTAAACAAGATGCAAAGTGCTATCGCACAATCGTAAATAAAGCAAGAAGCATGGCATAAGTACAGATCGTAATAAAACCTCAAACTAGTTTGTGGCCCCAAGAAATAAGACCGAATCAAGCTCGTCTGTGGGGTCCCATATACCTCGGATGTGGATAGCGCAAAATCAAGGAACAGTATCAAGTACTCGGGTCTTACGGACACAAGTGGGCTCGAAACCAAATATTATCTATCACCCACCGATGCCTCTGCTTATTCAATTTTAGTTGTTAAACAGAAATTAAAGTGACGATAAGTAAATCTAGAATCATCTCCAACATCAACATGCGGCAATACATCAGCAACTGTGGCATATGACGACACCCAACAGCAATATAGCAAGCGACGGCGACGCGCAAGACCAACTAGCTACCAAACAACAGGCAATAGGGTGTGTCCAAGGCAATATATGGCTGCAAGGGATATCACGGGCACGAAACTAGAGCATCGCAACACATATAGCAAAGATCAACAGGAGGGAATAAATACTAGAAAAGTAAGATAGGTAGAAAGAGGGAGATGCTCGCCTGAAAACATTGTCGAAGGGTTCAACCGAAGATCGGGGCGAAGCTCACATCAACTCAACGGCCTTATCCGCGAAGAAGCAAAACACTAGAAGGAACACCGGATGCAATATTTAATACAACGGCAGAAGATCGGCATGATGCATGTATGATGCATGGCATGGCAAAGGTGCGATGCAATTAGGTCATATTAAGCGGAACCGGGGTCCCGGCAATTAATTAGGTGGTTCATGTTATTTAGAAGACCCGCAATTTAAATGTTGTTTTACATGGTAGAAGATAGCATCGGGTTCGCTACACAAATTTAAATGAGGCCAATATAAGGCTAGATTTGCCCGTATATGGCCCCATATTCAATTATTAGGTGAATCGGCATAAGGCCCCCAAACCACAGATATGCATGCGAGATGACAATTTAATATTTGACAAGTTATATTATGTTATAAGACAGGGTTTTCGGAAAGAGGTTCACACATTGAGGGGTCTCGACGATCTTGGGGGTTCCGGGGTTCGGGGTCGGTCTCGGGGTCCAGGGTTCGACGGTTCCGTTCTCGGGTATCGGGGTTCGACGGACGCGTTTTCGGATTCCGGGGTAGGTCTTGGCGCATCCGGGGTCTTCGGGTCATGGCGTTCGGGACGAGGCACTTGTCGCGCCGGTCTCGGTGTCGGGGTGCAGTGCTTGGCGTCCGGGGTTAGGGCCTTCGGATCGGGGTAGATCTTATCGGTCTTGGCGTCTTCGGATCCGGGAGGAAGAACTTGGCGCGTCGGGCTCGGGCCTCAGGGTTCAGGGGTCTCGGCGTCCGTGTGGCGGTCTTGGCGCTATCGTGAGTTCTTGACGTCGGCAGATCTTGGTGGGGGGTCGATGCACTCGTCCTGGGGCGTCCCTGTGGCAGATCCTGGGGAATTCGCGGTTCCGGTGTCGATGGCGTCCTTGGGGGGTGGATCTTGGCGTGTCGCGTTTTCGCCTTGCATCTCCGGTATGCTATAACCTTCGACCGACTCACGGCGTTGCATCCCCTGCCGGAACAGAGCCGACGGAAGCGGAAGGAGCGGGCCCGGGGGAATGACGCTGGCTGCACGGGACGATGGCGTCAGGGCCACGGGCCGGCTCGGGCCCAGGCGCTTGAGGACGAGGCGGCGCGAGCTGGGCTCGAGGAGGCAACGGGGAAGCCGGCGGCGGCGCCAGGGGGAGAAGCGGTGCCGGCGGCGGGGACGAGGGAAGCCTGGCGCGCGCGGGCTCGCTGCAGCGGTCCAAGGCGGCGGGGTGGAGGCAGATGAGCACGGTGGCGACGGCGGGGTTCGGCGCGCCGGTGAGGCGACGCGGCGGCGCGAGCTGCGGAGGTCACAGGCGGCCGGAGAAGGAGGCCGGACGGTCGGGACGGCTGACGCGGGCGCGCCGGCCCGAGGAGGCCGGGCGGAGCTTGGTGGAGGGGCGCCGGAGGTCGCGTGGAGGCAAAGGTCCGGAGTGGCCATGGGAGGGGGCGGCGGAAGGGTGCTCAAGTGCGGCGAGAGGGGCCAAGCGAGGTGAGGGGAGGCCGGGGTGAGGCGACGCTGGGGGCGCGGGTCGCTGGCGGAGGAAGAGGATGGAGGAGGAGCGGCCCGGGAGAGAGAGTCGAGGGGCCAAAGGGAAGGCGAGCGAAGCAGAGGAGGGGATGAACAGGCTGGGGACAGGGTGGGTCCCATGCAGGGGAGAGAGCTGTCACGGGGGCGGTGTGGTGGTGGGATGCAGGGGCCAGGGGTCGCTGGTGGGTGGGCCAGGGGAGGAAGGGGACCCACGGGTCGCTGGCCGGGTGGCCGGGGTGTGAGGGAGTGAGGGGATGCCTGCAGCGCCTGTGGCCGAAAAGTGTGCGTGTCAAAGGTGGAGTTTGAGAGAGAGAGAGGTAGGTCTAGGTGGCACTTTGTGGTTGGGTGGGAGGAGAGGAGAGGGTGAGGTGGAGGGATCTGATTGGAGGGGGTGATGTGGAGGAGGGTGTGGGGGTAGATAGCTGGGTGAGTTTAGGAATAAAGGGTGGCTGGATGGGTGAGGTGGCAAGTGGGTAGAAAAAGGGTGAGAGGGTGAGGTGGCGGTCTGCCGTTGGTGGGTAGGAATAGATTGGGTGGGACTAGGATTTAGCAGGGCTGGTTTGGGGTGGACCGATTAATAAAATCTGGGGCGGTCGTTCGGGTCGGGTTGGCCCGTTTGACTGCCCCTACTAAAATAATTATAAATTTTATTTGTTTTAAACGGGCCGTAAGCAATCCGATAGCGGCCAAACAAAATAATTCCGGAGACCCGGTGTTTGACATTTCAATAGAGATGGGGCGTTTGGAAAACAAAACGGGGTTTTCTAAAATAGTTTTGGCAAACAATGCATGATGATGACGATGCAATGCACAAATTCAACGCGATTTTCTAGTAGTGGTTTTGCGGGATGCCACACCCAACGCGATCATTACATGTACCAGTACACGGGCCGGGGAGACTCGACGAAAGCCTGCCTCGACGAGTGGAAGCTGGAGGACTACCTCTCGGCGTTGAAGAAGATCACCCAGGCAACATACGCGGATGCGCAGGCCGGGGTCCCCCCCTACACCGCGAAGCGTCCGGCTCCGACGGTAATTTCTTTGTCTTGTTCGCAGTCGCAGCATATGCAACATGTAATTCTAACTCCGTCAGATTCATCGCAGCTGTTCCAAGTGGTGGAAGGGTGGCTCCCACCACGACGACGAGCCTGCAGGCCATCCGCCTGTGATAGAAGCGAATCGCCACCGCCAGGGCAACAAGGACGACGAGGACGAGTCCGAAGAGGAGATCGCCCATTGGCCGAAGACTCATGGCAACGCCAGCGAAATCAAAGCGAGCAGGAGCCTCGAGCACCACGACGACGACGAGCTCCCAGAGACGACCTCGCTCCGCCAGGCCACTCCTTCGAAGAAGAAGAAGAAGGAGAAGGAGGCGAGGGCCCCCCTGAGGAGGAAAACGAAGCCGCCGAAGATGGCCTCGCCGCCGCACTCAACGAGCAGTTCTGATGCTCACAGCTCGGCTGGCGAAGGCGCGGCCCCAGCGACAACCGCGCTAGATGCGCCATCTCTGGAAGTGCCGCTGGCCTCAATGCCTCCGCCATTCGCGCCGGTCTCTGGGTTAGGGAAGGCTCCAGCCGAGGCGACTTCGCCTCGCAAGGAGGTCCCGAGCGTGGCGGTCTCGCCCCGCACGGAGGCTCCGGCCGCAGCGGCTCCAATTCGCGAGGAGGCGCCCGCCGAAGGCGTCCCAGAGGCGCCAGCCGCGACCTCAACGACGAAGAAGCCGTCCGTGTCTTGGGCCCACGACGTCCTGGAACTGGGGATTAGTCGCCAACTGGGCCCCGAATCGAAAACCAGCCGCCTTCGCATCGGCTGCGTTTCATTCCAGTCGCCAAGTGAGTGCAATTAGCCTTCTCTATTTTCTATAAGTACTTCGATTGACTTTTATTGATTTGATCTGATATGCAGGACCGGAGTGAAAAAGATGGGCCACCCGACCGTGGCCAAGGTACCCTCCGCCGCGAGCGAGGATGATCCTTCCCGCAAGAGGAAGGTGGACGAGGTCGCCGTCTCAGTAGAAGGCGGCAAGAAGGCCAAGGGCGACGTCATCTTTACTATCTCTGACGACGCGGCGGCCGCACCGGCCGGACCCGCAGTGGAGGCAACCGCATCTATAAAGGATGGCGTTTCCTTGCCTAGACCGGAGGAAGCGACTTCCTTTGGGGCGGGTGCCTCGATCGCTACCTTCCCCGCCAGAACCAAAGGCGACGGCAAGCGGGGCTGCGCCCCCAAACCTTGCTCCGGGGACCACCGACGCTGAAGTCGACCAACGTCGCGGGCACACGCCGGCGCTGCTTGCATCTGTGGACGCAACACAACTCCATGGCATGCTTGGTGCAGCTATCCAGGTACCTCCAGTCCCCGAGGATCAGGTCGGTGCTTAGCAGCGGCGTGATTCTTATAGTTTTTCGTTTTGTACTTTCGCATCCAGTCCCCGAGTGCGCACGCGCTAAATTTTAGCGGGTGGGCACTGAACAATTTTCGTGATCGCCAGTCTCCGAGTGCGCACTCGCTAAATTTTAGCGGGTGAGCACTGAACAATTTTCGTGATCGCCAGTCCCCGAGTGCGCACTCGCTAAATTTTAGCGGGTGAGCACTGAACAATTTTCGTGATCGCCAGTCCCCGAGTGCGCACTCGCTAAATTTTAGCGGGTGAGTACTGAACAATTTTCGTGATCGCTGACTTTGATGATGTGCAGGGTCTGCAGTTGGAGGCGGCAGAGCGATTGGCTGCGAAACAGCGTGCTGAACACGAGCTGGCCACTATCCGAGAAGCAAACAGGGAGCTTCAGGCTGTTGCTGCGCAGGCGGAGGTGGCTCGCCAGGAGCTTGTCCCTGCTGGTGAGCTGGTGGCGGTGCGATCTGCGTTAAGTGCTGCTGAGCAGAGGGTCGCCGACCTCGGCCGAATCGGGAGGCAAAAGAAGAAGCAAGCTCGGCGAACGGGCGAGCTAAGGCCGCCATTGCGGCCGCGGAGGACGACCGCAAGGTGTCGGAAGCCCTCATCGTTGGGCTTCAGGACGATCATACGTCGCTTCAGAGCTTCATCACGGGACTCGCCCGCCCGTTGCTTGGTGAGTCCGTCTTCCCTTCCTTGCAGTTGTATTGTTTGTGATTTCCGTGGTGCTTATAACTGTCTCCTTCTCGCAGGTCGTGTTATTGGTAGCCAAGAAGAAGCGAGTTCTCTTGACGCGAGGGAGTGCGTAAGCATGCTCGGCGACGCTGTCGGCGACGTGCATCCGCGCCTACCTTCAAGAGATGTCGCCCACGGAGGTTATTCCCAGTGACCTTGTTGAGGTGTGGGAGTATTTGGAGAAGGCGCCCGCGGTCGTAGAGTTCATGACGCGGTCGGCGTTCCGGCGTGGAGCGTCGATAGCGCTGAGCCTGGGACTCGCCCACTTCCCCGAGGATTTCGACCTCGACGATGTGACGAGTGGGTATCCGTCGTCGACGGGCGCGTGGATCTGTCCGAGGTTCTCAAGCTGCAGGAACGTGCCAGCACTCGAGCGTGTTCGGGCGATGGGCGACCTCCCTACCAGAAACGATCGTCACGAACGACCCGAGCCGCCGATCGTGACTTCAAGGTTGAGCAACCTTTCCGCCGGCGATGGCGGGTGAGTTGACGACGATCCGAAAACCGACACCGCGTTCATCCGCAGCGCCGGATTCGCGCCGCCGCCGAAGCTCGCAGAATAGGGTAGCTTGCCTAGATGTGTTAGCAGCAGTTCGCCATGCGGCATAATTTGTAATGTAAGACAATGCGATATGCGATTGAATGGAATGTTGTGTTCACTTTGCTATTTGTTTGTGTGTTTTGGATTGATTTTGGATGAGTCCCCGAGCGCGTCCGCCCTTTTGTGGGGTTCACCTTGTATATGATGTTTGTTGTTATCATGTGTTTTGTTAGTTTAGTCGACTCGCCCGAGCTCGGAGAGCCAGTCGCAAGGCGACTCCCTTGAGTGCTCTGTACTTTACCGTTTTCCCGTGCGCGAACGGGGTCGGGTGGCCGAGTCCCCGAGCGTGGTACTTGGTAGTTCAAGGCGCGACTCGAGGGTGGTTGAGGACTGAGCGCGTTGGTGTGAGCGCGTCACTCCTGCCTGGCCCGGAGGGTCAGTCGCGTGGCGAGTCCCGGTGTGCTCTTACTTGGCGTTTCGACCGATCGCGATTTAACTGGTATTCATTCCCCGAGCGTGGTACTTAGCCGTTCGAGTCGCTATGCCGAGGATGCGGAGGACCGGGGTCGCCGTGAGAAGCGAGGGCAGTTTTCTTGGTTCAGAAACCACGAGCTAGGCGACTCCAATGGGGCTCCGGTTTGGCGTTTTTCGTGGACGGCGCAAGACCTGAGATGACTCAGTGCTCTTACATCGCACTACTTAGCCGTGACGGTCGCTGTACCAAAGGTTGACTTCTGCATTTTAGCATGACACTGTTTATTACGAGTGCGAGTGGCACAAGGTATGGAGAGTAGACGCAATTTGCAGTAACCGTTTCTTTTATTTCATAGCGACTGGAGAGTACATGTGTGGGGTTCTAGGAGTAGAACTTCCGGAGGAGATTTACATTCCATGGTCGCTTGACGTCGAGTTCGCCGTCCCCGCGGACGTCGATGAGGTAGTAGGCGTCGTTGCCGAGTACGCGCCCAATAGCGAACGGGCCTTCCCACGGAGGGGAGAGCTTGTGCATGCCCTTCTTGTCCTGGATGAGGCGTAACACCAGGTCGCCTTCCTGGAAGGTGCGGGTTTTCACCCGTCGGCTGTGGTAGCGGCGGAGCCCTTGCTGATAAATGGCGGTGCGCGATCGGGCGAGGTCGCGTGCTTCGTCGAGTTGGTCGAGCCCATCTTGGCGGGCCAGCTCGTTTGCGGCCTCCGTATAGTGGACGACCCGCGGCGAGTCGTGTTCGAGGTCGGTGGGCATGACTGCCCGCCAGTAGACCATGAAGAATGGAGTGAATCCCCGACTGTTGACCGAGGTGCGGATTCCCGATGACGGAGGGTAGCTCTTCACCCAGATCAGCGGTGCGCCCAGTGGTACTTGGAGTCGCTTCAGCCGTGGAGGATGCTTTGCTGGCTCGTTCGCCGCCGTTGGACTCGGGTGTGCGATCGACGCGAGGTCGAGCCGGATGTGGTGCTCGCAGAATTCGCCATTGCTCCTTGGCGAAGTTTGTGCCGTTGTCCGTGATGATGCTGTTGGGGAACCCGTGGCGGTATATGAGCTCGCGTAGGAACTTGGTGGCCTTTCCGTCGCATTTCGGACTGGCTTGGCCTCTACCCACTTCGTGAATTTGTCGACGCGACTAGCAAGTGGGTGTAGCCAGAGGGGCCTTCTTGAAGGGGCCTACCATGTCCATGCCCCACACGAATGGCCAGTGATGGGGATTCTTTTGAGCGCCGAGCTCGCACGCGGCCCGATTGGCGTATTGGCACCCGCGCATCGGACGATGTCGACAGCGCCGGCAGCGGTGGGCCAATAGAAGCCGTGTCGCATAGCTTTGGCGACCAGGGAAGCGGCGTGGCGTGGCCGCAATACCGAAAGTGGATGTCGTGGAGGATTTTGCGTCCTTCACCGTTGGACGCAACGTTGAACACGCCGGTGACGCTGGCGCTTGTGTAGCTCGCCGTCGATGATGGTGTAAGACTTGCATCGGCGACGATCATTCGAGCGCTTGTCTGCCCGCCGCAGGGTGCCGGTTTCGTGTAGGCGATGTAGGGCTTGGTCCAGCCGTCTGCTCGGTGATGAGTGCGACCAAGGCTGCCTCGTTGAGCGGACTCGATGTCGATCTCCTTCGGGAGAGACTGATGGTGTGAAGATTGTGTCGAGGAACACGCCGCGGGTGGTGCAAGTCGAGCCGACCCGATGCGAGAGAGGGCGCCGGCCTCGTTTTTTCTCCTGTCGATCCACTCGACAGAGTAGCCGGTGAAGTGGCCGCCCACCTTGTCCACCTCTTGGCGGTACGCCGCCATGGTGGGGGAGACGGCGTCGCAGGTGCCGGCGACTTGCCCCGCAACGAGGTCGGAGTCTCCGTAGCATCGAAGGCGATTGACGCTCATCTCCCTTGCGGCTCGCATGCCGTGTAGTAGGGCCTCGTATTCAGCCATGTTGTTGGTGAAGGGCGTGAATTCGAGGCGGAGGATGTAGCGGAGCTTATCGCCCTTTGGTGAGGTCAGCACTATCCCCGCTCCTGCGCCGTCCGCGTTCTTGGACCCGTCGAAGTGCAGGCTCCAGTAATGGAGGTACGGCGGCTTCCGCTGCCGGGCCTCTTCCCGGGCGGCGATGAAGTCTGCCAGTGTCATGACTTAATCGCCTTCGTGGCTCGTATTTAATGTTGTGGACGCCGATCTCGACGGCCCACTTGGCGACCCTCCGCCGCCTCGATTGCGGATGATGTCTTGTAGTGGTGCTGAGGAGACGACCGTGATCGGGTGCTCCTGGAAGTAGTGCGGCAGGCGCCGCTGAGCCCTGAAGACCGCGTATACCAGCTTTTGATACTGTGGGTATCGCTGGCGCGATTCGGTGAGAACCTCGCTGATGTAGTACACCGGCCGCTGGACCGGGCGCTCCTTTCCTTCTTCTGGTCGTTCGACGACCATTACGGCACTGACGATGCGTTCGGACGCCGCGACGTAAACCAGCATGGGCTCTTTGTCAGCGGGTGCGGCGAGTAGTGGTGCGGCGAGTAGCACCTTTTTAAGGTCGCGGAGCGCGTCGTCCGCCTCCTTGTCCCACTGGAAGGTGGGGTTCATGCGCATCAGGCGGTATAGGGGCATCGCCTTTTCGCCCAGGCGGGGGATGAAGCGACTGAGAGCCGCTACACGCCCGGCCAGCTTCTGGACGTCGCGCAGGCACTCGGGTTTGCCGAGCCGGGCGATCGTGTCGATCTTCGTTGGGTTTGCCTCGATCCCTCGTTTGGAGACGACGTACCCCAGTAGTTGCCCGGCGGGTACACCGAAGGTGCACTTGCCTGGATTGAGCTTTATCTTGTACCTCCGCAGATTTGCGAAGGTCTCCGCGAGGTCGGCGAGTAGGTCGCCTTGGCGGCGGATTTCACGACCACGCCGTCGATGTAGACGTGATCTTGCGGCCAATTTGGCTCGCGAGGCATTCTTGCATGCACCGCTGGTAGGTTGCCCCGCGTTCTTGAGGCCGAAGTCATGGCGGTGTAGCGAAGGCTCGAATGGCGTGATGAACGCCGTTTCCTCATCCTCGACGGCCATTTTGATCTGGTTGTACCGGAGTAGGCGCCGAGGAAACATAGCGACTGAACCCGCGGTTGAATCGATTATCCGATCGATCCGCGAGGACGAATCGCCTTTGGGCGGCGCTCGTTGTTTGTGTAGTCGATACACATTCTCCAGGTCCCGTTTTTCTTCTCGACCAGGACTGGGTTTGCCAGCCACTTGGAGTATTTGATTGGCCGGATGAAGCCGGCAGCGAGCAGGCGCTGCACTTCCTCGGCGATTGCTCGACGGCGTTCTTCGTTGAAGGGCCGTAGCGACTGCTTGACGGGTCGCACTTTGGGGTCGGCGTTTAGTTTGTGCTCAGCGAGCTCCCTAGGGACACCAGGCATGTCGGAGGGTTTCCATGCGAAGATGTCCCTATTCTCACGAAGGAACTCGATGAGCGCGCCTTCCTATGCTGGGCTCATGCCTGTCCCGATCGTCACCGTCTGGCTGGGGTCGCCTGGGACCAGCTCGACGGTGTGCGTCGTGGCCTCAAAGGTTGAGGTGTTTGTGCCCTCTGAGTTGGGCTTCTTGAGTATTGTGGGGTCGTCATTGTTGACCCGCCGCGTGTTTGGCGAGCTCGTCGACGTGATTAGCTTCGCGCGATGACGGCGTCGGCGAAGTTCGGCTCCTTTGGCCTCGCATTCGGCCATGTCGGGTCGCCGTTGGTGGTGATGACGCCGCACGGGGAGCTTCATCGCGTTGTACGCGTAGTGGGGCACTGCCATGAATTTGGCGAACGCCTGGCGCCCCAGGACGCAATGGTAAGGGCTGTCGAAGGGCACCAGCTCGAAGACGATCCGCTCGGTGCGGAAGTTTGCCGGAGTACCGAAGGTGACGGGTAGCGTGACTTTGCCGATCGGTACGCCTTCCGACCGGGGCGATGCCGTGGAACGTGGTGTGGGTGGTCTCGATCGCATCGCGGGAGCCACAACCGCTGAAGGTGTCGAGGTAGAGGATGTTGATGGAGCTGCCCGTCCATCGCTGTCTTGGGGAGCCATGGTCGCCAACCTTGGGCTTGACCACCAAGGCGACTCGTCCTGGGTACTCGATGCGTGGCGAGTGGTCTTGCGGCTCCAGGTGATGGGCTGTTCCGACCAGTTGAGGAACTGGGGGACGTCTGTTTGGGCCACCGCGTTGACGGCGACGGCGATGACCTGACCTTCTTCGCGCTTGTGTTGAAGCCTGTGAAGGTGTGGAGCGAGCCGCTACTTTGCGAATTTTCCGCCATTTGGGGTCGTTGTCGGTGTCTCCCGCGTGTCGTGCCTTCTCGATTTCCCTGAGGGTGTGGCAGTCGGCGGTGGTGTGCGTGGCGGGCTTTCCTTCCCTGCTGTGAAACGCACATGGTTGGTTAAGGAGGGCCGCGGGATCGAACCTTGGCTTGTTCTTGTAGTTCCCGCCATCGCGTCGTTGCCCTCCGTCGCGGCGGTAGCTCTTGGGCTCGCGTTGTGCGTGCCCAGCGTTGGCGACGAAGTCGACTCGCCCGTCGTTGCGGCGCTTGCCTGTGAGGCGGGTGCCGCTGTAGCGTAGGTCGGTTCGGCGTCCGCCGTCGTTGCCGCCCGTGCGGCGTTGCCCTCCTGACTCGTCGTCGACGTCTTGGTTGGGATCCTCCTCGGCGTACCGTTTGGCGATCTCGAGGAGGTCGGGGATGTTGTCGAGTGTGCGGGCGTGTCGCTTGAGCTTGGCGACTAGAGGCTCGTAGCGGCACGAGGTCTTGAAGCAATGGATCGCGGTGTCGGGTGGATGCCGACGCGTTGTACCGAGCTCTTGCCACCGTTGGAACCGATTCTTGGTCGACTCGCGGGGTCCCCGGACGATCGTTCAGTCCTCGATGGTGGTGGCGCGGGTGTAGGAGCACTCGAAGTGCGGCGAGGCGTCGCATTTCCTCCCGTGAGTCGATACTGTCACGGGAGCGTGTTGATCCATTGCTGCGTCCCTCCATCATCGGGAGGTAACGGGCGAGTAGATCGTGTGACCCGCGATCCCCATTGCCATGAGGTATGTGTCAAGCCGGTGCGGGGTCGTCAGGAGTCGTATTTTCTATCTCCTTTGGCGCCTTGAAGTTTGGCGGTACTTTTCGCCTCGGATCATTAGTCCGGCACTTAGGCCCTAGTCGAGCGACCCCATAGGCTCGCCATCGGCGAGTAGTTAGGTGTGCCGCAGTCGTCTGCAGGTGGCGTCGCCGCTTTTGGTTGTTGATGATGTGAGTGCGGGCGTCGATGGGTTCTCCGTTAGCGGCGACGAAGTTGGTCGCCGGCCTGGGATCGTTGGTGGAGAGTGCCGCGTTCGCGGGTCGGCGTTGGAGCTGCAGTGGCTCTGGTGGCGGGCAATTGAGGGTGTTTGCCGCCGCTGGGCGGCCGCTTGAGGCCGCCACGGAGCCGAGTATACCGCCCTTGCGGTCGGCGCCGCTTTCTTTGCTCCACGGCTTTTGCGGCAGGGCCTTGACGTCTTGGATCGTAAGGCGCCGTCGCGGTGGCCGATGCTATCACTGCTGCTCGGCCTGCCACGAGGTTGTCCATCGGGTGGAGAATAGTGGGAGGCCGTTGCGTCTCGCTCCGTGAGGAGACGACTATCGCGGCTGGTCTCAGGAGGTGCGGTTGGGTGGTGGTGGGGCACCCATCGCCGCTGATCTGGCGGGGCGGCGCTTCCTCCTGGTGGCGCGTTCGCAGATCGCGCTCGGCTATCGAGCGGGTCGTTTCGTCGTCGGTTCAGGCGCGCCTGAACGGTGGAGTTCAGGCGTGACCTGATCCGCTGGTGGTAGCGTGACATTTCTGTTGTCACTTGCTCGAGGCGAAATTTCGCGCTCGGCATGCTCTTTGCATCGCCTCCGCCAATTTCAGGCGGAGTTCCTCGACCTCCGCTGCCGTGGCTTTAGGAGGATTGGGGTGGAGAAAGGATCCTCCGGCGGATCGGTGCGGTGGCCATGTAGGTCGGCATGGCGACTGGTTCCGTCGTGGAGGTCGGCGGAGTTTTCCGACCGGTCGGGTCGAAGATCCCGAGGATGGAGGGATCCTCGAAATCTTCCGTGTTGGAGACCTGGACGATGGATCCCGCGGATGAGGCCGCGGTGATGGATCCGGCGAGTGACGCCGGGGTCGCTGAGTCGGCGTCGTCGGTGAGGGCCGCATCTTCTGCGGCCGCTGAGTTCCCATCCACGTTGCTGTGGGCCGAGTTGTACTCGGAGGCGAGGCGGTGGATCGTGCGGACCTGGCTCTCGGAGAGCCGATCGCGTGGTGGCGACTCGCGGATGCGAGCCGAGTCCTCCGAGGTGATGATGTCGGTGAGGCCGACGAAGAGGCTGATCATGCCGATTGGCAGGATCACGCTGTGCGTGACGGGTCGCGCTGCCGGGACGTAGCTGCTCGGCAAGATCTGGAGCATCTCGCCTATCGCTATCATACGGCCGGTGGCGACCGTCTCGTTGATGGACAGATTGGATCTCGCCGCAGAACACCGGCCAGACCGGCCAGGCCCCACGGTGGGCGCCACTGTCGTAGGAATGACCACGGCAGATGCTGCAATCGGCAGCGAGTAGTAGAACGAGGTGCAAGGGCGGCCAGCCATCTGCGGTGCGAGATGAGGGCAAAGACACAGGGTTTTACCCAGGTTCGGCCCCCCGGAGGGTAAAGACCTACTCCTGCTAGATTGTATTATGGAGGTATTTACAATGGGCGAACTCGGCGACTAGGCGGCGAGTTGCTTGGGTGTATGAGGGAACGTATCTCTACTCACCCCATTGGGAGGTTTATATAGGCTCACCTCCCCTAGGGTTTACATATCTCAACCGATTCGATTCTGACGATAATCGTTTAACCTAGACCGACTGGGCCTATCTACTCGCCTGGGCCTTCAACTTCCAGTCTCCTGATACCTTGCTGGGCTTCGATCCACTCGCCGTTCTGCAGGCCCACTCGCCAGCCCTTGGGCCAGTCGGAAACGTCCCGCTGAGTATACCCTAGTAGGCGTATCCCCATCAACGTCTCTTGTCGACGTAACTCTTTTGTATGGATTGGGCGGTCTTGAGGTGCTCACGAATCTTGTGAACCTTCTCTTCTGCTTCTCGTAGGATGTCGGGTCCGAAGATCTAACTCTCTCCTACTTCCGACCAGTTCAAAGGGGTGCGACACTTCCTTCCGTACATAAATTCAAATGGGACCATTTGCAAACTGGCTTGATAACTGTTGTTGTATGAAAATTATGCAAACGGCAGACAGTCTTCCCACTTGGATCCGTATTCTAACACACATGCTCTCAGCATATCTTCGAGTATTTGATTTACTTGCTCCGTTTGTCCATCGGTCTGAGGGTGATACGCGGTACTGAAATCTAGGCGGGTTCCTAAACCTTCTTGGACTTTCTTCTAGAATGTCGAGGTAAATTGAGTTCCTCGATCCGATACAATGTTCTTGGGGACTCCATGCAAACTAACGATTCGAGCGATGTACAACTCCGCTAGCTTCGACCTCTGATAGGTGGTCTTGACGGGTAAGAAATGGGTGACTTTGGACAATCTGTCCACTATGACCCAAATAGAGTCATTTCCCCTACTAGAAGTAGGCAGTCCAGTGATAAAGTCCATTCCTGCAGAATCCCATTTCCATTCCGGAATTTGCAATGGTTGCAACAATCCAGCGGGTCTTTGATGTCCGGCCTTGACTCGCTGACATATATCACACTTGGCGATAGAGCTTCCGATTTCTCTCTTCATCTTATGCCACCAAAATTGCTCTTTTAAATCTTGATACATCTTAGTTCCTCCGTGATGGATAGAATAAAGAGTATCATGAGCCTCCTTCAAAATAACTTCTTTCAACTCAGAATCTGATGGTACACAAAGGAATCCTTTGTACCACAGAATTCCTTCTTCGTCTTCGGTGAATCCGGGTACTTTGCCTGTACCGATACGACGCTTGATTCCATCAATACTAGCATTTCCCTTCTGTGCCTCTTTAATCTGACTGATCAAAGTGGGCTGGAGTTCTATGCTAGCCAAAAATCATTCACTCACTAATTCCATTCGAAAAGCTTCCATCTCTTTGTGCAAGCTCGGTTGCTCCTTCAAGATCATGGAGTTCAAGCGGCACGGCAATCTGCTAAGGGCATCGGCTACTACGTTGGCTTTACCTGGGTGATAGTGAATGTCCAGATCGTAATCCTTGATTAGCTCAATCCATCTTCTCTTCCTCATATTCAGCTCTTTCTGAGTGAATATATACTTCAGACTCTTGTGATCCGAATAAATTTCACAACGGTTTCCCATCAGGTAATGCCTCCATGTTTTCAGGGCTAGAACTACGGCTTCAAGTTCGAGTTCATGGGTTGGGTAATTTTGCTCATGTTGTTTCAATTGTCGCGATACATAAGATATAACTTTGCCTTCTTGCATTAGCACACATCCGAGACCAATCTTGGATGTGTCACAATACACATCGAAGGGCTTCGTGATATCCGGCATGATCAAGATTGGGGCTGAAATCAATCTCCTCTTGAGTTCTTGAAAACTCGCTTCACATTTGTCGGTCCATTCAAACTTCTTGTCCTTCTTCAGCAATTGGGTCATGGGTCTGGCGATACTAGAGAATCCTTCTACGAATTTGCGGTAATATCCCGCCAATCCGAGAAATGCACGGACTTGGGTTTGAGTGGTTGGGGCTTGCCAATCTTCTACATCTTTCACTTTGGCCGGGTCAACGGCAATTCCTTCGGCTGATACAATGTGACCGAATAATCCTACCGCCTGTAAACAGAATTCACATTTGCTAAACTTTGCATACAACTGATGCTCTCTAAGGGTTCCAAGAATGGTCCTTAGGTGTAGCTCATGTTCTTCTTCTGATTTGGAATAAATCAGAATGTCATCGATGAAAACAACGACAAACTTATCCAGGAAGTCCATAAAAATCTTATTCATGAGATTCATGAAATAAGCGGGGGCATTGGTTAATCCGAAAGACATGACCGTATACTCATACAATCCATATCTGGTGGTAATGGCAGTCTTTGGAATATCCTCTGCACGAATTTTGAGTTGATGATAGCCAGTTCTAAGATCAATCTTAGAAAACACTTTGGCACCGGTCAACTGATCAAACAAATCTTCTATCTTGGGCAAGGGGTACTTGTTCTTGATGGTGACATCATTCAACTTCCGATAATCCATACAGAAACGGTTACCTCCATCCTTCTTGTCCACAAACGAGACAGGTGATCTCCATGGGGACGCACTTGGTTGAATTAATCCTATTTCCAACATGGAATCCAGTTGCTTCTTCAATTCTGCTAGCTCCGACGGGTTCATACTATAGGGTCTCTGGGCTATGGGTCCGGTTCCGGGGATTAGTTCGATGATAAACTCGATATCCCGATCTGGGGGCATACCGGGCAAAACATCTGGAAATACATCGGGGTATTCACAGACTATCCGGACTTGGTCAATGGTAGGTTGGGCTATACTCTTGTTACACTTGAATTGACGGGGTAAGGTTTCAGATATATGCTCGACTGATATTCCGGCGATACTGGTCATAGTTATGGCTTTCTTGGCACAGTCAATTAATCCTTTATGTTTGGACATCCAACCCATTACTAGTACTACTTCCAAACCTTTAGTTCCGAGTACTATCAGATTTGCATAAAAATCTATGCCTTGGATTCAGATAGGGACGGCTTTGCAAATTTGCCTAGCCTTGGTGGTTGATCCGGGAATCTGAACAATCATGACATGCTTCAATTTGGTTGGTTGAATTTTACTAGTGCATGAAAATTCTTCGGTGACAAATGAATGCGATGCACCAGAATCAAACAACACACTTGCAAGTACTGAATGAACAGAAAACATACCCAGCATGACGTCTGGCGCTTCCTGAGCTTATTCAGCATGCATGAGAAAAAGACGGCCATTGCGGTTGAGTGAATTCCCTGGGGAAAATCTTCTTCCTGGCTGACCACGACGCTGCTTCTGAGCTGGGACATTGGCATTGGGGGCGGTAGCATTCTTCTTGTTGGGGCACTCGTTGGAATAGTGGCCTTTATTTCCACAGTCATAACAGGTCACTTGCGACTTGTCCTTTGCTGCTACAGGCACATCATTGCTTCCAGTCCTCGGGGCAGTGTTGGTGTTGGCGGTAGCATTGTTGTTGTTGAACTTGGGTGGGGCATGATTGAAATTGCTAGAGTTGCCGGGGTTGTTGTGATTTCCTCCGGGTCTAGGGTTTCCACGGTTGGGATAGGTCGGACGGGTCATCGGGGGTCTGTTGGTTCTTGGGGCAAATCCTAGAGATGGGTTGGGGCGATACTTTGGGGTCTGATGGGTTCCTGGTTGATGCATCATACGACGCTTGCGGTTCTCATTGGCTTGGTTGATCTTTCCTTCCATCTGGATAGCAGAGTCGAACATGGCTTCAATATCCGCAAAGGGAATATTGACTAACACTGTCTGCATCTCATCATGAAGACCATTCAGGAATCTTTCTTTATTCTTGGCTTTCGTGTCTATTTCATCCGGGGCATACCTAGCTAATGACAAAAATTTGTCACGGTATTCCACTACAGTCATCCTTCCTTGCTTTAGCTCTCTGAACTCCTCTCTCATTCTCTTGATCAAACCCGGTGGCACATGGGTTCGGCTAAACTTGACCTTGAATTCATCCCAGGTCATCATCTGGCCTCCGGTCATTGCGCGAACACTGTTCCACCATGCCCTGGCATCTCCGGCAAGATACTGGGTGGCGAACATGACTTTCTCGTTGGCTTCCACTCCGGCTACTTCTAAGTTATTTTCCATGGTTTGCAGCCAATCATCGGCGTCTAGGGGTTCCTCTGACTTGGTGAAAACATGTGGGTTGGTATTCTGGAAATTCTTGAGCTTAGATCCATGGTGGTCCTGATTTCCATGGCCTTGGTTGTTATGGGCTAGATGGGCTATCTGTTGAAGGGTGGCCAGGTTGGCTTGACGTTCCGCTCTTTCAGCTTCACGGTCAGAAGTCAACATTTGCAGAATCTGCAACATCGGGTCCGGGAATGAACCACTTCCTCCACGTGGCATCTGAAGATTGAGGTAGATCATGAGAAAAGAGGGAAGTTTCTAAAGTTTTGGGTTTTTGAAAAGCTTTTAAAGTTTGACTCAGATTTTCTAGCAACTTGCGTTTTCATTCATTCATTCATAGCACACAGTACAACACACACCACAACAAAGAAAAACATATGGTTTTAAGAACCCTTCTGAGAACTACAAGACAGTGGGACCGAATACTACTCACTACCCTAGTGCTCAAGTGCTACTACTCCTCGGAATCAGTGGCTTCATCATCTTCATCATCATCGATGAAGGCAAAATCATCCTCATTGGTGAAGAAATCCATAGCCCGATCCTCCAGAAAATCGTCGTCATCGCTGAGATAGGAGTAGGGGTCTCCACGAAGATCCTCTCCGGCATTATCCCTTTCCTCCAACTGCATGTCTCTCTCGTGGATGGTCTCCTCCAGAGATGAGATGCGGTGGTGAAGACGGGCAATGATGCACTCCTTCTTGTCGAGCTGACGGCGGCGAGACTTGGGATCCTTTGCTAGCGTGGTGATGGTCTGGTCCTTTGTCTTGATGATGGTAGACTTGTGGTTGCAGTAGTCACGTCAGCTGTCTAACTCCTGCTGACGATCGTACATCATGAAGCCGAGGTGGTCCAATTGGGTCTTCAACTCGGGGTGGTATGGGGCTTCCAGTGGTTGTCCATTAGCATCACGCCTTGGGCAAAACTCAAAGCGAGTACCCTTGATCTGATTGATGCTCTACCCACACAGACGGGAAAGAGCTTCCTGCATGGCCCTGGCAAGTCCATCGATCCAGTTGTTTTCTCTTAAGGTAAACTGAATTCCTTCCGTAGTGGGAGGTTCAATCTTTCCTCGGAGACTTGCAACAATTAGCCACTACAAATCTTCTCCTCCTTGATCATTGAGCTGAGCTGCAAAGAACTCGGGGTGCGGACGCTCCAGAAGTTCCGAAAGCTGGTCCAAATCCCTCTCAAAGATCAGGTCTCCTCCATTCCCGAACTGATAAAACTTGATGTACTTCACATCCATCTATAAGAATATAGGATGAGTAAGTTAGTAGAGTGATTAAGTGTGCCAAAATTTTATGTATTTTGCAAGTGTTTTTGAGGAACATGAATTTTTAAGAAAGAATCAAAGGGGTAAGAATGAGAATAGTTTATTGTAAATATTAGTTTTTCTTTGGTTTTGGAAAATAAGTTTTTGGTTTAAACGTCCATTCTAACTAGGGTGTTCTATGGTCAGGATGGCTCTGATACCAACTTATCAACACCCAGATTTTTCAATCCTAGATGCCTGTTATGCCATACATCGCAATCCCAGGATTACCATTTTTGCGAGACATAACAGAATTGGATACCATAGTACATCATCCATTACAAACGATACATAAGTTCTTACACAAATAGGGATCTCATGATCCAGTTCTTAATACAACATCAAGCAGCGGAATACGTAATAATAACGGTAGCGTAGGCGAAGCTCCATCTTCGGGGTCACAGGCAATGCTGACGATGGGAGATGATCCTAGTTGTCATAACCTTCCTGGGTTCCATACTCCAGGTACTCCTCTTCATAGTCTGGCCCTGGGAATAGCCAGGGACAAAGCCATGAGTACTCTTTAAGTACTCGCAAACTAATACTAAAAGGTAAAGGGTTTTTTGGATAATTGGACACTAGGCTCTAGGGTTGTTTTCCAAAAGACAGATTTATCTCTACGAAGTTCCAAAGCTAATCACAATTTTATAACTCCTAAGTGGGATCTTCTATTTCATATCACAACCCTGTTGTGGTCAAGTCAAAGTCTCAATTCATTTCACAAGTCATTTTGAAAAGTCTGACGGGGGAACAGTATGGCCACTCCAACTGTCCATAACCGCAGACACGACTATTCGAATAGTTTGACACTCTGTAGAGATTGTACACTTTCACCACAACATTTGATACATCCGTCAGGAATAGATCCTGAATTCACCATACTCAGTATGCGGATAATCAATCCTAACCTTTCAATTACACGCCCTAGTATAAGCACCTCTCCTGTGAGTTTGGCCTCCCAACCATGACCAATGTCATCTTGGGTACTGCACAGGTGGACAATCTTCACAAGGAGCCTCAGCTCAGACCTTGGCCGTGAGGGAACTAATACTAAGGTATATAAGTTTCCAGTCAAGCCCTACCAAATATTCGGGTATTGTGGTTGTACGATAAAATTAGAATGGTATCGCATCCAGAAAACTATCAGTTTTATAAAGGGCTAAGGCTCATGCCTTAATATTTTCATCACCAAAATCATCAGGTGTTTGGAAACACATGTCCAAAACATTTCAATAGAATGATCCATCATTCCAAGGTTTTCATAAACATTTTTCCACCAAGTATTCCCATCTAAAGTTGATCAAATTTTATGCTTAGCACTAGCATCTACAAGTGGGGGTAAACACTAATGAGCGGTGGTAGACTAGTGGAGTTTCAACTAAGCTCAATCTCATGCCTTGGGATGACATCAAGATTATCTAGCTTAGGCCAAATTTGATGTTCTTTATGCAACCTTCACATATCTTTCTAGTATCTACTATTTACTTAAATAAGCTCTAAGTACTAGCTTTGATAAAGAAATAAATTACTCAAGTTTGCAAGTAAAACTAGGATTGGTTTATCAAGTGGATATGATCATATATGCTTAAGGCAGATAGTAATCATAGTAACAAGTAGTGGTTTGTGGCATCAGTAGGGTATCTTGCAATGGTTAGATTGCATTGTGTCACATCCCAAGATTTTCCAAATCTTGTAATGTGAAAATAAATGAATAAAATAAAAACTTTGTTTGATTTTCAGAGCCAGAAGAAACTTTTGAATTCAATTGGAACTTCAAACCCATTTGAATTAAATAAAACCTAAAGGGATTTTAAAAAAGATAAACATTTAATAAAAGGAAAGATAAAAACATTTGGAAACACTACTTAGAAACAATTAAATGAAAAGATTGTTTTCAAATGGAATAGAAGTTTATAAATAAAGAATATTTTATAAAGCCAAATTTTGCCAAGATTTGGAAATTAAAACATTTTGTTTTAATAAAAATTAGCAAAGGATTATTTAAATAAAATAATAAGGAATTATTATCCAAACTCTATTTAAATAAAAGGTTTTACCAATTTAATTGAAACATCAAAACTTATTATTTAAAATAAGTTTTCTAAATATTTGTTATTCACATATAAAATCTACTAAAGTGTTTTGGCTTTATTTTAGATTTCAAAATAAATATCTCAATAAAAAAAATCCTATTTGATTTAATAATGAAAGTCTATTATATTTAATTACTAATGGACCCTAAAATAAAATGTTATTTTATTTTAAACAAGTTTCCAAGTATTCTTTATTTCCAAATAAAACCTACTGATTTGGTTTTGAAAATATTTAGATTTAAAATAGATATTTTACTAAATAAACCAAACCCTATTTTATTAATAAACCATGGTCCATTTTATTTAATTAATAAATGGAATCTAAAAAGATTTAAAAATATTATTTCATTTTGGATTTTAGTTTATGAATGTTAAACAGAACCAAAAACTTATTACAAGTGTGATGATTGTTTGAATTATTTGAATGATTGTCTTGAATTGTGAAATGAATTTCAAATCAGTAAATAGAAATAGAAAAGGAAAATGTTTTTGTACAAAAAAAAAGAAACAACAGCAGCCCAACAAGGCCCAGCCCAACAGACCAACAGCCATCTGCCCTCTTCCCCGAACCGTTTTTCCTCACCGCTGAAACAACCCGTTAAGACACTGACGGGTGGACCCTTCCCCTCGTTTCTTTCCCACTGACGACTGGACCCCCTTTCCACTATTCTTCCTCCCCACCCGCAGACCACGCCTTCCCGCTCGCTGCCATTGCTGCCATTCAAAGCCGCGATCAATTCGCAGTGATGTCGCGCCTTAAACCTCGCCGTGAATGCACGCTATTAAGCGCCAACGCCTCCTCCTCCTTTCCCCTCTATCGCCACTCCCTCTCTGCCCCTAGGCTGTCGCCAATCTCTTCTGCACCGCCGCCGTCTCCGACGAGCTTAGCTCTCAATTCCGGCCACACACTGCCTCCCCTTGCTTCATCGACCAAGCACGCATGCTCCCCATCCCCTGGCGCTTCTGTCCGTGCCCTCCGTTCAACCGCGGGCGCCCCGAAACGTCGGCTTTGACAATTTCCGACGACGCCGCCGTCTGCAACCTCTCCGACGACGTTTACCAGGTGAACCAGACCGCCCCTTCACTCCTTGATCACGCACATAACAATGTCTTGATCCTGCGCATCTGACCGCGCCTTCGTTTTGCCTTAGGGCGATCTCCAGTGACGTCCTCGACCTCGACCAGAGCCGCCCGTCGCCAGAACCAACTCCGGCGAGAAATTGCCGCAGTACCTGAGCGCCCCTTGTCAAACCAACAGCACGTCTAGCATCACCATAGCCCTGCGATTCTGGTGAGCACTCTTCCTTCCCTCTTTGCTTCCTGCAGCCGCCGTAGCGCCACCACCTGGCCGTGCGCCGCCGCTAGCCACCGTCGGCGCCGCTCACTTTTGGTCAAGCAAACCAGTACCGTAGGATCTAGATCGGGCGAGCGAGATTAGATCACTTAAACTCGAAAAGGTACGCAGCCAGCACCGTGCGATGCCACTTGATCTAATGGCCTGCAACCCGCGATCCACCCGAACCGGTACCGTCCAGTTAAAACACGCCGCGTGTCACCTATTTCGTTTTAAAAGAAATTTGAAAACAGATTTATTTGCAAACTTCAAACCCTTCTAACTTTCAAACCACACGTCCAAAAATTACAAATTTTATGTCGTAGGATTCAGGAGAGCAAGACCTAGCCAACTGTGGAATTAGTTTAGCAAATAGTATATGTTAGGTTGCTTGTTTTTGCAGATTCTTTTGTGTGATTGTTTAGAGTATAAAAATTGTTTAAAAATGATTTTTAGGTTAAAACCTTTGCAAAATGAATTTTTGTGACCTTATTGACCCTAGTAACCAACCCATGGTTTTGGAAATGAAATTGGAAAAATTTAGAATGGATTAATTGAATTAGTCTTATTCTAGCTAAGTAATGATAATGGTGTTATTTTGAAAAGGAATTTTGGAATAAAAACTATTGGGAAAATGTTATAATTCAAAGCTACTGACCTAAAACACCAAGTCTTGAGAGTTAGAAACTTTTGGTGAGAAACTTAAAGATTTTGATTTGATAAAACCATTTTTCCACCACATAAATGTTGATTGGATTTTTAAAATAATTTTTGGGTAAAACCCTCTAACTAATGACTTTTCCATTTTGGTAAATGACCAATTTGGACTTTACAAAGTTTATAAACCTAGTGGAGACCATCCTTGCAATAGAACCATCCTTTGCATACTTATGCATGACTTAGACTCCATTGCTTTATGTGTGTGAGATTGTTTGTTTGACTTTGGTTTGGAATGTTAGTTGATTTTGTGTTTGCTTGATTGACTTGTAGTGAATTTAGAAAAGTGTGAGACTAGAAAGATCAAGGAGTGAACCACCATTCCCTACCAAAAAGGCAAGTTACACTATCATACCAATGTCCTATTATTTTCATTATACTTAGTGGATTATGAAAAACATGCATGAAAACAATTTTATACTTATGCTATGCTAAATCCTAATAGGATTCCCTATACACTCCTTAGTGAAAATATTGTAGATGTACATGCTTAGCCATGCTTCATTTTGAAAAGAGATACATGTTGTGATTTTACAAAGGTTGAGAAAAGGACTTATGTTTTACATAATAAAACAAGGACCCAATGAACCACCTAGGTGGTGGATACTTTAAGTTTTGGAGAAGGTGGAAACAAAAGGAACCATGTCTATGGGAATCACTTTGTGTTGTGCTCCAAAAGAAAACCACCTAGGAAACTTAGAGATTGAACATGTTTCTCCAATTGTGGCTTTCGTGTGCAACCACATGCTATTATGGCTCTGGCTTAGTCAACTACATTAGGAAGACCCATACATTGTCTTTAGTTACGGACATGGGGATCTGGAATGCTTCATGGGGGTGAAGACAAGCTAGCAATGATGTATGGGAGGACCTTTTGGAAAGACTTGTCACACTCTCGGTCTGCGGTACTCCATCTTGGTGAGCACTAATCCAGAGCCCTTTGGTGGCAACAAGATGGGATTGTGTCATGTGGGTAAAGTGTACTCCTTCTGCAGAAGTTAATAAAATCTAAGTACTTAGCCGTGTCCCCGGTTATGGACAATACTGAGCAACTAAAGTTTGAACTATGGGAGATCTCGACATTCCAACTTCTAAAGTAAAATAAAACTTGATGCCCTTGTGTGTCTACCAAGGAATTCAAAGAGATTTTATTAAGCTTGATGCACTTGGGGTTACCAAGGTGCTCAAGGGATTTTGTTTAAACACTTGATGTACTTTGAGTGACCAAGGAACTCATGAGATTTGATAAGACTTGTTGCACTTGGAGTTACCAAGTGGCTCAAGAGATTTTGACAAGGACTTGAACACTTGTGTTTCTACCAAGGAGTTCAAGGAACTTGGAAAAGAAATTTGACAAAGGACCAAAACCTTTTTGAAAAGATAGGATAAGATATTGCTTTATGCAAATAAGCCTTAAACTCCACTTAGCCAAATATGCATGTAATGATAGGATCCACTCTTATTATACATAAAAGTGAAGCTTGCCAATACAATTCAAAATGTATTGACCCTTGTGGCTATAACTTGTAACGTTGCAGGTTGATTGTTTTTAAGTGAAGATTGTTTGATTGACTAGGACTACAAAGTCTACAACCAACATCTGCCTGTGGCACCTTGAAGATGAAGGACCCCATGACTATAGTTATTCCGCTGCAATGTAATGTAATAGCCAAATGAGCTATGTTTGATGTAATAAATTTATGTTATTCCTGGTTATAAATTTATATTATAACCTTTGTATCTTGATATTACATCTTAACTATGGATGCTAGCTATTGATCCAGGGACTAGCATTGTAAACACAGGAGGAATCTACCTTATTAGGTTGAGACTTCTACAGATGGTATCAGAGCATTGTGTTGCCTATAGGATTTGTAAACCTAGGATTGGAAAAAAACCCTTAGAAAAATAGGAGTTATATTTTGATCCAAAAACTTATTTACAAAAACACTTGTAAACTCTTTACTCCACTATTTGGTTTCAACTCTACACCTCTTCTACTTCAACTTAATGGAAAAACCTACCCATAGCCAAGGACTACACCATGTGCAAAGGATGACTTCAACATCTTCGACTCTAATGACTTTAACATCTTCAGCATATTTCCCAAAGACTTCCAACTTGGAAACTACTAAGGACCACAAATGAGACAAGGAAGTCTTACTCAAAATTTAGAGACTGAGGGAATGCAAAATAAGAAGGAGCCATCAACAACTTTGAATTATTGTGACCAAGAGCTTTTCTCAAGGAAACCATGATCTCATACAAGAAGAATCGAGAAGGAAGGAAAGATCACAAGTGAACCATATAGATGGACCACCATATTTTAGTTAAGTCAAAACTCACCAACTTATGTGGTGTAACAAAAATGTTTTGTTGCCTAAGTATGTACTTGATCTTTGTTGTTTGAGTGAAGTGTTGGTTTGTGATTGCTTGCAATTACTTGTGTGAATTGTGATGTGCGTGATTAGAAATAATTCCTTAGAAATATCTTGCCTATTCTAATCTTCCTTTAACCCAAACAGATGACTACCCCAAAAGACTCCAAGGTTGATGACACCAACACCAACCAAGCTGACAGCATGAAAGAGCTCATAGCAATCCAACACCAGTTGAACCAACTGACAGCTCAGTTCCTAGCCAACAATAGTGATAAAGATCCAGCATTGCAAAAGTTTTTGGAGGAACAATCTCAACTGATGCTTAAGGTGACTAATCAAATGATTAGCATGGAAGAAATCTATCCCAAAGGAGTTTATGATAACAAGGATGACAAGAATGTTATTCTAGATGGAGCCCCAGCTTGCATTATTTGTGGAGACAAGGATCATACTTCCAAGGAGCATGAAGGACAATGCCCCAATTGTGAAGAAGAACATCCTATTGGACAATGCCCCACCTCTCAAGCTATATGTTACCTTTGTGAAGGATGTGATCATATTCCTAACCAATGTCCCATCTATGCCATGGTGGAACAAAGGAAACAAGAAGGATCCAAGACTACCAAAGGAAAAGGACCACTCATACCTCCAAACAAGACAACCCAATTCAAAGGACTAAAGAAACCTAAGAAACAAAAGCAAGACATGAGCCTTGCACAATGTCGTAAATGTAAGGAAATGGGACACTACTCCAGTGGATGCCCAGAGAACAAGAAGAATAAAGAGATTGACCAAGTGTGGTGCAACAGCTGCAAAGAGTTGGGCCACTATGTAGCAACTTGTCCACAAGAGCCACGTAAAGAACTCAAGGACATTCATTGCTTCAACTTCAAGAATCCAGGGCACTATGCAAGCAACTGTCCAGAAAAGATGAAGAACAAGTTGAACAAGCCTATGGAGAATCTCAACCTTGGCCCATGAGTCAAGTATGGAAATAAGAGTCACTATGCAAAAGTTTGCCTAGAGAAATTTCCCAGGATCCCAAGAAGGACAATATGTAATTTTTGTTTGAAAAATTTTAAGGGTGGTAGTACCCTAGTTGTTTTGAACTTGCTTGTAACCCTAGCCTCCCCAAATCTTGGGACGAGATTTATTTTAAGGGTGGTAGCCTGTCACATCCCAAGATTTTCCAAATCTTGTAATGTGAAAATAAATGAATAAAATAAAAACTTTGTTTGATTTTCAGAGCCAGAAGAAACTTTTGAATTCAATTGGAACTTCAAACCCATTTGAATTAAATAAAACCTAAAGGGATTTTAAAAAAGATAAACATTTAATAAAAGGAAATATAAAAACATTTGGAAACACTACTTAGAAACAATTAAATGAAAAGATTGTTTTCAAATGGAATAGAAGTTTATAAATAAAGAATATTTTATAAAGCCAAATTTGGCCAAGCTTTGGAAATTAAAACATTTTGTTTTAATAAAAATTAGCAAAGGATTATTTAAATAAAATAATAAGGAATTATTATCCAAACTCTATTTAAATAAAAGGTTTTACCAATTTAATTGAAACATCAAAACTTATTATTTAAAATAAGTTTTCTAAATATTTGATATTCACAAATAAAATCTACTAAAGTGTTTTGGCTTTATTTTAGATTTCAAAATAAATATCTCAATAAAACAAATCCTATTTGATTTAATAATGAAAGTCTATTATATTTAATTACTAATGGACCCTAAAATAAAATGTTATTTTATTTTAAACAAGTTTCCAAGTATTCTTTATTTCCAAATAAAACCTACTGATTTGGTTTTGAAAATATTTAGATTTAAAATAGAGATTTTACTAAATAAACCAAACCCTATTTTATTAATAAACCATGGTCCATTTTATTTAATTAATAAATGGAATCTAAAAAGATTTAAAAATATTATTTCATTTTGGATTTTAGTTTATGAATGTTAAACAGAACCAAAAACTTATTACAAGTGTGGTGATTGTTTGAATTATTTGAATGATTGTCTTGAATTGTGAAATGAATTTCAAATCAGTAAATAGAAATAGAAAAGGAAGTTTTGTACAAAAAAAAGAAACAACAGCAGCCCAACAAGGCCCAGCCCAACAGACCAACAGCCATCTGCCCTCTTCCCCGAACCGTTTTTCCTCACCACTGAAACAACCCGTTAAGACACTGACGGGTGGACCCTTCCCCTCGTTTCTTTCCCACTGACGACTGGACCCCCTTTCCACTGTTCTTCCTCCCCACCCGCAGACCACGCCTTCCCCCTCGCTGCCGTTGCTGCCATTCAAAGCCGCGATCAATTCGCAGTGATGCCGCGCCTTAAACCTCGCCATGAATGCACGCTATTAAGCGCCAACGCCTCCTTCTCCTTTCCCCTCTGTCGCCACTCCCTCTCTGCCCCTAGGCTGTCGCCAATCTCTTCTGCACCGCCGCCGTCTCCGACGAGCTTAGCTCTCAATTCCGGCCACACACTGCCTCCCCTTGCTTCATCGACCAAGCACGCATGCTCCCCATCCCCTGGCGCTTCTGTCCGTGCCCTCCGTTCAACCGCGGGCGCCCCGAAACGTCGGCTTTGACAAGTTCCGACGACGCCGCTGTTTGCAACCTCTTCGACGACGTTTACCAGGTGAACCAGACCGCCCCTTCACTCCTCGATCACGCACATAACAATGTCTTGATCCTGCGCATCTGACCGCGCCTTCGTTTTGCCTTAGGGCGATCTCCAGTGACGTCCTCGACCTCGACCAGAGCCGCCCGTCGCCAGAACCAACTCCGGCGAGCAATTTCCGCAGTACCTGAGCGCCCCTTGTCAAACCAACAACACGTCTAGCATCACCACAGCCCTGCGATTCTGGTGAGCACTCTTCCTTCCCTCTTTGCTTCCTGCAGCTGCCGTAGCGCCACCGCCTGGACGTGCGCCGCCGCTAGCCACCGTCGGCGCCGCTCACTTTTGGTCAAGCAAACCAGTACCGTAGGATCTAGATCGGGCGAGCGAGATTAGATCACTTAAACTCGAAAAGGTACGCAGCCAGCACCGTGCGATGCCACTTGATCTAACGGCCTGCAACCCGCGATCCACCCGAACCGGTACCGTCCAGTTAAAACACGCCGCGTGTCACCTATTTCGTTTTAAAAGAAATTTGAAAACAGATTTATTTGCAAACTTCAAACCCTTGTAACTTTCAAACCACACGTCAAAAAATTACAAATTTTATGTCGTTGGATTCAGGAGAGCAAGCCCTAGCCAACTGTGGAATTAGTTTAGCAAATAGTATATGTTAGGTTGCTTGTTTTTGCAGATTCTTTTGTGTGATTGTTTAGAGTATAAAAATTGTTTAAAAATGATTTTTAGGTTAAAACCTTTGCAAAATGAATTTTTGTGACCTTACTGACCCTAGGAACCAACCCATGGTTTTGGAAATGAAATTGGAAAAATTTAGAATGGATTAATTGAATTAGTCTTATTCTAGCTAAGTAATGATAATGGTGTTATTTTGAAAAGGAATTTTGGAATAAAAACTATTGGGAAAATGTTATAATTCAAAGATACTAACCTAAAACACCAAGTCTTGAGAGTTAGAAACTTTTGGTGAGAAACTTAAAGATTTTGATTTGATAAAACCATTTTTCCACCACATAAAATGTTGATTGGATTTTTAAAATAATTTTTGGGCAAAACCCTCTAACTAATGACTTTGCCATTTTGGTAAATGACCAATTTGGACTTTACAAAGTTTATAAACCTAGAGGAGACCATCCTTGCAATAGAACCATCCTTTGCATACTTATGCATGACTTAGACTCCCTTGCTTTATGTGTGTGAGATTGTTTGTTTGACTTTGGTTTGGAATGTTAGTTGATTTTGTGTTTGCTTGATTGACTTGTAGTGAATTTAGCAAAGTGTGAGACTAGCAAGATTAAGGAGTGAACCACCATTCCATACCAAAAAGGCAAGTTACACTATCATACCAATGTTCTATTATTTTCATTATACTTAGTGGATTATGAAAAACATGCATGAAAACAACTTTATACTTATTCTATGCTAAATCCTAATAGGATTCCCTATACACTCCTTAGTGAAAATATTGTAGATGTACATGCTTAGCCATGCTTCATTTTGAAAAGAGATACATGTTGTGATTTTACAAAGGTTGAGAAAAGGACTTATGTTTTACATAATAAAACAAGGACCCAATGAACCACCTAGGTGGTGGATACTTTAAGTTTTGGAGAAGGTGGCAACAAAAGGAACCATGTCTATGGGAATCACTTTGTGTTGTTCTCCAAAAGAAAACCACCTAGGAAACTTAGAGATTGAACATGTTTCTCCAATTGTGGATTTCGTGTGCAACCACATGCTATTATGGCTCTGGCTTAGTCAACTACATTAGGAAGACCCATACATTTTCTTTAGTTACCGGACATGGGGATCTGGAATGCTTCATGGGGGCTGAAGACAAGCTAGCAATGATGTATGGGAGGACCTTTTGGAAAGACTTCGTCACACTCTCAGTCTGCCGGTACTCCATCTTGGTGAGCACTAATCCAGAGAGCCCTTTGGTGGCAACAAGATGGGATTGTGTCATGTGGGTAAAGTGTACTCCTTCTGCAGAAGTTAATAAAATCTAAGTACTTAGTCGTGTCCCCGGTTATGGACAATACTGAGCAACTAAAGTTTGAACTATGGGAGATCTCGACATTCCAACTTCTAAAGTAAAATAAAACTTGATGCCCTTGTGTGTCTACCAAGGAATTCAAAGAGATTTTATTAAGATTGATGCACTTGGGGTTACCAAGGTGCTCAAGGGATTTTGTTTAAACACTTGATGTACTTGGAGTGACCAAGGAACTCATGAGATTTGATAAGACTTGTTGCACTTGGAGTTACCAAGTGGCTCAAGAGATTTTGAAAAGGACTTGAACACTTGTGTTTCTACCAAGGAGTTCAAGGAACTTGGAAAAGAAATTTGACAAAGGACCAAAACCTTTTTGAAAAGATAGGATAAGATATTTCTTTATGCAAATAATTCTTAAACTCCACTTAGCCAAATATGCATGTAATGATAGGATCCACTCTTATTATACATAAAAGTGAAGCTTGCCAATACAATTCAAAATGTATTGACCCTTGTGGCTGTAACTTGTAACGTTGCAGGTTGATTGTTTTTAATTGAAGATTGTTTGATTGACTAGGACTACAAAGTCTACAACCAACATCTGCCTGTGGCACCTTGAAGATGAAGGACCCCATGACTATAGTTATTCCGCTGCAATGTAATGTAATAGCCAAATGAGCTATGTTTGATGTAATAAATTTATGTTATTCCTGGTTATAAATTTATATTATAACCTTTGTATCTTGATATTACATCTTAACTGTGGATGCTAGCTATTGATCCAGGGACTAGCATTGTAAACACAGGAGGAATCTACCTTATTAGGTTGAGACTTCTACACATTGGTTCACTTACTTAATAAATCTTGCTAAATTTCAAGTGTTAGCTTTCCTTGTGCAGAGCAGTGGTTGAAGTTCTCCTCGGCTTCTTCTCCGTAGAATCCTCCTTCCTCCTCGTATCCTTGGTCGGTACTAGCGTCTATAAATAAATGTGAGGTACACAATCACCAAACAATACTTAGCTACTTGCAATCATCACACACAAGGGTCCTATAGATGATCTAGCATCATCACTAATATTACAAGGTTAAATCTTGGTTTAATTCATTTTATTTTTAGAAAAGTAATTTCTACTCATTGAAAAACTACTTAAGATTTAATATTCTCCAAACCAAACATGGGATCATGTAGACACATGTCATCACCACATATTGTAGTCCAAGGGAATGTGATTTAAAGTGGTGTCACAATTTAATAAGGTTTTACCCTTTTATTTTAATTAATTAATGTGTCTAGAAAAGCTTATGTAGCATTCTTTTATTACTTGAACATTATTCTTGCAAGTAAACCTATATATTTTTATATATTCTGAAAGGTATGGTTAAATGTGATTTTTGAGAGTTGGAATCAACTCAAAAGATATTATGGTTTAAATTTGAAAAATGTTTGAATGCAGAAAAGCGTCTGCCTTGTTATTTTTACCATGGGTGATCTATAGATCCAAATGACTGGAATCCAACGTCCTTGGATTCAGCATTCCCAGGCCTTTCCAACAAAATTAGTTTCATTCGATTTGATTCACTGAATCAATCTAGGTTGATTTTTGAAGTTGAGTACAGAAGTGAGTTTGAAACAAAAATGAAAAAGGTTTAATTCAAATAACTGGGTTGCGCGGGAAGAGTTAACAGGACGGCCTGCTAAGCGCAGTGCTCCCGCGGGCTGCTTAAGTGGGTGTCCCCACTCGTCAGTGAGATAGGGAGGGGCGAAGCGGTATGGGGCAACGTGGGTCGTTCGATCTGATTCTAATCCAACAGCTGGGAGTCATCGTCGACGCGAGACAACGCCGGTGAGAAAGAAACCTAGCGCGGCCAGTGAGGGGTGCTGGGGGCTCACCGAGTCGGCGAGTGACGGCGAAGTCGGCGGCGGCGAACTTCAGGGGTGGTCGCAGCAGCTCCTGGGGTGGACGAAATCGATGGCGCCCTTCTTCTCCAGAGGCGACAGGCTCCGGTGAAATTCCGGGAAGGTGGTGCTCGCCTTGCTCCGGTAACGGTGTGGCACAATCAATGAGAAGAGGGGAGTGAGGTGGTGTGAATAAATGGACTGGGGGTGGACTCTATTTATAGTCGAGCGAGGGGACCGACGGGGCGCACTTTGAGCTCGTCGGGGGCGATGTTACAGGCGGCTACTGGCATGGGCGACGGTAGGGGACGATGCGGTGTTCCCTGGTTATGCTCAACGACATGGTTTCGAGGCGTGGGGCGGTGTGGTTTGGTCTGGAACATGCGATGCTCTGCGCGGCAGAGGCGGCGTCTTCGACGGCGAGCGGCGGCTGTGCGGCACGGGGCGGCGAACAAGGATGTCTGGCGGTCTCCTGGGTCGGTGGAGATCGTGTGTGCACGCGGTGAGGGCGGCGCGCAGTCTGCGAGCGCTGGTCGAGGGTGGCGCTCTGGCGCACGCTCGGCATGGTCGCTGGCGAGGTTGGCATGGTTCGTGCGTGTGGTCCAGGGCTTGGCAACGCTCGCGGCTGGGACAGGGAGTGGCGGTGGACGGTGGGTTGCCTCCCAGACATGCTGGCTAGGCTTGCTGCTCTCCCTAGCTTGCTATCGACATGGGGGTGACAAGGTTGGCTTCGGCTGTTCACCATTTATGGTAATGCCAAGCTCACAGTGGTGCTAGTGTTTAGTTAATCTTGCTAGATGATCTACTGAGCTGGTTGTGAGCTAGAGAGGGAACAAGTTAGGCTTCAATCAATTCTCACTATAGTGTTTAGGATTTTGATGATTTGTGTCTGCAACCTGTTTGATGAAATGGCCGCATGAAATCAAGTTTTTTTGAAAATATTTTTGGTGGGTTTGCTAGCTTGGTGTTGGTGAGTCTGCAGATGCTTGGGTTTTGAAAGTTGAGCTTGTTTGAGTGGTTTTTGAAAAAGTGGGATCTTCCCATGTGATAAAGATTCAATTTCGAATTGTCATTTAAACTATGCATTTGAAAGTTTCTGGATGATCACAAAGTGGGCCTTGATACCTTGTTATGAGTACATTCAAGGGGTGCAAGGATCCAGAAAAGTTTCTGTTATGTTCTGAAAGTTTGAGACAGCTAAAGTAGGAATGGGAGTTAAATTGGTCAAAATGACCTTTCCTTTATTTTATTGGTTTTGATTTATTTGTCTTTAGGAAAAGTTTGGGAAATGTTTAGATGATGTTTATTTCACCTAAGAAACATTTTACAAGCAAGGAAACACACAAACAAGGTGGTTCAAAAGAATTTCAAATTAAATGCATGCCTTCATAATTTTAATTAGAAAAGTTTTTGTTAACCCTAATTTTTGATGATTAGAAGTTGATGATCCAAGTTTAGTAGTTTTGGGATGTTACACTTCCGGGCACCCTGCTAGAGGGGAGATCATCCCGGAGGCCTTCTTCTTCATCATGCTAGCCTCCGGTATGAAGCGTGAGTAGTTCCACCTTGGACTACGGTCCATGTAGTAGCTACATGGTTGTATCTCCTCCTTTGTGCTTTCATGTTTAGATCTTGTGAGCTCCGTTCATGATCAAGATCTATTAAATTTTCTAGCATGCATGTTGTGTATGTGGGGATCCGATGGATATTGAGATTACTATGTCAGATTGATTAATGATTTTGTCTTATTGATTCTATCATGTCTGTGTTTTTTGTGATCTTGCATGCTGTCCGTTGTTAGTATCTATCTTGGCCAAGTAGTTGCTAGTGACTCCAAGAGGGGGTATTTATTCTGGATAGTGGGTTCATGCCTATATTTAATCTAAGGGAAGTGACAAAAATATCTAAGGTTGTAGATGTACTGTTGCCACTAGGGAGAAAACAACGGTCGCTTGTTCATGGAACAAGTGGATTGTTTACCTTACACACTTTGCTTAAAGCAGTTGTCCGTTGCTTGCAACTTAATACTGGAGGGGGTTCAGATGATAACCCAAAGGTGGACTTCTAGTCATATATGCAGTTGGATAGCGGTCTATGTATTGTTATGTCTTGCTCAGTCCTGTCAATTGCCCTACTATAATTTGTTTACCCAGCATGCCATGTTTGTTTATCTAAGGAGAACACCTCTAGTGAACTATGGACCCCAGTCCAATATTTACCATTGATACATCTTCCACTATTATTGTTTACTTGCTGCAAACCACCATTACCTTCCACATAATACAGTTAATCCTTTGTTACATCAAACCGGTGAGATTGACAACCTCACTGTTCATTGGGGCAAAGTCTTGAGTTTGTGTTGTGCAGGTCTCCAAGTAGATAGCAACACCTTTGAGTCGTTTCCTTCTTCCTACTGGTTCGATAACCTCGGTTTCTTACTGAGAAAAAACTTGTTACTGTGCTCATCATACCCGTCGTATCCCAAAATTTTCCAAATTTCAAAATGTGAAAAATAAATAAACAAAATAAATAATTGTTGAAATTTAGGGTGAAAAGAAACTTTTTGATTCCAAATGGAAACATCAAAACCCATTTTGAACAAATAAAATCCTAAAGGGGTTTAAAAATATAAACAAATAATAAATAAAATTATAAAAATTGGAATCACCATTTTTGGATCCTTGAATAAAAAGATATGGATTTTATAAGAAAAGGAAGAAATAAATAAATAAGGACTATTTAAAAAGCCAAATTAAATCTTGGCCAAACAAATGAAATGAAAGATTTTTGTTTAATAAAAATAGTAAAGGATTATTTAAATAAAATCATAAGGATTTATTAATATCCATTTTTATTTAAATAAAGACAATTCCCAATTTAAATGAACATTAAAACATATTAAAGTATTTTAAATAATAATATTTCAAAGTTAAGTTATTTTGAATAAATAAAACCTACTGAAAAAGGTTTGGTAAAATTTAGAATTCAAATAATGTTTGAAAACATAATTAAACCCTTATTTGAATTAAGACAAGGGCCTATTTTAAATAATAATATGAACAGTATTAAAATATACTCAAAGTTTGGGAAAGGTTTGAATTCAAATGGGGCTTGAATTATTTGAACAAAAATCAAAACAACATAATAGAAAAGGAAAAAGAAAAAGACCAGGAATAAAAGAAAAGGGGAATCAAAGCCAGCCCAGAAAAGAGGCCCAGTCCAGCCCAGTGAGCCCAACTCATCTCTCACCCGCAGAAAATGTTTCGCACCCAGTAGCTCACCCACTCAGTCACTGACGCTCGGCCCCACACTCTCTCTCACTCTCTCACTCTCTCTCTCTCGCAGACAACCAGGAGCCACTCTGTCAGTCATCGTCTCCACCCTCGACCGTTCCCCTCGCACCTCGCTGTTTATTGCCGCGATTAAACCACGCCAGAGACGACGCATTCTTAAACTCCCACTCCTCCTCTCTCTTTCCCCCAGGCGCCATCTCCTCTCGGCCACCAGTTTGCCACAATCGCAACCTCGAAACCCCCTGCCCCGACGAGCGACTCCGGCCGATTCCGGCGACGTAGATCCTTCCCTTGCCTCCCAGTACCCACGAGACTAGTCCCCAGACCATTGCGCATCTACTGGTCGTTCCATCTTGGCCGCGCTTGGCCCAAAGCGTTGGCAAGAACGACCTCTGAACGCCGCCGACGTCTGCCACAACTCCGGCGACCCCTCCCCATAAGAACAGAGTGCCCCTTTCTCTCTTCTTGTTAGCCGCATGTTCAGCATCTTCGCGTGCACCTAACAGTGTCATCCATTTGCTTTGGCATGGCATGTAACCTTGCCGCCGTCGACGAACAGAAGCACCTGGCACCACCGCGAACTCCGGTGAGCAATCACCACTACTCCTAAGCGCCCCTCGACGAACAGAGACTATGTTGAGCATCGCCACACTCCTGCGAGTCTGGTGAGCATCCTCTCTCTCTCTCCCGCGCAACCTAGTTCATCGGCAACGTCACCTTCTGAGAGCGCACCGCCGTCCGCCGCCGCTAGTGCCGCCAGTACATGGTCAAGTTGCTATGGTCCGTTGGATCTTGATCGAAGGAGTAGGATTAGATTTTAACCGAAGGGGTACGCTTTAAATCCAGCATCCCACAGAGCGCGATCCGCGCGAACTAGTGCGCACCAATAAGGTTAAGACACATGTCCTAGGTACAGATCTAAAAACAGAATTATCTATTAGATGTTCAAATTTGAAAAATTCATAACTTTTAATCTACATGTCCAAATTTTGCAAATTTTATATCATTGGAATCAGGAAAACAAAACCTTTCCAACGATGCACTTTGTCTAATGATTTGATTCTGTAAAATTGGTTGTTTATGCAGAAACATATTTAGGCCTATTTTGGATATAAAATTTATTCTAAAAATGTTTTTGTGGTAAAATCTTTTGTAAATGTATTGTTTTGAACCTACTGACCATAGAAACCAACTTGTAGATTTAAAAGTATATTTGGTGACACTTAGGAATTAAATCTTTGAATAAAAGCATTTCTAGCTAAATAAAAATATTGATTATGGTTTAAAAATGCTTTTTGACTAAAACCTTTGGTAAATGAATTGATTTAAACTCTCTGACCCTAAACACCTAATTTTGAGACTTGAAAACATATTTGATGAAACTTAATAAATTATTACTTTGATTAAAGGCATTTCTAGCAAATAAAAATATTGTTTGAATTAAAAATGGAATTTGGGTGAAACCTTTTTGCAAATGGATTAATATTAAACCCTTTAACCATAAACACTAACCTTTGTTTTTAAAGAATATATTTGGATAAAATTACAAAATATTACATTGATTTAAATCACTACTAGCAAAACAAAATGATTTAAATGGCCATTTTCACTAACTTGGCTTCAAATGATTTTGCCACATTTATAAAATACCTTTAATTGTTTTAAAATGTTTAGAGCCTACTAGAAACCACTTTTACAAATAAAACAATCTTTTGCATGCTTGCATGCATTGCTTGATCTCATTGTTTCATGTGGCGAATTGTTTGAATGTTGGTTTGAAAATGTGCTTGCTTGATTGAAATGTAGTGAAGATTGAAGAGTGTGATATTTGCAAGAACAAGGAGTGAACCAATATTCTCTACTAAAAAGGCAAGTGACACTATCATCCATGTCCTACTATTTTCACTACACTTAGTGGTATTTTTATAGTATGCATGATAGGGCTACCATGTTATTATGCTATGTTATGTCCTATTAGGAAAACCATCTTCCTTATTGAAAACATCATAGTTGTAGTATGATTAGCCTTGCTATAGACTTGGGATGGGATACATGATATGATTATATGAAGTGTTGGAAAAATATATGTTTTATATAATAAAACAAGTACTCAATGAACCACCTAGGTTGAATGAGGATACTCAATTTTGGACAAGGTGACAACA
The DNA here is from genome assembly GCA_030063025.1 of Avena longiglumis. Classification (NCBI taxonomy): domain Eukaryota; kingdom Viridiplantae; phylum Streptophyta; class Magnoliopsida; order Poales; family Poaceae; genus Avena; species Avena longiglumis. The sequence continues at coordinate 402,609,243 of CP125979.1, forward strand.
AAGGGAACCATGTTTATATGGCTATCTTTTTGTATGTTCACTAGAAGAAAACCACCCAGGGAATTAGATATTGAACAAGTTTCTCGTACAGTGGCTTCCGTGTATAACCACGTGCTAAATGGGCTCTGGCTTAGTCAACTACATAGTGGAAGACCCTTGCAATGTCATCTTTGGGTTAACTAAAATTGTGTATTGGAAATATATCCTTACATTGGTGCCTCGTAGACAAGCTAGCATTGTGTATTGGGAGGACTTCTATGGAAATACTTTGTCACATTCTTGATCTGTCGGTACTCCATTTGGTGAGTACTTATCCAGCGGCCACTGGTGGCGTCAAGACGAGATTGTGTCATGTGGGTAAAGTGTACAACTTCTGCAGAAGATCAAATTCTAAGTACTTATCCTGTCCCCGGTTATGGACAACTCTGAGAAAATAAGGCCTGAAGCTATGGAAGATCTTGACATTCCAATTTCTCAAAGTAAAACTTGATGGTGTCAACAAGGGATTAGAAGCACTTGGAGTTTTCCAAGGAGTTCAGAAAGATTGTCAAAAGATCAAAACTATTTTGAAAAGATAGGATAAAACTATATTGCTTTCTGCAAATGAGCCTAAACCCTACTTAGCCCAATATGCATATATTGAAAGGTTCCGCTTATTTCTACATAGTAGTGAAACTTGCCAATACAATTCAAATGTATTGACCCTTGTGGCTGTAACTTATAATGTTGCAGGTTTGTTTGATGTTAGTGAAGTGTGTTGATTAGGATTACAAGTCTACAACCAACATGATTGCATGTGGCACTTTGAAGATGAAGGACTCCATGATATAGTTATTTCTTCTGCATTGTAATGAGATAGCCAAATGAGATATTTAAGATGTAATGAATTATTTTATTCCTGGTTATAAAGTTTTATTATGACATTTGTTTCTTGATATTATATCTTAACTGTGGATGCTAGCTATTGATCCAGGGACTAGCATTGTAAACACAGGGATCTCTACCTTATTAAAGGTTGGGACCTCTACAGATGGTATCAAAGCACTGTGTTGCCTGTAGGATTGTAACCCTAGGATTGGACAAAACCCCTTAGAAAAATAGGAGTTGTATTTGTTCCAAAACTTATTTACAAACAATATTTTAAACTCTTTCCTCAAACTTTTTGGTTTTGATTCTACATCTCTTCTTCTTCAACTTGAGGGACAAAGCCTTCACCATGAACAAAGACTTCAACTTTAGTTTCACGAAGGACTTCAACTTAGACATCACTAAGGACTACAAATGAGAACCAAGAGACATTAGATTGCCTACCAAAAACATTGATATCATGTTAGTGTATGGATCATATTGACCTATGAGGTATGACTATACTAGGTTGATTGTTTCAAGAAAACTTGTTGTTTCCTTCAACTCATGAGTTAAGCTCATAAGTTGTTAAGTGAATAGTTGCTTGTTGATTGTTTGATTGAACTTGTATGTTTTGTGTTGTGTGTTAGAACTTTCCTGGATTTGTCTATCATTACTTACCCCTATCAAACCAATAGATGCCTCCCCGTCGTGCCAACCCCAACCAATACAACAACGTCACTCCCGAGATGCAGCAGATGATGACATATCAAGCTCAAATGATGCAGATGATGACGCAGTTTATGCAAAATCAGAATCAGAATAACAACAAAAACAACAACAACAACAACAACAACAACAATCAAAATAATCCTCCAGCACTTGACATGCTCACCAGATTTCTGAAACTAAGGCCTGCAAGGTTCTCTGGAACAACTGATCCTATGGTAGCCAAGGACTGGTTACGTTCGGTGAACAAGGACTTAGTGACTGTTGGCTGCACCGACGAGGAAAAAGTTAGGTTTGCAGCATATCTGCTCGAAGGACCAGCAGCAACATGGTAGGACAACTTTCAGATCACCACTCCCCTTGAGGATGTGACTTGGGCTATTTTTGAGGATGGTTTCCGTACAGCTCACATCTCATTCGGAGTGATGAACTCGAAGAAAAAGGAATTCCACAATCTGAAACAACGTCACCTCAGTGTGGCTGAGTACATCGAGGAGTTCAACAATCTGGCACGCTATGCACCGATAAAGTTCATACAGATGCTAAGAGGAAAGAGAAATTCCTCGAAGGACTTAATGATGAGTTGAACCTATAGCTGTCTGTTGCCAATGTCCCAACTTATCAATCACTTTGTGACAAAGCCACCATCTTGGAAAACAAGATGAATCAAGTTGAGAAAAGAAAGAGGAAGCATAACCTCAAGTATCACTCAAGATCATCACAAAAGAAGCGTTCATTGAAAAAGAGCAATGAAGATTCTGGACCACATTAGCATGACCACAACAACAATGGAAATGATACTGACAATGGAGATGACCTTGGTCAGAACCAACATGGCAATTCCAGGAAGAAAGATATTAGCCAGTTGCAGTGCTATAATTGCAAGGAACTTGGACACTATGCATCAGACTGTTCTGAGAAGAAAAAGAAAAAGGATGCTAGAAACTCCAATGGAAATGATTCCAATGTGACCCAGAAAGGACATGTGAACCACATTGACATGTATGGAACCCTTTAAGAAATAGAAGATGTGGATGTCAGGAATTAGTTAACTCAGTTGAGTCAAATAAGGATTCCTTGTTGGATATCAAGTATTGAATCCATAGTCAAGTGAACCATCAATGTAACCCTATAAGTCTTTCTTTTAAGGGTGGTAGTATCCTAGTTGCCTTGAAGCCAACTTGTAACCTCTACCCTTCCCAAATCTCGGGACAAGATTTCTTTAAAGGGTGGTAGCCTGTCACATCCCAAAATTTTCCAAATTTTGAAATGTGAAAAATAAATAAACAAAATAAATAATTGTTGAAATTTAGGGTGAAAAGAAACTTTTTGATTCCAAATGGAAACATCAAAACCCATTTTGAACAAATAAAATCCTAAAGGGATTTAAAAAGATAGACAAATAATAAATAAAATTATAAAAATTGGAATCACCATTTTTGGATCCTTAAATAAAAATATATGGATTTTATAAGCAAAGTAAGAAATGAATAAATAAATAAGGACTATTTTAAAAATCCAAATTAAATCTTGGCCAAACAAATGAAATGAAAGATTTTTGTTTAATAAAAATAGTAAATGATTATTTAAATAAAATCATAAGGATTTATTAATATCCATTTTTATTTAAATAAAGACAATTCCCAATTTAAATGAACATTAAAACATATTAAAGTATTTTAAATAATAATAATAATTCAAAGTGAAGTTATTTTGAATAAATAAAACCTACTGAAAAAGGTTTGGTAAAATTTAGAATTCAAATAAAGTTTAAAAACATAATTAAAACCTTATTTGAATTAAGAGAAGGACCTACTTTAAATAATTAATATTCCCTAAAAGAATAAAAGAAATACTCTAAATTGGACTTTAGAATATGTTAATAAACAATATTAAAATCTACTTAAAGTTTGGCCAAGGTTTGAATTCAATTGGGGTTTGAATGATTTGAACAAAAATCAAAACAAAATAATAGAAAAGGAAAAAGAAAAAGATCAGGGATAAAAAAAAGGGGAATCAAAGCCAGCCTAGAAAACAGGCCCAGTCCAGCCCAGCGAGCCCAACTCATCTCTCACACGCAGAAAACGTTTCGCACCCAGTAGCTCACCCACTCAGTCACTGACGCTCGGCCCCACACGCTTTCTCTCTCTCTCTCTCTCCACCCTCAACCGTTCCCCTCGCACCTTGCCGTTTACTGCCGCGATCAACTCCGGAAAATTCGCATCAATGTGCGATTAAAGCACGCAAGAGACGACGCATTCTTATACGCCCACTCCTCCACTCTCTTTTCCCCCAGGCGCCATCTCCTCTCGGGCACCAGGCTGCCATAATCGCAACATCGAAACCGGATGTTGCGATTTCAGCCCCAATCTTAATCATGCCGGATATCACGAAGCCCTTTGACGTGTATTGTGACGCATCCAAGATCGGTCTCGGATGTGTGCTAATGCAAGAAGGCAAAGTAATATCTTATCTATCCTGACAACTGAAACAACATGAGCAGAACTATCCAACCCATGACCTTGAGCTCGCAGCCGTAGTTCTAGCCCTAAAGACATGGAGGCACTACCTGATGGGAAATCGTTGCGAGATTTATTCGGATCACAAGAGCCTGAAGTATATACTCACTCAGAAGGAGCTGAATATGAGATAGATAAGATGGATTGAGATAATCAAGGATTACGATCTGGACATTCACTATAACCCCGGTAAAGCCAATGTGGTAGCAGATGCCCTTAGAAGATTGCCGTGCCACTTGAACTCTAGGATTTTAAAGGAGCAACCAAGTCTGCACAAGGAGATGGAAGAGTTCCAAATGGGATTAGTGATTGAAGGATTTTTGGCTAGCATAGAACTTCCACCCACTTTGATCATCCAGATCAAGGAGGTGCAGAAAGGAAATGCTAGTATCGACGGAATGAAGCGTCGTATCGGTATAGGCAAGGTACCCGGATTTACCGAAGATGAAGAAGGAGTTATGTGGTACAAAGGACGCCTTTGTGTACCAGCAGATTCTGAGTTGAAAGAAGTTATTCTGAAGGAAGCTCATGATACCCTTTATTCTATCCACCACGGAGGAATGAAGATGTATCAAGATTTGAAAGAGAAATTTTGGTGGCATAAGATGAAGAGAGAAATCGGAAGCTATATCGCCAAGTGTGATATATGTCAAAGAGTCAAGGCGGGAGATCAAAGAACCGCAGGTTTGTTGCAACCTTTGCAGATTCCAGAATGGAAATGGGTTTCCGTTGGAATGGACTTTATCACCGGATTGCCTACTTCTAGTAGGGGAAATGACTCTATCTGGGTCATAGTGGACAGATTGTCCAAAGTCGCCCATTTCTTACCAGTCAATGCAACATATCAGAGTTCGAAGCTAGCGGAGTTATACATCGCTAGAATCATCAGTTTGCACGGAGTCCCCAAGAACATCGTATCTGATCGAGGAACTCAGTTTACCTCGAGATTCTGGAAGAAAGTCCAAGAAGGTTTGGGAACCCGACTAGATTTCAGCATAGCTTATCACCCCCAGACCGACGGACAAACGGAGCGAGTAAATCAAATACTCGAAGATATGTTGAGAGCATGTGTGTTAGAGTATGGATCTAAATGGGAAGACTGCCTGCCGTTTGCAAAATTTTCATACAATAAAAATTATCAAGCTAGTTTGCAAATGTCCCCAATTGAATTCATGTATGGAAGGAAGTGTCGCACCCCTTTGAACTAGTCGGAAGTAGGAGAGAGTCAGATTTTCGGACCCGACATCCTACGAGAAGCAGAAGAGAAGGTTCACAAGATTCGTGAGCACCTCAAGACTGCCCAGTCAAGACAAAAGAGTTACGCCAACAAGAGACGTCATGACCTCGCCTTCAACATCGGAGAGTTCGTGTATCTAAAAGTGTCGCCATTGAAAGGAATGCAGCGTTTCCAACTGAAGGGAAAGTTATCCCCAAAATATATCGGCCCCTTCAAGATTCTGAATAGTCGAGGAGAAGTGTCGTATCAATTGGAACTGTCCGAAGAGATGTCAGTAGTGCACAATGTGTTCCATATCTCATTACTTCGCAAATGCCTCGAAGTCCCGGAGAAGACTAAAGTGTTCAAGAACATTGATCATCGGACCATAGAAATCAATGATGACCTGACCTATCCCGAAGTACCCATCCGTATTTTGGAAGAAGCTTTCAGAACTACCAGAACCAGAAGCATCAAGTTTCTCAAGATTCAGTGGATCAACCACACAGAAGAGGAAGCTACCTGGGAGCGCGAAGATCACATCAGGACGGAGTTTCCCGATCTAAATCCTAGGTAATCTTTTTCGTCCTTTGTCAAATCTTGGGACGAGATTTTGTTTACGGGGGGAAGGTTTGTAACATCCCAAAAATATTAAACTTGGATCATCAAATGCTAATCATCAAAATTAGGGTTAACAAAAAATTTCCTAACTAAAAATATGAAAGCATTCATATGTGTGTGTATTCAAAATTTGGATTCTTTTAAATTGCCATGGTTCTATGTTTCATTGCTTGTAAAATGATTCTGAGGTGAAATAAACATCATCTAAACAATCCCCAAACTTTTCCCAAAGACAAACAATTCAAAATAAACATATGAAGTGAATGGTCATTTTTGCCAAATTAACTCTCATGCCTACTTTGGCTATCTCTATTTTTCAAAACTTAACAGAAAAATTAGTGGATGTTTGCACTCCTTGTTAGTACTCATAATAAGGTACCAAGGCCCACTTTGTGATCATCCAAAAACAATCAAATACTAAGTTTAAATAACAGTTTAAAATTGAATCTATCTCATATGGGAAGATCCCACTATTTGAAAAACCATTCAAACAAGCTCAATTTTCAAAACCCTAGCACCCACAGAATCCCCAGCACATGCCTAGAACACCCACAAAAAATATTTTCAAAATTCAAAATTAAGTTTCCTGCATCCATTTCATCAAACAGCTTGCGGACTCAAATCAAACAAATCACAAACACTATTATGTGCAGTAAATTGGGCCTAACTTGTTTCCCCTCTGGTTGCAACTAGTCTTTAGTAGATCATCTAGCTCACTTGTAAACATCTAGCACCACTATGATATTGCCTTGCCATCAATTGTGAGCAGGCCGAGCCTCACCATGCCACCCCATTGTCGCCGGCCAGCTAGCAGCAAACCTAGCCTTGACAACCTTGTCTGGGAGGTAGCCAGCACCTCACCGCCGCCCACTGTCCTCTCCCCAAGCCAGTGCAGGCTGTGGACCACCAGGAACGCCGCGAGCCCAGTGCCACTGTGACATGCCTAGCCCGCCCCAGAGCACCGCACCCGGCATGCGTGCACACGCCGCCCCTCGACCGCAGCCCGTGCCTACCGCTTCGCCATGATCCCAGGAACACGCCATACACCCCCGTTCACCGCCCCATGCCTCATAGCCACCGCTCGCCGTCGAAGACGCCGCCTTTGCCGCACAGAGAACCGCACATTCCCGACCGATTGCCACCGCCCCTATGCGCGCATTTAAGCTCTAGAGCATCGCCAGGAGACCGCCCGTCGATGGCCAACCTCAGCCATACCGCTAGCCTCCCGTAGCCATGTCGCCACCGTCGCCTGCCCATCCCTCTCGGTCTCGTCGTCGAGCCTATAAAAGGAGGCCACCCCCAACCGTTTGAAGCACACCATTACACTCCCCTCACGTCTGATCGTTCCACCCTCTAGCCGGAGCACGAGAAGGAGCAGCTCGCCGGAATTGCGCCGGAGCAGGCTGCCTCTGGAGAAGAAGGGGGCCGTTGATTTCGACCACCCCCGGAGCTGCCTCGACCGTCCCTGAGCTCGCGGTCGACCACTCGTTCGTTTTCCCGCCTCACCGTCATCGCTGGAGCCTCGATATGCCCCCTATGCACCCCCACTGAACCGCTATGGTTCGACCTTGCCGATGACATGTTCATCGTCGAGGACGATCCCCAGCCGCCGATCTTCCTTCTAATCTAACGAACCACACATCCCTGTACCGCTTCGCGCGTTATGAGCCACTGACTGGTGGAACCCCCCTGTCAGCTGACCACCGCGCTGCGCAGTGACACTGGGCCGACCCATTAACCTCTCCCGTGCAGCCCAACCGTTTGAATTTATATTTTTCAAGTAATAAAAGAATATATAAAAACATATGGGTTTACTTACAGAAATAATGTTCAAGTAATAAAAGAATGCCACATAGGCATTTCTAGTCACTCTATTTAATTAAAATAAAAAGGTTAAACCTTATTAAATTGTGACACCACTTTTAATCACATTACCATGTACTGAAATATGTGGTGATGACATGTGTCAACATGATCCCATGTTTGATTTGGAGAATATTAAATCTTAAGTAGTTTTTCAATGAGTAGAAATTACTTTTCTCAAATTAAAATAAATAAGACAAATGCTTTAATCATGTAATGATAGGTGATGATGCTAGATCATCTATAGTACATCTTTGTGTGATGATTGAAGATAGTTAAGTATTGTTTGGTGATTATGTACCTCGTATTTATTTATAGACGCTAGTACCGACCAAGGATACGAGGAGGAAAGAGGATACTACGAGGAAGAAGCCGAGGAGAACTTCAACCACTTCTCTGCACAAGGCAAGCTAACACTTGCAATTATGTGTCACATCCCAAGATTTTCCAAATCTTGTAATGTGAAAATAAATGAATAAAATAAAACTTTGTTTGATTTTCAGGGCCAGAAGAAACTTTTTGAATTCCAATAGGAATCTTCAAACCTATTTTGAACAATTAAATCCTAAAGGGATTTAAAAACATAAAACAATTAACAAAGGAAAATAAAATATTTTGGAAATACTATTTTGGATCTTTTAATAAAAGATTTGGTATTCAAAAGAAAAGATGGATTTATAAATAAAGATTATTTTATAAAGCCAAATTAATCCTTGGCCAAGCTTTTGAATTAAAACATTTTGTATTGAATAAAAATAGCAAAGGTTTATTTAAAATAAAATAATAAGGAATTAATATCCAAATTTTATTTAAATAAAAGGTTTTACCATTTTAATTAAAACATCAAACTTATTAAATTGTTTTAAATAAGTTTTCTAAGTATTTTATATTCTCAAATAAAACCTACTGAAGTGTTTTGGTTTTATTTTAGTTTTCAAAATAAAGATTTCAATAAAACAAATCCTATTTGAATTAAATGAATAAGGTATATTCATTTAATTGGTATTGGACCCTAAAATAAAATGTTATTTTTATTTTAAACAAGTATTTCAAGTATCTTATACTTTCAAATAAAACCTACTGATTTGGTTTTGAAACTGTTTGGATTTCAAATGAGGATTTTATTAAATAAATCAAACCCTATTTGATTAAATAAATAAAGGTCCATTTTACTTATTTAATGAATGGATCCTAAAATGAATAAAAATATTATTTTATTTTGGAGTGTTGATTTATGTTGATAAATAGAACCAAAAACACAATACAAAGTTTAATGATTGTTTGAATTGTTTGAATGATTGAAAATTTTGATTGAAATTGAAAACAGAAATCAGAAATAGTAAAAGAAAAGGATACAGAATAAAAAAAATGGATTTGAATCAGACCCAACCCAGCAGCCCAGGAAGCCCACCAACCAGCCCAACTATTCCACCCGCGAAGAAACGTTTTCACTCGCAACCAGACCCGCGGTGTGACCGACTGGTGGACCTCTCCTCCACTCTTTTTCCCACTGACCAGCGAACCCCACTCCTCCTGTTCTTCCTCCCCACCCACGCGACCTCTTCTCCCTCCCTCGTCGCTGTTACCTGCAGATACTCCGCGGCCTTAATTCGTCTTAACGAGGCCACCATCACTCACCTGGACCATGCACCTTAAAGCGCTCGCCCCTCCTCTCTCGTTCCCCTCTGTCTCCTCCCCCAAGCACGCCCCCAGGCTGCCGTATTTCACCAGACACTCCCTCTGTCTCCGACGACCCTTCTTGCCAATTCCGGCCAGCACACGCCCCCTTCTGCCTCCTCGAGCACACATATGTGATCAGCATCCCCCAGTGGATCTTTCTGCAGCCGCAACTCACCCGGGGGTGCCCCAGAGCGTTGGCTCCGCCCACTTATGAGCACCACCGCGTCTACTGCAAACTCCGGCGAGTCTTCCTGGTAAGCTCGGACCTCCCTGATGCCATTCAGTGATGCTCACATACTCCTTAGTACCAGGCGCGTCTAACACACCCTTTGACTTGCTTCGACGAGCCCTGTAGCCTCGCCCCTGACAACGTCTGACCGCAACCGAGAACCAGAGCATCTCCGGCAAGGAATTCCGACGACACCCGTGCGCCCCTTGCCTTCTCGCGAGTACCTTGAGCTTCACCACAATCCCGCGATTCTGGTGAGCATCTCCTTCTTCTCCCTCGCTTCCTGCATCGTCGACAACCTCGTCGACAGAGCGCCGCCGCCGCACAGCCGCCGTTAGCGCTGCTCCTTTTAGGTCAAACGCGCAGCGACCGTTAGATGCAGATCCATTGGCTACGAAAGAATCACTTAACGCGAAGGGGTATGCGTTCAGGGTCACACGATCGGACTTGATCCAACGCACCAGAATAGCCAATCCAGACGAAACGGTATGGGCGAATGAGATTAAGACGCGTGGCACCAGACGTTTGAGAATAGAGTTTGAAATCAGATTTAAATGCCATTTTCAAACCTCTATAACTTTCAAACCAGACGTCCAAAAATTACAAATTTTATATCAATGGATTCAGTGGAACAAGACCTAGCCAACCATGCCCTTAGTTTAGCAAATAGTATTTGTTAGTTTGCTTGTTTTTGCAGATTCTTTTGTGATCTTGTTTAGAGTATAAAAATTGTTTAAAATTGATTTTAGGGTTAAAACTTTTGCAAAATGGTTTGTTTTGACCTTACTGACCTTAGGAACCAACCCATGGTTTTGAAAATAGATTTGGAAAAGTTTAGTATGGAATATTAGATTTGGTCCATTTCTAGCCAAATAAAAATAATGGATTTGTTTATGGAAATAATTTTGAGTAAAGAACTTTGGAGAAAAATGGTTTAGACCAAACCTACTGACCCAAAACACCAAGTTTTGCAATAGCAACTCATTTGGTGAAAAACATAAAGTTTTACTTTGATAAAAATAATTTTCACCACATAAAATAATGATTAGATTTAAAAATGGTTTATGGACCAAAACCCTTTTGCAATTGACTTTGCCATTTTGGTGAATGACCAATTTGGAACCTACAAAGTTTAGAAGCCTAGTGGAGACCATCCTTGCAATAGAACCAACCTTTGCATGCTTATGCATGACTTAGATTCCATTACTTTGTGTGTGAAAAATTGTTTGTTTGACTTTGGTTTGGAATGTGAATTGAATTTGTGTTTGCTTGATTGACTTGTAGTGAAGTGTGAGACTAGCAAGATCAAGGAGTGAACCACCATTCCCTACCAAAAAGGAAAGTGATGCTTCATACTTTTTGTCCCATTACTTTCACTATGCATTAGTGATTTTGCTAAGTAAAACTTGCATGGAATTTATGCTAAGTACAGACCTTGCTATAGTAAAACCTAGTAGATGAATCCTTAGTAGTATTTTCCTAATTTAAGATTCCTATTACTATCAAGCTTAGCCTAGCTAATAGAAAGCATGGGTGGAAAATATATTCATACTATGGAAAAATCTCTAAGTCTGAGTACTTATGTTTTTGTTTAATAAAACAACTAAGTTAATGAATACCCTGGGTGGAATGGGCTTGCTTGGTGGTTTTTGGTTGAGTGGTTCACAAGGCCCATGTTTATGGTTGACCTTGTGTATCTCACTTGTGGATGGCCACCCAGGAACAAAGATATTTGAAATGTCAAATGTTGAGAAGCTTCAAGTGCAACCACTTGGCAATATGGGCTCTGCCATGATCATATAGGTTGCAAGAACTTAGCCATATGGACAGTGGGTGGTAGTGTTTGATAGGTTGGAGTGCGTCCATTTTGGTCTAAGGGAAGGCTTCTGAAAGATCTTGTCTTGGGAAACCAAGTCTAGTGGGGAAAGTGCACCACCTCTGCAGAGTGTAGAATCTAAGTACTTAGCCATGTCCCTGGTAAAGGACAATTTGAGCATCAAGACATGGAAGCAATCAAGAATCTCATCATTCAAATTTCTAAGTTAAAATCTTGTGGTTTGAACAAGGGTTGTTTGAAATTTTCAATCCTTGATTGAGAGATGCCTTGTAAAGGATCTTCAATCTTTGATTGAGAAAAATGATTTTGTCAAAGCAAAAACTTAGTATTTTCAAATGTTAAGGAAAAATCTATTTTGAGCAATGCAAGCCTCAACTCCACTTAGCCGAATGCATATAGATGATAGACTCCACTATACTATTATAGTATCACTTGCCAATACAATTCAAATGTATTGACCCTTGTGGTTGTAACTTGTAATGTTGCAGGTTTGACTATTTTTAGAGAAGATTGATTGATTAGGATTACAAAGTCTACAACCAACATCTGCCTGTGGCACTTTGAAGATGAAGGACCCATGACTATAGTTATTCCGCTGCAATGTATTGTAATAGCCAAATGAGCTATGTGTGATGTAATAAAATTATGTTATTCTTGGTTATAAAGTTATAACATGACCTTTGTATCTTGATATTACATCTTAACTGTGGATGCTAGCTATTGATCCAGGGACTAGCATTGCAATCACAGGGATCCTTTCCTTTATAAAGGAGGGGTCTAACAGATGGTATCAGAGCATTGTGTTGCCTGTAGGATTTGTAAACATAGGATTGGACAAAACCCTTAGAAAATAGGATTTGTATTTGTTCCAAAACTTATTTACAAAACAATCTTGTAAAACTCTTTCCTCAACCATTTTTGGTTCCAACCCTACATCTCTTCTATTTCAAACTTGATGGATAAAAGCCTACCCCATGACCAAAGACTTCACCATGTGCAAAGGATTTCTTCAACTTCTTCAACTCTAATGACTTCAACTTCTTCAACTCTAATGACTTCAACATCTTCAGCATATTCACCAAGGACTTCCAACTTGGATACCACTAAGGACTACAAGTGAGAAAAGGAGATCGTACTCAAGATTTAGAGACTGAGGGAATGCAAAATAAGAAGGAGCCATCAACAACTTTGAAGTTTTGTGACCAAGGAGTTTTTCTCAAGGAACCATGATCTCATGTAAGAAGAAGTAACCAATAAGGTTGGAAAGATCACAAGTGAACCATATAGATGGACCACCATATTTTAGTTAAGTCAAACCCACCAACTTATGTGGTGTAACAAAAATATTTTGTTGCCAAAGTATGTGCTTGAACTTTGTTGTTTGAGTGAAATGTTTGATTTGTGAATGCTTGCACATTGTTTGTGTGAATTGTGATGTGTGTAATTAGAATTGACTCCTTATAAATATCTTGCCTATTCTAATCTCCCTTCAACCCAAACAGATGAGTACCCCAAAAGACTCCAAGGTTGATGACACCAACACCAACCAAGCTGACAGCATGAAAGAGCTCATAGCAACCCAACACCAGTTGAACCAACTGACAGCTCAGTTCATAGCCAGCAATAGTGATAAAGATCCAGCACTGCAAAAGTTTTTGGAAGAACAATCCCAACTGATGCTTAAGGTGACAAATCAAATGATCAACATGGAAGAAAGCTATCCCAAAAGATTTTATGATAACAAGGATGACAAGAATGTTATTCTAGATGGAGCCCTAGCTTGCATTATCTATGGAGACAAGGATCATACTTCCAAGGAGCATGAAGGTCAATGCCCTAACTGTGAAGGAAATCATCCTGTTGGACAATGTCCCACCTCTCAAGCTACTTGCTACCTATGTGAAGGAAGCAATCATACTCCTATCCAATGCCCCATCTATTCCATGGTGGAACAAAGGAAACAAGAAGGATCTAAGTCTACCAAAGGAAAAGGACCACTTATACCTCCAAACAAGACAACCCAATTCAAAGGATCAAAGAAACCCAAGAAACCAAGACCAGACATGAACCTTGTGCAAATTCGCAAATGTAAGGAAATGGGACACTATTCCAGTGAGTGCCCAGAGAACAAGAAGAATAAAGAGATTGACCAAGTGTGGTGCAACAACTGCAAAGAGTTGGGCCACTATGTAGCAACTTGTCCACAAGAGCCACGTAAAGAACTCAAGGACATCCATTGTTTCAACTGCAAGAAACCAGGACATTATGCAAGAAACTGTCTAGAAAAGATGAAGAACAAGTTGAACAAGCCTATGGAGAAACTCAACCTTGGCCCATGAGTCAAGTATGGAAATAAAGGACACTATGCAGGTGTTTGCCCAGAGCAGTTTCCCCAGGATCCCAAGAAGGCCAATATGTAATTTTTGTTTGAAGAATTTTAAGGGTGGTAGTACCCTAGTTGTTTTGAACCTGCTTGTAACCCTAGCCTCCCCAAATCTCGGGACGAGATTTATTTTAAGTGTGGTAGCCTGTCACATCCCAAGATTTTCCAAATCTGTAATGTGAAAATAAATGAATAAAATAAAACTTTGTTTGATTTTCAGGGCCAGAAGAAACTTTTTGAATTCCAATAGGAATCTTCAAACCTATTTTGAACAATTAAATCCTAAAGGGATTTAAAAACATAAAACAATTAACAAAGGAAAATAAAATATTTTGGAAATACTATTTTGGATCTTTTAATAAAAGATTTGGTATTCAAAAGAAAAGATGGATTTATAAATAAAGATTATTTTATAAAGACAAATTAATCCTTGGCCAAGCTTTTGAATTAAAACATTTTGTTTTGAATAAAAATAGCAAAGGTTTATTTAAAATAAAATAATAAGGAATTAATATCCAAATTTTATTTAAATAAAAGGTTTTACCATTTTAATTAAAACATCAAACTTATTAAATTGTTTTAAATAAGTTTTCTAAGTATTTTATATTCTCAAATAAAACCTACTGAAGTGTTTTGGTTTTATTTTAGTTTTCAAAATAAAGATTTCAATAAAACAAATCCTATTTAAATTAAATGAATAAGGTCTATTCATTTAATTGGTATTGGACCCTAAAATAAAATGTTATTTTTATTTTAAACAAGTATTTCAAGTATCTTATACTTTCAAATAAAACCTACTGATTTGGTTTTGAAAGTGTTTGGATTTCAAATGAGGATTTTATTAAATAAATCAAACCCTATTTGATTAAATAAATAAAGGTCCATTTTACTTATTTAATGAATGGATCCTAAAATGAATAAAAATATTATTTTATTTTGTAGTGTTGGTTTATGTTGATAAACAGAACCAAAAACACAATACAAAGTTTAATGATTGTTTGAATTGTTTGAATGATTGAAAAAGTTGATTGAAATTCAAAACAGAAATCAGAAATAGAAAAAGAAAAGGTTACAGAATAAAAAAAATGGATTTGAACCAGACCCAACCCAGCAGCCCAGGAAGCCCACCAACCAGCCCAGCTATTCCACCCGCGACGAAACGTTTTCACTCGCAACCAGACCCGCGGTGTGACCGACTGGTGGACCTCTCCCCCACTCTTTTTCCCACTGACCAGCGGACCCCACTCCTCCTGTTCTTCCTCCCCACCCACGCGACCTCTTCTCCCTCCCTCGTCGCCGTTACCTGCAGATACTCCGCGGCCTTAATTCGTCTTAACGAGGCCACCATCACTCACCTGGACCACGCACCTTAAAGCGCTCGCCCCTCCTCTCTCGTTCCCCTCTGTCTCCTCCCCCAAGCACGCCCCCAGGCTGCCGTATTTCACCAGACACTCCCTCTGTCTCCGACGACCCTTCTCGCCAATTCCGGCCAGCACACGCCCCCTTCTGCCTCCTCGAGCACGCATATGTGATCAGCATCCCCCAGCGGATCTTTCTGCAGCCGCAACTCACCCGCGGGCGCCCCAGAGCGTTGGCTCCGCCCACTTCTGAGCACCACCGCGTCTACTGCAAACTCCGGCGAGTCTTCCTGGTAAGCTCGGACCTCCCTGATGCCATTCAGTGATGCTCACATACTCCTTAGTACCAGGCGCGTCTAACACACCCTTTGCCTTGCTTCGAGGAGCCCTGTAGCCTCGCCCCTGACAACGTCTGACCGCACCCGAGAACCAGAGCATCTCCGACGAGGAATTCTGACGACACCCATTCGCCCCTTGCCTTCTCGCGAGTACCTTGAGCTTCACCACGATCCCGCGATTTTGGTGAGCATCTCCTTCTTCTCCCTCGCTTCCTGCATCGTCGATAACCTCGTCGACAGAGCACCGCCGCCGCACAGCCGCCGTCAGCGCTGCTCCTTTTAGGTCAAACGCGCAGCGACCGTTAGATGCAGATCCATTGGCTATGAAAGAATCACTTAACGCGAAGGGGTATGCGTTCAGGGTCACACGATCGGACTTGATCCAACGCGCCAGAATAGCCAATCCAGACGAAACGGTATGGGCGAATGAGATTAAGACGCGTGGCACCAGACGTTTGAGAATAGAGTTTGAAATCAGATTTAAATGCCATTTTCAAACCTCTGTAACTTTCAAACCAGACGTCCAAAAATTACAAATTTTATATCAATGGATTCAGTGGAACAATACCTAGCCAACCATGCCCTTAGTTTAGCAAATAGTATTTGTTAGTTTGCTTGTTTTTGCAGATTCTTTTGTGATCTTGTTTAGAGTATACAAATTGTTTAAAATTGATTTTAGGGTTAAAACTTTTGCAAAATGGTTTGTTGTGACCTTACTGACCTTAGGAACCAACCCATGGTTTTGAAAATAGATTTGGAAAAGTTTAGGATGGAATATTAGATTTGGTCCATTTCTAGCCAAATAAAAATAATGGATTTGTTTATGGAAATAATTTTGAGTAAAGAACTTTGGAGAAAAATGGTTTAGACCAAACCTACTGACCCAAAACACCAAGTTTTGCAATAGCAACTCATTTGGTGAAAAACATAAAGTTTTACTTTGATAAAAATAATTTTCACCACATAAAATAATGATTAGATTTAAAAATGGTTTATGGACCAAAACCCTTTTGCAATTGACTTTGCCATTTTGGTGAATGACCAATTTGGAACCTACAAAGTTTAGAAGCCTAGTGGAGACCATCCTTGCAATAGAACCAACCTTTGCATGCTTATGCATGACTTAGATTCCATTACTTTGTGTGTGAAAAATTGTTTGTTTGACTTTGGTTTGGAATGTGAATTGAATTTGTGTTTGCTTGATTGACTTGTAGTGAAGTGTGAGACTAGCAAGATCAAGGTGAAACACCATTCCCTACCAAAAGGCAAGTGATGCTTCATACTTTTTGTCCCATTACTTTCACTATGCATTAGTGATTTTGCTAAGTAAAACTTGCATGGAATTTATGCTAAGTATAGACCTTGCTATAGTAAAACCTAGTAGATGAATCCTTAGTAGGATTTTCCTAAGTTAAGATTCCTATTACTATCAAGCTTAGCCTAGCTAATAGAAAACATGGGTGGAAAATATATTCACACTATGGAAAAATCTCTAAGTCTGAGGACTTATGTTTTTGTTTAATAAAACAACTAAGTTAATGAATCCCCTAGGTGGAATGGGCTTGCTTGGTGGTTTTTGGTTGATTGGTTCAAAAGGCCCATGTTTATGGTTGACCTTGTGTATCTCACTTGTGGATGGCCACCCAGTAACAAAGAGATTTGAAATGTCAAATGTTGAGAAGCTTCAAGTGCAACCACTTGGCAATATGGGCTCTGCCATGATCATATAGGTTGCAAGAACTTAGCCATATGGACAGTGGGTGGTAGTATTTGATAGGTTGGAGAGCGTACATTTTGGTCTAAGGGAAGGCTTCTGAAAGATCTTGTCTTGGGAAACCAAGATTTGTGGGGAAAGTGCACCACCTCTGCAGAGTGTAGAATCTAAGTACTTAGCCATGTCCCTGGTAAAGGACAATTTGAACATCAAGACATGGAAGCAATCAAGAATCTCATCATTCAAATTTCTAAGTTAAAATCTTGTGGTTTGAACAAGGGTTGTTTGAAATTTTCAATCCTTGATTGAGAGATGCCTTGTAAAGGATCTTCAATCTTTGATTGAGAAAAATGATTTTGTCAAAGCAAAAACTTAGTATTTTCAAATGTTAAGGAAAAATCTATTTTGAGCAATGCAAGCCTCAACTCCACTTAGCCGAATGCATATAGATGATAGACTCCACTATACTATTATAGTATCACTTGCCAATACAATTCAAATGTATTGACCCTTGTGGTTGTAACTTGTAATTTTGCAGGTTTGACTGTTTTTAGAGAAGATTGATTGATTAGGATTACAAATTCTACAACCAACATCTGCCTATGGCACTTTGAAGATGAAGGACCCATGACTATAGTTATTCCGCTGCAATGTATTGTAATAGCCAAATGAGCTATGTGTGATGTAATAAAATTATGTTATTCCTGGTTATAAAGTTATAACATGACCTTTGTATCTTGATATTACATCTTAACTGTGGATGCTAGCTATTGAACCAGGGACTAGCATTGCAATCACAGGGATCCTTTCCTTTATAAAGGAGGGGTCTAACATTATGAAAATTAGATAACCTATGCAATGCATTAAGCATGCTTGGTTGGACACATTTGATGATACCCAATTCTAGTTTTACTTACAAGATTTATACTTTATTTCTTTATCAAAGCTTTCTCTTAGAGTTTACTTAGGTGACTTGTTGATTCTAGGAAGATAATTGAAGGTTGCATAAAGAGCATTAAATTTGGCCTAAGATAGATAATATTGATGTCATCCTAAGGCATGAGATTGAACTTCATTCATCTCCACTTGTTTACCACCCCTCATTAGTACTTAACCACACTTGTAGATGCTGGTGCTAAGCATAAAACTTGATCAACTTTAGATGGGAATACTTGGTGAAAATGGTTATGAAAACCTTGGAATGATGAGTCATTCTACTGAAATGTTTTGACATGTGTTTCCGAACACCAGATGATTTTGATAATGAAAATGTTGAGGCATGAGCCTTAGCCCTTTATAAAACTGATGGTTGTCTGGATGCGATACCATTCCAATTTTACCGTACAACCACAATACCCGAAAATTGGGTAGGGCTTGACTGGAAATTTATATACCATAGTATGGGTTCCCTCACGGCCAAGGTCTGAGCTGAGGCTACCTTGTGATGATTGTCCACCTATGTAGTACCCAAGATGATAGTTGGTCATGGTTGGGAGGCCAAAGTCACAGGAGAGGTGCCTATACTAGGGCTTGTAGTTGAAAGGCTAGGATTGATTATCCGCATACTGAGTATGGTGAATTCAGGATTTGTTCCTGACAGATGTATCGAATGTTGTGGTGAAAGTGTACAATCTCTGCAGAGTGTCAAACTATTCGAATAGCCGCGTCCGCGGTTATGGACAGTTGGAGTGGCCATACTGTTCCTCCGTCAGATGTTTCAAAATGACTTGTGAAATGAATGGAGACTTTGACTTGACCACAACAGAGTTGTGATATGAAATTCAACTTCCCACTTAGGTGTTATAAAATTTCAGCTAGTTTCTTGCCTCTAAACTTAGTAGAGGTAAATCTGGATTTTTGCAAAACAACCCTAGAACTTAGTGTACTACTACAAAAACCCCTTAACTTATTAGTATTAGTTTGCGAGTACTTAATGTGTACTCATGGCTTTGTCCCTGGCTATTCCCTTGGATAGTAGGAAGGTTACAACAACTAGGATCATCTCCCATCGTCAGCATTGCCTGTGACCCCAAAGATGGAGCTTCGCCCATACTATCTTTATTATTACGTTGTTTCGCTGCTTGAGTTGTATTAAGAACCGGATCATGAGATCCTTATTTGTGTAAGACCTTATGTATGGTTTGTAATGGATGATGTACTGTGATATCAAAATCTGTTATGTCTCGCAAAAATGGTAATTCTGGGATTGCGATGTATGGCATAACAAGCATCTGGGATTAAAAACCCGGGTGTTGACAAGTTGGTATTAGAGCCATCCTGGCCATAGGAGACCCTAGTTAGACTGGACGTTTGAATCAAAAACTTAGTTTCAAAACCCAGGAAAGTGAGTATTTACAAAAACTTATTCCCATTCTTATCACTTTGATTCTTTCATAAAAATTCATGTTCCTCAAAAACTCTTGTAAAATACATAAAATTTGACACGCTTGATCACTCTACTAACTTACTCATCCTATATTCTTATAGATGGACGTGAAGTAGAACAAGTTTTACCAGTTGGAGAATGGAGGAGACCTCATCTTTGAGCGGGACCTGGACCATCTTTTGGAACTTCTGGAGCGTCCGCACCCTGATTTCTTCGGAGCTCAGCTCAATGATCAAGAAGGAGAAGATCGGCAGTGTCTAGTTGTTGCAAGTCTCCGAGGAAAGATTGAACCTCCCACTGCCGAGGGAATTCAGTTCACCTTAAGAGAGAACAAATGGATCGATGGACTTTCCAGGGCCGTGCAGGAAGCTCTTGCCCATCTGTGTGGGAAGAGTATCAATCAGACAAGAAGGAGCGCATCATTGCCCTTCTGCTTCACCGTATCTCGGATTTGGAGGAGACTATCCACGAGAGAGATATGCAGTTGGAGGAAAGGGAAAATGCCGGAGAAGATCTTCGTGGAGACCCCTACTCCTATCTCAGCGATGATGATGACTTTCTGGAGGATCAGGCCATGAACTTCTTCATTGATGAGGAGGATTTTGCCTTCATCGATGAAGATGAGGATGATGATTACACCGACTCCGAGGAGTAGTAGCACTTGAGCACTAGCGTAATGAGTTGTATTCGGTCCCACTGTATCGTAGTTTCCAGAATGGTTCTTAAAATCATCTATTTTTTTCCTTTGTTGTGGTGTGTGTTGTATCGTGTGCTATGAATGAATGAATGAAAAGCAAGTTACTAGAAAATATGAGTCAAACTTTAAAAACTTTTCAAAGTCCCTGAACCTTATAAATTTCCCTCTTTTCTCATGATCTATCTCAATCTTCATATGCCACGTGGAGGAAGTGGTTCACCCCGGACCCGATGTTGCAGATCCTGCAAATGTTGGTTTCTGACCGCTAAGCTGAAACAACAAAACGTCAAGCCAATTTAGCCACCCTTCAGCACATATCTTAGATGGCCAACAACAATCAAGGCCAAGGAAATCAGGACAACCATGGATCTAAGCTCAATAATTTCCAGAACACCAACCCACCTGTTTTCACTAAGTCGGAGGATCCCCTAGATGCAAATGATTGGCTGCAAACCATGGAAAACAACCTGGAAATCGCCGGAGTGGAAGCTAACGAGAAAGTTCTGTTCGCCACCCACTATCTATCCGGAGATGCAAGAGCATGGTGGAACAGCGTTCGTGCAATGACCGGAGGACAGATGATGACCTAGGAGGAATTCAAGGTCAAGTTCAGCAGAACCCATGTGCCACCGGGTTTGATCATCAGAATGGGAGATGAATTCAGAGAACTGAAGCAAGGAAGGATGACCGTAGTGGAATACTGTGACAAATTCCTGTCATTAGCTAGGTATGCCCCGGATGAGATCGACACTGAAGCCAAGAAGAAAGAAAGATTCCTAAATGGTCTGCATGATGAGATGCAGACAGTGTTGGTCAATATCCCCTTTGGTGATATTGAAGCCCTCGTCGACTCTGCCATTCAGATGGAAGGAAAGATCAACCAAGCCAACTAGAACCGCAAGCGCCACATGATGCATCAGCCAGGAACCCATGATACCCCAAAGTATCGCCCCAACCCATCTCCAGGATTTGCCCGGAGAACCAACAGACCCCTGATGAACCGTCCGACCTATCCCAACCGTGGAAACCCAAGGCCGGAGGAAATCACAACAACCCCGGTAATTCTAGCAATTTCAACAGTGCCCACCCAAATTCAACAACAACAATACTGCCGCCAACACCAACACTGCCCCGAGGACTGGATGCAATGTTGTGCCTGTTGAATCAAAGGACAAGTCTCAAGTGACTTGTTATGACTGTGGAAATAACGGTCACTACTCCAATGAGTGCCCCAAGAAGAATGCCGCAGCCCCCAATGCAAATGCACCAGCTCAGCAGCAGCGTCGTGTTCAGCCCGGAAGAAGGTTTGACCCAAGGAATTCGCTCAACCGCAACGGCCGTCTTTTTCTCATGCATGTTGAAGAAGCCCAGGAAGCGCCAGACGTCGTGCTAGGTATGTTTTCTGTTAATTTAGTACTTGCTAGAGTGTTGTTTGATTCTGGTGCATCGCACTCATTTGTCACTGAAGAATTTGCATGCACTAGTAAGATTCAACCCACCAAACTGAAGCATGTTATGATTGTTCAAATCCCCGGTTCAACCACCAAAGCTAGGCAAATTTGCAAATTCGTCCCTATCCGAATCCATGGCATAGATTTTTATGCTAATCTGATAGTACTCGGA
The DNA here is from genome assembly GCA_030063025.1 of Avena longiglumis. Lineage (NCBI taxonomy): Eukaryota > Viridiplantae > Streptophyta > Magnoliopsida > Poales > Poaceae > Avena > Avena longiglumis. Next base: position 402,631,282 of record CP125979.1, read on the forward strand.
ACTAAAGGTTTGGAAGTAGTACTAGGAATGGATTTGATGTCCAAACATAAAGGATTAATTGATTGTGCCAAGAAAGCCATAACCATGACCAGTACAGCCGGAGTATCAGTCGAGCATGTATCTGAAACCTTACCTCATCAATTCAAGGGAAACAAGAGTATATCCCAACCTACCATTGACAAAGTCTGGATAGTCTGTGAATATCCTGATGTATTTCCATATGTTTTGCCCGGTATGCCCCCAGATCGGGATATCGAGTTTATCATCGAACTAATCCCTAGGACAGGACCCATAGCCCAGAGACCATATAGTATGAACCCGCCTGAGCTATCAGAACTGAAGAAGCAACTGGATGCCATGCTATAAATTGGATTGATTCAACCAAGTGCGTCACCATGGATATCACCTGTCTTGTTTGTGGACAAGAAGGATGGAGGTAACCGTTTGTGTATAGATTATCGGAAGTTGAATGATGTCACTATCAAATACCCATTGCCCAAGATAAAAGATTTGTTTGATAAGTTGACCGGTGCCAAAGTGTTTTCTAAGATTGATCTTAGAACTGGCTATCATCAACTCAAGATTCGTGCAGAGGATATTCCCAAGACTACCTTTACCACCAGATATGGATTATACGAGTATACTGTCATGTCTTTTGGATTAACCAATGCCCCCGCTTATTTCATGAATCTCGTGAATAAGATTTTTATGGACTTCCTGGATAAGTTTGTCGTTGTTTTCATTGATGACATTCTGATTTATTCCAAATTAGAAGAAGAACATGACCTACACCTAAGGACAATTCTTGGAACCCTTAGAGAGCATCAGTTGTATGCCAAGTTTAGCAAATGTGAATTCTGGTTACAGGATGTAGGATTCCTCGATCACATTGTATCAGCAGGAGGAATTGCCGTTGACCCTGCAAAGGTGAAAGATGTCGAAGATTGGAAAGCCCCAACCACCCAAACCCAAGTTCGTGCATTTCTCGGATTGGCGGGATACTACCGCAAGTTCGTAGAAGGATTCTCGAGTATCGCCAGACCCTGAACCAATTGCTGAAGAAGGACAAGAAGTTTGAATGGGCGGACAAATGTGAAGCGAGTTTTCAAGAACTCAAGAGAAGATTGATTTCAGCCCCAATCTTAATCATGCCGGATATCACGAAGCCCTTTGACGTGTATTGTGACGCATCCAAGATCGGTCTCGGATGTGTGCTAATGCAAGAAGGCAAAGTAATATCCTATCTATCCCGACAACTGAAACAACATGAGCAGAACTATCCAACCCATGACCTTGAGATCGCAGCCGTAGTTCTAGCCCTAAAGACATGGAGGCACTACCTGATGGGAAATCGTTGCGAGATTTATTCGGATCACAAGAGCCTGAAGTATATACTCACTCAGAAGGAGTTGAATATGAGATAGAGAAGATGGATTGAGATAATCAAGGATTACGATCTGGACATTCACTATAACCCCGGTAAAGCCAATGTGGTAGCAGATGCCCTTAGAAGATTGCCGTGCCACTTGAACTCCATGATTTTAAAGGAGCAACCAAGTCTGCACAAGGAGATGGAAGAGTTCCAAATGGGATTAGTGAGTGAAGGATTTTTGGCTAGCATAGAACTTCAACCCACTTTGATCATCCAGATCAAGGAGGTGCAGAAAGGAAATGCTAGTATCGACGGAATGAAGCGTCGTATCGGTATAGGCAAGGTACCCGGATTTACCGAAGATGAAGAAGGAGTTATGTGGTACAAAGGACGCCTTTGTGTACCGGCAGATTCTGAGTTGAAAGAAGTTATTCTGAAGGAAGCTCATGATACCCTTTATTCTATCCACCACGGAGGAACGAAGATGTATCAAGATTTGAAAGAGCAATTTTGGTGGCATAAGATGAAGAGAGAAATCGGAATCTATATCGCCAAGTGTGATATATGTCAAAGAGTCAAGGCGGGAGATCAAAGACCCGCAGGTTTGTTGCAACCTTTGCAGATTCCGGAATGGAAATGGGTTTCCATTGGAATGTACTTTATCACCAGATTGCCTACTTCTAGTAGGGGAAATGACTCTATCTGGGTCATAGTGGACAGATTGTCCAAAGTCGCCCATTTCTTACCAGTCAATGCAACATATCAGAGTTCGAAGCTAGCGGAGTTATACATCGCTAGAATCATCAGTTTGCACGGAGTCCCCAAGAACATCGTATCTGATCGAGGAACTCAGTTTACCTCGAGATTCTGGAAGAAAGTCCAAGAAGGTTTGGGAACCCGACTAGATTTCAGCATAGCTTATCACCCCCAGACCGACGGACAAACGGAGCGAGTAAATCAAATACTCGAAGATATGTTGAGAGCATGTGTGTTAGAGTATGGATCTAAATGGGAAGACTGCCTGCCGTTTGCAAAATTTTCATACAACAAAAATTATCAAGCTAGTTTGCAAATGTCCCCATTTGAATTCATGTATGGAAGGAAGTGTCGCACCCCTTTGAACTAGTCGAAAGTAGGAGAGAGTCAGATTTTCGGACCCGACATCCTACGAGAAGCAGAAGAGAAGGTTCACAAGATTCGTGAGCACCTCAAGACTTCCCAGTCAAGACATAAGAGTTACGCCGACAAGAGACGTCACGACCTCGCCTTCAACATCGGAGAGTTCGTGTATCTAAAAGTGTCGCCATTGAAAGGAATGCAGCGTTTCCAACTGAAGGGAAAGTTATCCCCAAAATATATCGGCCCCTTCAAGATTCTGAATAGTCGAGGAGAAGTGTCGTATCAATTGGAACTGTCCGAAGAGATGTCAGTAGTGCACAATGTGTTCCATATCTCATTACTTCGCAAATGCCTCGAAGTCCCGGAGAAGACTAAAGTGTTCAAGAACATTGATCATCGGACCATAGAAATCAATGATGACCTGACCTACCCTGAAGTACCCATCCGTATTTTGGAAGAAGCTTTCAGAACTACCAGAACCAGAAGCATCAAGTTTCTCAAGATTCAGTGGATCAACCACACAGAAGAGGAAGCTACCTGGGAGCGCGAAGATCACATCAGGACGGAGTTTCCCGATCTAAATCCTAGGTAATCTTTTTCGTCCTTTGTCAAATCTTGGGACGAGATTTTGTTTACGGGGGGAAGGTTTGTAACATCCCAAAAATATTAAACTTGGATCATCAAATGCTAATCATCAAAATTAGGGTTAACAAAAACTTTCCTAACTAAAAATATGAAAGCATTCATATGTGTGTGTATTCAAAATTTGGATTCTTTTAAATTGCCATGGTTCTATGTTTCATTGCTTGTAAAATGATTCTGAGGTGAAATAAACATCATCTAAACAATCCCCAAACTTTTCCCAAAGACAAACAATTCAAAATAAACATATGAAGTGAATGGTCATTTTTGCCAAATTAACTCTCATGCCTACTTTGGCTATCTCTATTATTCAAAACTTAACAGAAAAATTAGTGGATGTTTGCACTCCTTGTTAGTACTCATAATAAGGTACCAAGGCCCACTTTGTGATCATCCAAAAACATTCAAATACTAAGTTTAAATAACAGTTTAAAATTGAATCTATCTCATATGGGAAGATCCCACTATTTGAAAAACCATTCAAACAAGCTCAATTTTCAAAACCCTAGCACCCACAGAATCCCCAGCACATGCCTAGAACACCCACAAAAAATATTTTCAAATTCAAAAGTAAGTTTCTTGCATCCATTTCATCAAACAGCTTGCGGACTCAAATCAAACAAATCACAAACACTATTATGTGCAGTAAATTGGGTCTAACTTGTTTCCCCTCTGGTTGCAAGTAGTCTTTAGTAGATCATCTAGCTCACTTGTAAACATCTAGCACCACTATGATATTGCCTTGCCATCAATGGTGAGCAGGACGAGCCTCACCATGCCACCCCATTATCGCCGGCCAGCTAGCAGCAAACCTAGCCTTGATAACCTTGTTTGGGAGGTAGCCATTACCTCACCGCCGCCCACTGTCCCCTCCCCAAGCCAGTGCAAGTTGTGGACCACCAGGAACGCCGCGAGCCCAGTGCCACTGCGACATGCCTAGCCCGCCCCAGAGCGCCGTACCCGGCACACGTGCACACGCCGCCCCTCGACCGCAGCTCGTGCCTACCGCTTCGCCATGATCCCAGGAACACGCCATACACCCCCGTTCGCCACCCCATGCCTCACAACCACCGCTCGCCGTCGAAGAGGCCGCCTTTGCCGCGCAGAGAACCGCACGTTCCCGACCGATTGCCACCGCCCCTAAGCGCGCATTTAAGCTCTAGAGCATCGCCAGGAGACCGCCCGTCGATGGCCAACCTCAGCCATACCGCAAGCCGCCCGTAGCCATGTCGCCACCGTCGCCTGCCCATCCCTCTCGGTCTCGTCATCGAGCCTATAAAAGGAGGCCACCCCCAACCGTTTGAAGCACACCATTACACTCCCCTCATGTCTGATCGTTCCACCCTCTAGCCGGAGCACGAGAAGGAGCAGCTCGCCGGAATTGTGCCGGAGCAGGCTGCCTCTGGAGAAGAAGGGGGCCGTTGATTTCGACCACCCCCGGAGCTGCCTCGACCGTCCCTGAGCTCGCGGTCGACCACTCGTTCGTTTTCCCGCCTCACCGTCATCGCTGGAGCCTCGATATGCCCCCTATGCACCCCCACTAAGCTGCTAGGGTTCGAGCTTGCCGATGACATGTTCATCGTCGACGACGATCCCCAGACGTCGATCTTCCTTCTAATCTAACGAACCACACATCCCTGCAAGCTGCGTGGAACCCCCTGTGACCACAAGGCAAAGATGACACTGGGCCGGCCCATTAACCTCTCCCGTGCAGCCCAACCGTTTGAATTTATATTTTTCAAGTAATAAAAGAATATATAAAAACATATGGGTTTACTTACAGAAATAATGTTCAAGTAATAAAAGAATGCCACATAGGCATTTCTAGTCACTCTATTTAATTAAAATAAAAAGGTTAAACCTTATTAAATTGTGACACCACTTTTAATGACATTACCATGCACTGAAATATGTGGTGATGACATGTGTCAACATGATCCCATGTTTGAGTTGGAGAATATTAAATCTTAAGTAGTTTTTCAATGAGTAGAAATTACTTTTCTCAAATTAAAATAAATAAGACAAATGCTTTAATCATGTAATGATAGGTGATGATGCTAGATCATCTATAGTACATCTTTGTGTGATGATTGAAGATAGTTAAGTATTGTTTGGTGATTATGTACCTCGTATTTATTTATAGACGCTAGAACCGACCAAGGATACGAGGAGGAAAGAGGATACTACGAGGAAGAAGCCGAGGAGAACTTCAACCACTTCTCTGCACAAGGCAAGCTAACACTTGCAATTATGTGTCACATCCCAAGATTTTCGAAATCTTGTAATGTGAAAATAAATGAATAAAATAAAACTTTGTTTGATTTTCAGGGCTAGAAGAAACTTTTTGAATTCCAATAGGAATCTTCAAACCTATTTTGAACAATTAAATCCTAAAGGGATTTAAAAACATAAAACAATTAACAAAGGAAAATAAAATATTTTGGAAATACTATTTTGGATCTTTTAATAAAAGATTTGGTATTCAAAAGAAAAGATGGATTTATAAATAAAGATTATTTTATAAAGCCAAATTAATCCTTGGCCAAGCTTTTGAATTAAAACATTTTATTTTGAATAAAAATAGCAAAGGTTTATTTAAAATAAAATAATAAGGAATTAATATCCAAATTTTATTTAAATAAAAGGTTTTACCATTTTAATTAAAACATCAAACTTATTAAATTGTTTTAAATAAGTTTTCTAAGTATTTTATATTCTCCAATAAAACCTACTGAAGTGTTTTGGTTTTATTTTAGTTTTCAAAATAAAGATTTCAATAAAACAAATCCTATTTTAATTAAATGAATAAGGTCTATTCATTTAATTGGTATTGGACCCTAAAATAAAATGTTATTTTTATTTTAAACAAGTATTTCAAGTATCTTATACTTTCAAATAAAACCAACTGATTTGGTTTTGAAAGTGTTTGGATTTCAAATGAGGATTTTATTAAATAAATCAAACCCTATTTGATTAAATAAATAAAGGTCCATTTTACTTATTTAATGAATGGATCCTAAAATGAATGAAAATATTATTTTATTTTGGAGTGTTGGTTTATGTTGATAAACAGAACCAAAAACACAATACAAAGTTTAATGATTGTTTGAATTGTTTGAATGATTGAATAAGTTGATTGAAATTCAAAACAGAAATCAGAAATAGGAAAAGAAAAGGATACAGAATAAAAAAAATGGATTTGAATCGCACTAACCCAAAAGCCAGAAGCCCACCAACCAGCCCAACTATTCCACCCGCGACGAAACGTTTTCACTCGCAACCAGACCCGCGGTGTGACCGACTGGTGGACCTCTCCTCCACTCTTTTTCCCACTGACCAGCGGACCCCACTTCTCCTGTTCTTCCTCCCCACCCACGCGACCTCTTCTCCCTCCCTCGTCGCCGTTACCTGCAGATACTCCGCGGCCTTAATTCGTCTTAACGAGGCCACCATCACTCACCTGGACCACGCACCTTAAAGCGCTTGCCCCTCCTCTCTCGTTCCCCTCTGTCTCCTCCCCCAAGCACGCCCCCAGGCTGCCGTATTTCACCAGACACTCCCTCTGTCTCCGACGACCCTTCTTGCCAATTCCGGCCAGCACACGCCCCCTTCTACCTCCTCGAGCACGCATATGTGATCAGCATCCCCCAGTGGATCTTTCTGCAGCCGCAACTCACCCGCGGGCGCCCCAGAGCGTTGGCTCCGCCCACTTCTGAGCACCACCGCGTTTACTGCAAACTCCGGCGAGTCTTCCTGGTAAGCTCGGACCTCCCTGATGCCATTCAGTGATTCTCACATACTCCTTAGTACCAGGCGCGTCTAACACACCCTTTGCCTTGCTTCGACGAGCCCTGTAGCCTCGCCCCTGACAACGTCTGACCGCACCCGAGAACCAGCCGACGACACCCGTTCGCCCCTTGCCTTCTCGCGAGTACCTTGAGCTTCACCACGATCCCGCGATTCTGGTGAGCATCTCCTTCTTCTCCCTCGCTTCCTGCAGCGTCGACAACCTCGTCGATAGAGCGCCGCCGCCGCACAGCCGCCGTCAGCGCCGCTCCTTTTAGGTCAAACGCGCAGCGACCGTTAGATGCAGATCCATTGGCTATGAAAGAATCACTTAACGCGAAGGGGTATGCGTTCAGGGTCGCACGATCGGACTTGATCCAACGCGCCAGAATAGCCAATCCAGACGAAACGGTATGGGCGAATGAGATTAAGACGCGTGGCACCAGACGTTTGAGAATAGAGTTTGAAATCAGATTTAAATGCCATTTTCAAACCTCTATAACTTTCAAACCACACGTCCAAAAATTACAAATTTTATATCAATGGATTCAGTGGAACAAGACCTATCCAACCATGCCCTTAGTTTAGCAAATAGTATTTGTTAGTTTTCTTGTTTTTGCAGATTCTTTTGTGAGCTTGTTTAGAGTATAAAAATTGTTTAAAATTTATTTTAGGGTTAAAACTTTTGCAAAATGGTTTGTTGTGACCTTACTGACCTTTGGAACCAACCCATGGTTTTGAAAATAGATTTGGAAAAGTTTAGGATGGAATATTAGATTTGGTCCATTTCTAGCCAAATAAAAATAATGGATTTGTTTATGGAAATAATTTTGAGTAAAGAACTTTGGAGAAAAATGGTTTAGACCAAACCTACTGACCCAAAACACCAAGTTTTGCAATAGCAACTCATTTGGTGAAAAACATAAAGTTTTACTTTGATAAAAATAATTTTCACCACATAAAATAATGATTAGATTTAAAAATGGTTTATGGACCAAAACCCTTTTGCAATTGACTTTGCCATTTTGGTGAATGACCAATTTGGAACCTACAAAGTTTAGAAGCCTAGTGGAGACCATCCTTGCAATAGAACCAACCTTCGCATGCTTATGCATGACTTAGATTCCATTACTTTGTGTGTGAAAAATTGTTTGTTTGACTTTGGTTTGGAATGTGAATTGAATTTGTGTTTGCTTGATTGACTTGTAGTGAAGTGTGAGACTAGCAAGATCAAGGAGTGAACCACCATTCCCTACCAAAAAGGCAAGTGATGCTTCATACTTTTTGTCCCATTACTTTCACTATGCATTAGTGATTTTGCTAAGTAAAACTTGCATGGAATTTATGCTAAGTATAGACCTTTCTATAGTAAAACCTAGTAGATGAATCCTTAGTAGGATTTTCCTAAGTTAAGATTCCTATTACTATCAAGCTTAGCCTAGCTAATAGAAAACATGGGTGGAAAATATATTCACACTATGGAAAAATCTCTAAGTCTGAGGACTTATGTTTTTGTTTAATAAAACAACTAAGTTAATGAATCCCCTGGGTGGAATGGGCTTGCTTGGTGGTTTTTGGTTGAGTGGTTCACAAGGCCCATGTTTATGGTTGACCTTGTGTATCTCACTTGTGGATGGCCACCTAGGAACAAAGAGATTTGAAATGTCAAATGTTGAGAAGCTTCAAGTGAAACCACTTGGCAATATGGGCTCTTCCATGATCATATAGGTTGCAAGAACTTAGCCATATGGACAGTGGGTGTTAGTGTTTGATAGGTTGGAGAGCGTCCATTTTGGTCTAAGGGAAGGCTTCTGAAAGATCTTGTCTTGGGAAACCAAGTCTTGTGGGGAAAGTGCACCACCTCTGCAGAGTGTAGAATCTAAGTACTTAGCCATGTCCCTGGTAAAGGACAATTTGAGCATCAAGACATGGAAGCAATCAACAATCTCATCATTCAAATTTCTAAGTTAAAATCTTGTGGTTTGAACAAGGGTTGTTTGAAATTTTCAATCCTTGATTGAGAGATGCCTTGTAAAGCAAAAACTTAGTATTTTCAAATGTTAAGGAAAAATCTATTTTGAGCAATGCAAGCCTCAACTCCACTTAGCCGAATGCATATAGATGATAGACTCCACTATACTATTATAGTATCACTTGCCAATACAATTCAAATGTATTGACCCTTGTGGTTGTAACTTGTAATGTTGCAGGTTTGACTGTTTTTTAGAGAAGATTGATTGATTAGGATTACAAAGTCTACAACCAACATCTTCCTGCGGCACTTTGAAGATGAAGGACCCATGACTATAGTTATTCCGCTGCAATGTATTGTAATAGCCAAATGAGCTATGTGTGATGTAATAAAATTATGTTATTCCTGGTTATAAAGTTATAACATGACCTTTGTATCTTGATATTACATCTTAACTGTGGATGCTAGCTATTGATCCAGGGACTAGCATTGCAATCACAGGGATCCTTTCCTTTATAAAGGAGGGGACTAACATTATGAAAATTAGATAACCTATGCAATGCATTAAGCATGCTTGGTTGGACACATTTGATGATACCCAATTCTAGTTTTACTTACAAGCTTTATACTTTATTTCTTTATCAAAGCTTTCTCTTAGAGTTTACTTAGGTGACTTGTTGATTCTAGGAAGATAATTGAAGGTTGCATAAAGAGCATTAAATTTGGACTAAGATAGATAATATTGATGTCATCCTAAGGCATGAGATTGAACTTCATTAATCTCCACTTGTTTACCACCCCTCATTAGTACTTAACCACACTTGTAGATGCTAGTGCTAAGCATAAAACTTGATCAACTTTAGATGGGAATACTTGGTGAAAATGGTTATGAAAACCTTGGAATGCTGAGTCATTCTACTGAAATGTTTTGACATGTGTTTCCAAACACCAGATGATTTTGATAATGAAAATGTTGAGGCATGAGCCTTAGCCCTTTATAAAACTGATGGTTGTCTGGATGCGATACAATTCCAATTTTACCGTACAACCACAATACCCGGAAATTGGCTAGGGCTTGACTGGAAATTTATATACCATAGTATGGGTTCCCTCACGGCCAAGGTCTGAGCTGAGGCTACCTTGTGATGATTGTCCACCTATGCAGTACCCAAGATGATAGTTGGTCATGGTTGGGAGGCCAAAGTCACAGGAGAGGTGCCTATACTAGGGCGTGTAGTTGAAAGGTTGGGATTGATTATCCGCATACTGAGTATGGTGAATTCAGGATTTGTTCCTGACAGATGTATCGAATGTTGTGGTGAAAGTGTACAATCTCTGCAGAGTGTCAAACTATTCGAATAGCCGCGTCCGCGGTTATGGACAGTTGGAGTGGCCATACTGTTCCTCCGTCAGATGTTTCAAAATGACTTGTGAAATGAATGGAGACTTTGACTTGAACACAACAGTGTTGTGATATGAAATTCAACTTCCCACTTAGGTGTTATAAAATTTCAGCTAGTTTCTTGCCTCTAAACTTAGTAGAGGTAAATCTGGCTTTTTGCAAAACAACCCTAGAACTTAGTGTACTACTACAAAAACCCCTTAACTTATTAGTATTAGTTTGCGAGTTCTTAATGTGTACTCATGGCTTTGTCCCTGGATATTCCCTTGGATAGTAGGAAGGTTACGACAACTAGGATCATCTCCCATCGTCAGCATTGCCTGTGACCCCAAAGATGGAGCTTCGCCAATGCTATCTTTATTATTACGTTATTTCGCTGCTTGAGTTGTATTATGAACTGGATCATGAGATCCTTATTTGTGTAAGACCTTATGTATGGTTTGTAATGGATGATGTACTGTGATATCCAAATCTGTTATGTCTCGCAAAAATGGTAATCCTGGGATTGTGATGTATGGCATAACATGCATCTGGGATTAAAAATCCGGGTGTTGACACGGTGGTTCTATCTTGGACGGCTTGCCCCAGAGCATCGGCAAGAACTACCTCTGAACGCCGCCGACGTCTGCCACAACTCCGGCGACCCCTCCCCGTAAGAACAGACTGCCCCTTTCTCTCTGCTTGTTAGCCGCATGTTCAGCATCTTCGCGCGCACCTATCAGTGTCATCCATTTGCTTTGGCATGGCCTGTAACCTCGCCCCCATCGACGAACAGAAGCACCTGGCGCCGCCGCGAACTCCGGTGAGCAATCATCGCTACTCCCGAGCTCCCTTCGACGAACAGAGACTACGTTGAGAATCGCCACACTCCTGCGAGTCTAGTGAGCATCCTCTCTCTCCCGCTCGACCTAGTTCATTGGCAACGTCACCTTCTGAGCGCGCGCCGCCGTCCGCCGCTGCCTGCGCCGCTAGTACTTTGTCAACTTGCTGTGGTCCGTTGGATCTTGATCGAAGGAGTAGGATTAGATTTTAATCGAAGGGGTATGTTTGATCCTTGAGCCGTGCGATACTCTTTAAATCCAACAGCCCACAAAGCGCGATCCGCGTGAACCGGTACGCGCCAATAAGGTTAAGACACGTGGCCTAGGTATAGATTTAAAAACAAAAATGTATCTATTAGATGTTCAAACTTGCAAAATTCATAACTTTTAAACACGTAAATTTTTTGAAAATTTTATATCATTGGAATCAGGAAAACAAAACCTTTCCAACCATGCACTTTGTTTAATGATTTGCTTCTGGAATATTGGTTGTTTATGCAGAAACATATTTAGGCCTATTTTGGATATAAAATTTATTCTAAAAATGTTTTTGTGGTAAAATATTTTGTAAATGGATTGTTTTGAACCTACTGACCATAGAAACCAACTTGTAGATTTAAAAGTATATTTGGTGACACTTAGGAATTAAATCTTTGAATAAAATCATTTCTAGCTAAATAAAAATATTGATTATGGTTTAAAAATGCTTTTTGACTAAAACCTTTGGGAAATGAATTGATTTAAACTCTCTGACCCTAAACACCAAATTTTGAGATTTGAAAACATATTTGATGAACCTTAATAAATTATTACTTTGATTAAAGGCATTTCTAGCAAATAAAAATATTGTTTGAATTAATATTAAACCCTTGAACCATAAACACTAACCTTTGTGTTTAAGGAATATATTTGGCTAAAATTACAAAATATTACTTTGATTTAGATCACTACTAGAAAAACAAAATGATTGAAATGGCCATTTTCACTAACTTGGCTTCAAATGATTTTGCCACATTTATAAAAGACCTTTAAGTGTTTTAAAATGTTTAGAGCCTACTAGAAACCACTTTTCAAAATAAAACAATCTTTTGCATGCTTGCATGCATTGCTTGATCTCATTGTTTCATGTGGTGAATTGTTTGAATGTTGGTTTGAAAATGTGCTTGCTTGATTGAATTGTAGTGAAGATTGAAGTGTGTGATATTTGCAAGAACAAGGAGTGAACCAATATGCTCTACTAAAAAGGCAAGTGACACTATCATCCATGTCCTACTACTTTCACTACACTTAGTGGTATTTTTGTAGTATGCATGATAGGGCTACTATGTTATTATGCTATGCTATGTCCTATTAGGAAATCCATCTTCCTTAGTGAAAACATCATAGTTGTATTATGCTTAGCCCTGCTATAGACTTGGGATGGGATACATGATATGATTATATGAAGTGTTGGAAAAATATATGGTTTATATAATAAAACAAGTACTCAATGAACCACCTGGGTGGAATGAGGATACTCAATTTTGGACAAGGTGACAACAAAGGGAACCATGTTTATATGGCTATATTTTTGTATGTGCACTAGAAGAAAACCACCCAGGGACTTAGAGATTGAACAAGTTTCTCGTACAGTGGCTTCTGTGTACAACCACATGCTAAATGGGCTCTGGCTTAGTCAACTACATAGTGGAAGACCCTTGCATTGGCATCTTCAGGTTAACTAGAATTATGTATTGGAAATATACCCTTACATTGGTGCCTGGTAGACAAGCTAGCATTGTGTATTGGGAGGACTTATATGGAAAGACTTTGTCACATTCCCGATCTGCCAGTACTCCATTTGGTGAGTACTTATCCAGCGGCCACTGGTGGCGTCAAGATGAGATTGTGTCATGTGGGTAAAGTGTACAACTTCTGCAGAAGATCAAATTCTAAGTACTTAGTTGTGTCCCCGGTTATGGACAACTCTGAGCAACTAAGGCCTGAAGCTATGGAAGATCTCGACATTCCAATTTCTCAAAGTAAATCTTGATGGTGTCAATAAGGGATTAGAAGCACTTGGAGTTTTCCAAGGAGTTCAGAAAGATTGTCAAAAGATCAAAACTATTTTGAAAATATAGGATAAAACTATATTGCTTTCTGCAAATGAGCCTAAACCCTACTCATCCCAATATGCATATATTGAAAGGTTCCTCTTATTTCTACATAGTAGTGAAACTTGCCAATACAATTAAAATGTATTGACCCTTGTGGATGTAACTTATAATGTTGCAGGTTTGTTTGATGTTAGTGAAGTGTGTTGATTAGGATTACAAGTCTACAACCAACATGGTTGCCTGTGGCACTTTGAAGATGGAGGACTCCATGCTATAGTTATTTCTGCTGCATTGTAATGAGATAGCCAAATGAGCTATGTAAGATGTAATGAATTATTTTATTCCTGGTTAAAAAGTTGTATTATGACCTTTGTTTCTTGATATTACATCTTAACTATGGATGCTCACTATTGATCCAGGGACTAGCATTGTAAACACAGGGATCTCTACCTTATTAAAGGTTGGGACCTCTATAATACCTTCCTCTTGGGGTCTCCCAATAAGTGTTGACGCACTCATCAAGCCTTTTTATGGCACTGTTGTCGGGGAGGCTAAGGACGTCTTCACAAGGGGAGTCCTTCTCAACCTTTCTCTTTACTTTTTTTTGATTAGTTTCTTTTGCTTGGTTTTGTTTGCCTCTTGTTATCTAAAAAATCCAAATAAATTAGTTTAGTTTGGTTTGCTTTCTGTTATAAAAAAACAAAAAAATAGTTCCTACTCTAGTTGTCACCTGGTTGTAGCTCACCAAGTTGATTCCCAAGTTCACCCTAAAATACCTTTCAATAGGTAGTGGATCCATAATTGGGAAAGAAAATATTGAGAAATTCTTTAACCATGTTAGCAAACATGAGGATATTGAGAATAGATATATAGTAGAACTTGCTCCTAATTATGAAATTGCTGCAGCTTGTTTAGTTCATATGTTGGAGGCTACGTTTTTTAACCTTAACCCCATGATGAAAATCTTGTTCCTTAAACTAAAAGAAGAAAAGGATCCTGGAAAGAGAGATTTTATCCTAGAAACTTTACTGAAAGATTTCAATGATGTTGCTAAGGAATCCAAAAGGGTCTTTGGACGCTTTAAAATGCTAGGATCATGTGTATATGTTGTGGGCACTTTAGATAAAACCAAACCCAGAGAGGAAATTAAGATACCCATATCCTTTAAACTTGTTGGAATGCATGAAGCCTTAGAGAATAATTTTGATTGGATTGTTCCTAAAAGTCATTTTGATGAAAGTAGTGAACCAAGGAGAGATGATAAGGGATCCTATAAAACTCATTTGGATGAGATACCTTTCCATGTTGAAGAGATTGCAAGTATTTATCTTAATTCTTCATTTGAAAACACTTGATTCTTGCTTCGAGTGCCTAACATAAAGGCGTTAAAAAAGTACTTGTTGGGAGATAACCCAATAGTTTTGTTGAGTCTTGGAAGTTATTAATTCAGTAATGACCTCTACTTATATTTTGTGTGTGCTTTTTGTGCCAAGAATGACCTGTAATGAGAGGGATGTAAGATCTGGGGAGTTACTGTCCCGAAACATATTTTTGTGCTCCACCATAAAAATTCGTGAGGAATCCATGTAAGTCGGATTGATTTGATATTTTACGATAAATCCCCCAGTATGTTAGCTAACTTTCGTTAGTTAAACACTTTTTTTTAGCAACATAAGGTCTTCGAAAAAATCGGTTTCTATCTGCTGGTCTGTTTTGACAGATTTTTGCCATTATTTGCATTTGCTTCTTATTGATTCCTTTTTGGGTTCTTTTTGGGAAACTGAGCTTTTTGAGGGAATTGTTGTAGTAGCTTTTGTTTTTATTGAATGTTTTGCTGTTCTAAAGCTAAACCCAAGGGTCTATTATCTTTTGAATACACTAATATTGCTAATGAAGATTGTGTGAAGTTTTGTATGAAGGAAAAATTTCAGGTGTAGAGAAAGAATGATGTAATGAGATGAAGAATGGACAAAATATCAAGCTTGGAGATTCCACCCCGTTTCATATTCAATAGGTACAAGTGTCAAAGCTTGGGGATGTCCAAGGCAGCCCCTTCTTCATCGATAAAAAGCTTAGGTCTTTCTAGACACTTAGTTTTTATTGTTTCATGCATAGTTGTGTTGTTCTTGGATCGTCTTAGTTTTCGTTTGGTTTTCTTAGTTTGTTTAGTTTGTTTGAATAAAGTAGTTTGGACCCCCTTTCTTGCTGTGTTGTTTCAAATAAGTTGATTGGTGTTGGAATGGTCTAGAAAGTTCTTGCTTGAATAGTGCAAGAGGAGCTTGCTTTGACTGTGACTTAGACTTTAGCATGTCATGCTAGATGTTGTTTTGACCTTATGCTTAGTAATTATTGCTGTAGCATGACTTGTTCCAAACAATTGGGATTGCTTAGTATGCCTTGAAAGAATCATGCGTTATTTTAGCATGCAAAAGCATAGTATTGTGGTATTCTACTTTGATGCTTTGTTTGGGTTGACTTGGCACATGCTCACACCATGTTATTACTATGAACAAGCCACCATAGCCTCTATGATCATTTAGTCCTTGACTTGTAGTACCACTCTATGTTTTGATTAGTAATTTTTTGTCGCTCTACATGATTATGGCGATTATTGCTCTCTTAGTTGGTCTCTCCCAGTATTTTGCTAGCCTCCACTTGTATGAGTAAGCTCTACTCATGCTTCCAACTCCCAAGAAACCAAGTTATTCCAAAGTGTCCACTATAAATTCCTATGCATGGTGTGTTACACCATTCCAAGTATATTCTTGTTTTCATCTATCTTCCAATTAAAAATTATTCTGATATGTGAAAACTTAGTGATTAAAGCTCTCACAAACTTGATGGCACACTTTATTTTTCTTTCCCCTAATAAACTTTAACCATTGTGTCGTCTATGTTGTATATGCTTGTACTTATACGTTGGAATTAGCAGAACCGTGTTGTCATAGGAAACGCTTTCAACATTGCACTTGTACATTGTACACAGTTGATATCATGCTGTTTTGTCTATGGATGTCATCGGTGTGAAATAAAAGGGGAGCTTGTAAGTCCATGGAGTTATGTATGTGTGTTAGAGAAACTCCTGGGCCGCTAGCCTAATCATGGTGGAAACTTGGAGCATCACCATAATGACATATATGAAGCTTTCTTATTATAAAACAAGAGACATATTGAGAAAAGAGGAAAGAGAAAAAACACCATATTACAATGGTAAATAAGAAGATTGCTGAGATGCTCATTGTCTGCTTACCTTGACATTTTGGTTATGGGATAGCTCCGGTACCATGTGCAAGGGGTACCCAATTGGCGGTTCTCTATGATACACATGCACTTACTA
This sequence comes from Avena longiglumis, assembly GCA_030063025.1. Classification (NCBI taxonomy): domain Eukaryota; kingdom Viridiplantae; phylum Streptophyta; class Magnoliopsida; order Poales; family Poaceae; genus Avena; species Avena longiglumis. The sequence goes on from CP125979.1 coordinate 402,647,829, forward strand.
TGGCACGAACTTACAGGTGACTAAAGTTGAGTAGCATGAGGAGCGGCCCTCATATTTAAGGGACATGACATTGCCAACTTATACTTTGTCAAGCATATACTGCATAGTTTGTTCACTTTAACCTTATTCACTTCAGATGCTTATGACAGGGCAATGAGAGCTAAAAGCTAACAAGTATCATAATTTTTGGAAGCTCTTTTTGAGACATGAAATCCCTGATTCCCTTTATAAAGGGCCCTTCTTCCACTATTATATTGAGTCTCTACCTTATATCTTTAGGCACCAGTTAAGAGAGCATAGTTGCCATTCTTAGTTCTATGTGCATTGTCCCAGAACATATTGATTGATGCATATTGTTGATATTGCTTGTTCTTGTGATATTTGTATCTAGTCACTCTTATGAACTTTGAAGGTGTCCTATGCATCTATTTGCTACTCCATGAGGGATAAGCTTATTGCCACTAAGCTATGTTTTCTGTATGTGAAACAAAAAAACGTTTTTCAATGCATGTTATTCATGATCTTTGTTTGTAGCCTTTCATGTTGCATGCATAGTTACTTTGTCTTACTATTAGAACTCCATCTTTTATGCTCATGTTTAGATTTCTTTGATCCCAGCTTTCAATGCTTTCAAATGGTTTGATCTTGATTTTGTTGGTGCATGTCACCTCAAAAATTATTATTTTTATCACTTACCTACTTGAGGACGAGCAGGAATTAAGCTTGGGGATGCTTGTTACGTCATAAACATATCTATAATTTTCGATATTCCATGCTTGTTTTATATCTACTTTGCTTTGCTTTGTCTACACTTTGAGGTGTTTTTATATGTTTTCTGGTACTAACTAATTAACAAGATGCCACAGTGCCAGTTGCATGTTTTCTTCTGTTTTTGGTTCCGGAAAGGAAGAAAATCAATATTCTCGGAATTGGACGGGAAAAAAGTCAAAGTCAATATTTTACCATGGGGAACACGAAGCCTGATTACGAGATGGAGGAGAGTCACTAGGGGGCCACACCCCCTGGCCATGCGGGTGGGCCCATCCCTTGCCTGGGGGGTGCAGCCGCCCTGGCAGCCCCTGCCTCGCCTCTTCTCCTATAAAGACCCCCCAATGCCTAAACCCTACGTACCCGATCAATATTCCATGAAACCGTCTGTAGCCACCACAACCATCGTCCCTAGATCGGGGGGATCTGAAGCTCTTCCCGGCACCCTCCGGATGGGATATCATCCCGGAGGCCTTCTTCTTCATCATGCCAGTCTCCGGTATGAAGCGAGAGTAGTTCCACCTTGGACTATGGGTCCATGTAGTAGCTAGATGGTTGTATCTCCTCATTTGTGCTTTCATGTTTAGTTCTTGTCAGCTCCGTTCATGATAAAGATCTCTTCTATTTGTAATCATGCATGTTGTGTTTGTGGGGTTTCGATGGATATTGAGATTACTATGTCAGATTGATTAATGGTTTTGTCTTATTGTTTCTATCATGTCTGTGTTGTTTGTGATCTTGCATGCTCTCTATTGTTAGTAGCTATCTTGGCCAAGTAGTTGCTAGTGACTCCAAGAGGGGGTATTTATGCTCGATACTGGGTTCATGCCTCTATTTATTCTAAGAGAAGTGACAAAAATCTCTAAGGTTGTAGATGTGTTGTTGCCATTAGGGAGAAAACAATGGTCTCTTGTTCATGGAACAAGTGGATTGTTTACCTCACACACTTTGCTTAAAGAAGTTGCATGTTGCTTGCAACTTAATACTGGAGGGGGTTCGGATGATAACCCAAAGGTGGACTTCTAGTCATAGATGCAGTTGGATGGCGGTCTATGTATCTTGTTGTATTGCCCAATCGAATATTATAGGATCATGAATGTCTAATATTGCATTGTCATGCCTTGCCCAGTCTTGTCAATTGTCGTGCTGAAATTTGTTTACCTGGCATGCCATGTTTGTTTATCTAAGGATAACACCTCTAGTTAACTATGGACCCCGGTCCAATCTTTACCATTGATAAATCTTCCACTATTACTGTTTACTTGCTGCAAACCACCATTACCTTCCACACCATACAGTTAATCCTTTGTTACAGCAAACCGGTTTGATTGACAACCTCACTGTTCGTTGGGGCAAAGTATTGAGTTTGTGTTTTGTAGGTCTCCATGTTGCTAGCAACACCTTTGAGTCATTTCCTTCCTCCTACTGCTTCGATAACCTCGGTTTCTTAATGAGGGAAAACTTGTTGTGCTCATCATACCTTCCTCTTAGGGTCTCCCAACGAAGTGTTCACGCACTCATCACCTGTTTAAAATGACCAACCATGCCGTAGGGTTTCATTTAAGTACTATTTAATGGGTCATATCATCATCCATGATTGAACATCGCATCGATGACATGTGTTGATTGTTCCCCTCTTTCCGGTATTTGGTTCTTCGCCGGTAGAGTACGATATCGATATCGAGATCGAAGACCGGGGACAACACCGTCGAAGACCGGAGAAGAAAACTTGAACAACCATAATCAAGTCAAGCTGATGTACCTGAAGATCTGTTTTGGGTATCAACTGGCAAAGGCAAGTGAAGCCCCCACATGATATAATCCTATGTTTTCAAGCATTTCAATTATTGCCATGTGCATGCGCATCTAAAGTCTTTATATCAAAAGATAGTGTAACCCTATCTGATGCATATTACCTTGATCCACTGTTCCTAGCATAACTAGGGTTTGTCTTGTGAAGCAATGCTAGAGATGTTACATATGTCGTTCTTAGCCATGCTTAGATGTTACCAATGGTCCATCCGGTTGATGAATCAGAGCTGCGAGACCTAGTTTGACAGGATGATGTGGTATGCTCACAGATGAAAGTTAAACATGCTAAGGCTTGTATGGGAGGCCATGGTGGGTTGTGGTTTTCGTAGTCCCATACTTGCCACTACTAGTACCTGAGTTCTTTCCTCTTGAACCAATACGAGCGTACAACCACATGGGGGCCTGGAAACCCCCTTGACCAACTAACTTGCCTAGTAGATTCCATGAGTCACATAGTTCGGGCGTTCCATTTGACATATGCATTCTGGTTCTTCTCTAAGGAGGTGAAGGAGATCCATTTATAACAGGTAGGTAAGCATGTACGGGAAAAATAGAGGCACGGCCTCCGTAATCTTGAACCCTGCGCACATCATTAGGGACCGGCTTCGGGACTCGGACTTCCAAGGAAGAGGGCTAACGATATTTGGCATTAAGAGTCGGAAAGTACGTGTGGGTAAAGTTGTACACCCCTGCAGGGTATTAATCTTTTCGAAAATCTATGTCCGCGGTAATGGACGACATGGGAATGGACATGATGATCATAGAGAACTTGAATCTAATCATAAAACTTGGCAAGTAAAGTAATGTGTGCTCAAGGATGCTTCCTCATGGGTACGAGGGGGTGATCCTAGTTGGTAGGTTCAGCTGATAAAGATTCAGTGGATAACGAAAGATGATCAAATCTAGAGATACTGCTCTCTTATCCCCGTTTAAAAGTATTCTGATTAGTCGAGCTTCTCCTCCCTCTTGTTTTACAAACAAAGATGACTTTCTGAAAAATAACTCCACCAGCCATAAGTCTTGTTGAGTACACACTCGCGCTTGCTTTGTTGACTCTTTTGCAGCAGAGTAAGTATTACCATAGAAGATAATTTCTTTTCGGCATCGACATTGACATGTAGATTGGGGGTTCCTAGTCGGCAGTCTAGGATCTATGGATTGGATGTGATCGTTATGCTTCAGGCCTCTTAGTCCATTTGTTAAGTTTTGATATACTTAATAGCATCATTCGCCTTCCATTGTTTGATGTTTTGTGGTCAGTGACCTCTGACGATGTTCGATCTCGTCAATGCCCATTGTTATGAGCTTGGGTTTTGGAGAAGATAGGTATGCTGGAGATCGCGGAACGGTTAGCAAACAAGCAACGCGGGGAAACGAAGTTTACCCAGGTTCAGGCCCCTAGAGGGAAAACCGTACTCCTGCTTGTCTTCTCTTGATTATGGCGGAACCGAAAGTTACAAGGGTGCGTAGATGCAATCTGGCGTGGAGGTGTGTATGCGGTGAGAGGTGCCCTCATCGTCGTGCCCTCCTAGCCTTTATATAGGTTGGCAGGTCCCGGGCATAGGTCGAGTCGGTTAAAGATTAGGGTTTGCCCTTTGAAATTCTATCTCCTCTAGTCTTGTTCTCCAAGCATCCGAAGGTATCATGGGCTTGGGCCACCCGAAACCACTGCAGGCGTAGACACAACATCTGAAATTTTGGGCTGCGTATCTTGCAGTGGGCCTTACCTTGGGCTGTACTAGGTATGCTGATGTTGTGTACCCGTGGGGTATAACCATGTCAGTAGCCCCCGAGTGCTCAGCTGACTCGCAAATTCGGCTGGGGACTCCTTAGTCTTTCGGGTGCAGTTTTATGCCTGTTTATAAGAGAATGGTTTTAGTTTGTAGGGATTGTTGACGCATGTGCCTGACACTCCTGACAGATCAGGGTCAGTTAACTGTCATAGGACAAAACAACACGATCTTTTTCAGATTCGAGTCCCTAGACTCGAATCTGGAACGGGTGCTGGTGTAATTCGACTGAGGCCGGTGAGGTCTTACAGGAGTCGAATCCCAATAGTTTTCGAGTGATATACCCAACACTTCCGTCAGGATTTTCATCGCGTCTGTTGACACGGTTTTTTACTAGTAGAGCGGAGTCAGGGGAGTTACCAGGCCATCAGATGATATCTGTAGGTCTTATCTTTGTGTCGTAGACACAGCATCCAAAATTTTACCACCGTAGAGGTGTTTCGGGTGGCCAAGGACATTTCTTTTCACTTAGCGTTGGTTTGGGCAAAGTTGCCAAAAGTTTATGTTTCGATCCGAAGGACCGCTGTCGAAGAAATCATAGGGTGCGCGGCCAGCGCTCCCTATGGGAGTAGCCCCCGAGTGTCTATTCAAGACGTAGTCTTGAGCAGATACTTTAGTTCAGTTGTTTTTGGCTTCAGGTCCGAAGGACACAACTTTTTTGGGATGCTTGAGTCAATCCTCCCTATGGGAGTAGCCCCCAAGTCCCTAGTGGAGACGTAGACTCGACGTAGGACTCGAAGAATCATTAGTGGTGTAGTACCTTAATCATGCCTCAGGTGCGCGACTAGCGCTCCAGATAGGAATTGCCCCCGAGTAGTGTTAAAATCGTAGATTCGAGGAAGTACTTGTTTTATTATCCCAAGGTTTCCAACCGTTGCTAGATTGCTTGATGTCGTTAGTGCTGACGGTCGATGACCTCAACCGTTTGCGGCGCCACAGGTGACGTAACAGGACTATCGTGGGTCTCACTTTCTGACCTTAAGTTGACTAGTCGTGCGCGACGTGGCGAGAATTATGCTGTCTCCTCGATTTCCGTGCATAGTGGACGGCGTGCTGGCGATGGTTCATTGTTGTGTTGACACGTGTATGGTTGGATCTGTCCCTAATGTTAGGGCTTCTGGATGAACAGTCTATGTTCGTCGTCTTCATCCTTATAACCGTGGAGAAAATAGTCATTTGTTTTCACCCTTTGACCTCCACTGCTTCCATTTTTACGAGCTCTTCCTCGCGTGCACTGGACGTTCTCCGATCCTTTCCCTCTTTGTTCCTGCGGGTGCATCACCGTCGTCGATGCTCCGCCATGGTCAAATTGAAGAAGGTTTAAGAGGTCCCCAACCTTTAATAAGGTAGAGATCCCTGTGTTTACAATGCTAGTCCCTGGATCAATAGCTAGCATCCACAGTTAAGATGTAATATCAAGGAACAAAGGTCATAATATAACTTTATAACCAGGAATAACATAATTTTATTACATCTTACATAGCTCATTTGGCCATTACATTACATTGCAGCAGAATATCTATAAGCATGGGGTCCTTCATCTTCAAAGTGCCACAGGCAAACATGTTGGTTGTAGACTTTGTAATCCTAATCAATCAACTTCACTAATATCAATCAAACCTGCAACATTACAAGTTACAGCCACAAGGGTCAATACATTTGAATTGTATTGACAAGTTTCACTACTATGTAGAATATAAGTGGATCCTATCAATACATGCATATTTGGCTAGGTAGGGTTTTAGGCTCATTTGCTGAAAGCAATAATTTATCCTATCTTTTCAAAATATTTTTGATCTCTTGTCAAATCTTTCTAAACTCCTTGGTAAATCCCCAAGTGTTTCAAGTCTTTGTCAAAATCCTTTGAGCTCCTTGGTACACCCCCAAGTGCTTCAAGTTTTTATCAAAATCTCTTGAGCTCCTTGGTAAATCCCCAAGTGCTTCAAGTTTTTATCAAATCTCTTGAGCTCCTTGGTACACCCCAAGTGCTTCAAGCCTTTTGTTGTCACTTAAAATTTTTTCTTTTAGAAATTGGAATGTCGAGATTTCCCATAGCTTCAGGCCTTTAGTTGATCAGTATTGTCCATAACCGGGGACACGACTAAGTACTTAGAATTTTTTATCTTCTGCAGAAGTTGTACACTTTACCCACATGACACACACTCATCTTGTTGCCACCAGTGGCCGCTGGATAAGTACTCACCAAGATGGAGTACTGGCAGATTGAGAATGTGACGAAGTCTTTCCATAGGGTCCTCCCATACACAATGCTAGTTTGTCTTCAGGCACCAATGTAGGGTTCCTAGTTCCCTCATTTCCAGTTAACCTGAAGACCAATGCATGGGTCTTCCCAATGTAGTTGACTAAGCCAGAGCCATAATAGCATGTGGCTGTACATGGAAGCCACTGTTGGAGAAACATGTTCAATCTCTAAGTCCCTGGGTGGTTTTCATCTGGTGCACACTTTGTCCAAAACTTTGTCATATAAACATGGTTCCTCTTGTTGCCACTTTGTCCAAAACTTGAGTAACCTTGTCCACCCAGGTGGTTCATTGAGTACTTGTTTTATTATATAAAAACACAAGTCTTTTCTCAACTTCATAAAATCTCAACATGTATCTCTTCTCAAAATATGTAGCATGGCTAAGCATTTTACAACTACATTGTTTTCACTAAGGAATATATAAGGGGTATCCTATTAGGATTTAGCATAGCATAAAGTATAGAAATTCTTTTCATAGCATAAAGTATAATGAAAATAGTAGGACTTTGGCTGATAGTGTCACTTTCCTTTTTGGTAGGGGTTGTTGGTTCACTTCTTGATCTTGCTAATCTCACACTCCTCTAACTTCACTACAATTCAACCAAGCAAACACAACTTAGCTAGTATTCCAAACAATTTTCAAACAATCAATCACACATAAAATAATAGAAACAAAGTCATACATGCAAGCATGTAAAAGATAGTTTTATTTGCAAAGGTGGTCTCCACTAGGCTCTAAACTTTGTAAGGTTCAAAGTGGTCATTTTCCAAAGTGGCAAAGTCATTTGTAAAAGGGTTTTATCTATAAACCATTTTTAAATCAAATCATCATTTCATGTGGTGGAAAATGTTTTTGGTAAGGCAATAATTTTTATATTGTTCACCAAATAAGTTGTTAATTCACAAAACTTGGTGTTTTGGGTCAATAGGTTTGAATCAAAACATTTTCCAAAGATTTTTCTCAAAAATCATTTCCATAACAAAATCAACATTTTTATTTGACTAGAAATGGGCTAAATCAAGTTTTTATTCCTAAACTACACAAAATACATTTTTAAATCCATGGGTTGGTTCCTAAACAAATTTTTATAACCTAAACAAGCATAGAAATGTTTCTGCAAAAACAAACATTTAAACAGAAGCTTTTACTAAACAAATTGCATGGTTGGCTAGGGCTTGTTCCACTGATTCTATTGATATAAAGTTTGCAAATTTTGGACGTGTAGAACTAAAGTTATGGATTTTTCAAATTTGCAAACAAATTAGATTCCAAAATCTGTTTTAAATCAAAAGCTGGCCACGCGGCGCAATACTACTGGTCGATACCGGTTCGCACGGATCGACTGATGCGATGCGTTAGATCTAAATGAAATCCTACGGCTCTGAATCAAACCTACCCCTTCGATCTAATCTAATCGTAGCCACAGGTTTTGGATCTGACGGGCTATGCGTGTTCGACCACGAGTTGGCGGCGCTAGCGGCGGCTGGCGGCGGCGCGCGGTCGGACGATGTGCTAGCGGCGGTTACAGGAAGCAAGGAAGAGGTTGGCGAGGCTTACCAGACTCGTAGAGGCTTGCTGAAGCTCGAGGTGGTACTGGCTGGCGAAGGGGCGCACTGGAGTGGAAGTAATTGCTCGCCGGAGACGATGGCGGAGTCAGGCGGTTCTGGTGGTCGTCGGGGACGACGTTGTAGATCACCTTAAGACGAACGGGTGGTACGGTTAGAAGCGTGCTGTTCTGGAGAAGATGGGAGCATCATCGAGGAGTGCTGGGGCGGTCGATACTTACTAGGGGAGGTCGCCGGAGAAGGAAGCAGACGCAGCGGCGCTCAGTCGAGGTGGTTGCCGACGCTCTGGGTCACCAGATGAAGTGTGGATGGGGTCAGTGGGTGCGCAAAGTGATGGAGATCCAGTGAGCGTGAACTAGAGAGGAGGGGGCGGCGTGTACTAACAGGAATTGTTCGCGGAACTCGCCAGAGCAGTGAGGGCGCGGGCTCGAATTGGGGCAGCCTAGAGGCAGAGGGAGAGAGCTGTATGGGGGGAAAGAGAGGTAAGACACGGTCGGTTAAATGGGTGTGGTCGTGGGGTGGAGTAACGGCCGCTGTTAATGTGAATTGATCGCCGGAGTAATGGCAGCAACGGTCAGGGCGACGTGATCAGGGGGAAGACGACGTTGAGGTGGCTCTGTGGGGTTCGGGCGTCAGCGAGGGAGTGAGAGGGAAAGAGGGGCCACTGGTCAGTGTCTGCACGGGTGGGTCTTCTGGTGAAAAACGACTCGCGCGTGGGGAAGAAGCTGGGCTGGAGTTGGGCTTCCTGGGCCTGCTTAGTTGGGTCAGGTCTGGTTCTATTTTTTTCTTTCTAATTGTTTTATCTTTTCCATTTCGATTTTCTGTTTGACATTCAATCAAACCAATCAAACATTCAAAACAATCAAATTTCCACCACACTTTGCAATTGAGTTTGGTTCTGTTTAACAACACAAAACCAAGTACTAAAATATTTTTATTCTTTTTAGGACCCATTAATAATTAAATAAAATGGACCTTAGTTATTTAATTCAAATAGAATTTGTTTTAGTAAAATCTTTATCTTTTTGAAATCTAAATATAAAACCAAAAAAAAACACTTCAGTAGTTTTATTTGAGAATATTAAATACTTGGAAAAACTTATTTAAAATAAATTAATAAGTTTTAATGTTTTATTAAAAAGGGAGAGTCTTTACTTTAACAAAATTGGGTATCCCTAACAAAATTGGGTATCCCCCCACCCCCGTTCCTCTCCTCCGCCTCTCTCTCCTCGCGACGGCCGCCCGTCTCCGGTGTCCCGCTTCCGCTTAACCCCCCCCCCCCGCGGTGGCCCTCCCCGAACCACATGCCCCCGCTCCCTCTCTCCCCGTCCTCCTCACCATCCTGGCCGCGTCCTCCTGCGCTCACCGGCGTGCTCCGCCTCCCTGCATCAACCGCCGCCGGCGCGCCTCCGGCCGGTGCCCTTGGCCTCTCCCCGCAACCCACCGCCCGCTCTCTCCTCCGGCCAGCGGCCGCCTCGCCGTCGCCCTCCGCCCCGCCCTCTCCTCCTCGCTCCGCGCGCTCCGTCCAGGCGCCGCCGCCCACCTCCGGCGGGCCCGCGCAACCCGCCGCCTCTCCGCCGTCCCCGCAGGCCTCCCCGCCTCCAGACGCCATGCCGCGTCGACCCGCTGCGTCCCGTCCTCGCCTGCTCAACGCCTGCCTCGGACCTCCGCCAGCTCTCCTCGCGTCCGCCACCTCAGCCCGCATGAGGCTCTGCCTTTGCCCTCCGGCCCGGCGTGCCGCCCCGGCTCCTCCCCGATCCCGTCGACCCTGCCCCTCTTGGCGCTCCCTCTAGTACGGCCGGCCACCCGCGAGACCCTCCCTCCAGTACTCTTGGCGCTCCCTCCAGTTGTTCGGCAAGCTCTGCGCATCCCTGTTGTTTGTGTTCGTGAAAGCGTGTACCAATGTGTTTATGCTGCTCGTGACGTGCGGTGTTTTTGGTCCTTTGTGGATGTGTTGTATGCTTCAGAGCTAGGCAGAGATGAGATTGGTGATCATGGTGTGGTGATGCGAGAGTGGCATTGGATTGGTAGCCTCCAGATCAGACGCCCGAAGAACAATGTTTTGACGACGTGGTTATATGAGTTAGACCGTGCGACAAGATCTCGAGGACAAGCCAACCCAACGCCGACCCAAGTCCTCTAGGGGTGCTAAGGCTAGGAGCCAAGATCTCCGACAAGGGACATCAAGCTCTTCTTCCCGGATCCCGAAGCCCGATCCGAAGAGCGATCTCGGGTCCGAAGACCGATCCCGGCGCGCCCGAACCCCGTCGAACACCAAGACCCTCGGGATCGCCAAGTTCTCCTTCCCGGAAGCATTGACGCCCGTGCGACAAGATCTACTCCACGGATCCGAATACCCCGGTAACCGATCCGCTCAAGTTCGCCATCACCGACAAGATCGACCGCCAGGCACCAAGTTCTCCATCTGGAACTGAACCTCACCGTTCCCGTCGAACCCTGAGACCGAACCCCGAACCCCCGGGACCCCAAGATCGTCGAGACCCCCTAATGTGTGAACCCCTTCCCGAAACCCTATTTTATAATATCATTAACTTGTCGCATATTAAATTGTCATTCTCGCATGCATATCATTGGTTTGGGGGCCTTATGCCGATTCACCTCATAACTAAATATGGGGCCCATATGCGGGCAAATCTAGACTTATATTGGCCTCATTTAAATTTGTGTTGCGAACCGGTGCTATCTTTTGCCATGCTAAAACCACATTTAATTTGCGGGGTAGATAAACAACTTGAACCATCTAAATAATTGTCGGGACCCCGGTTCCGCTTAATATGACCTAATCGCATTGCATCTTTGCCATGCCATACATCATACATGCATCATGCCCGATCTTTTGCCGTAGTATTAAATATTGCATCCAGTGTTTATTCTAGTGTTTTGCTTCTTCGCGGATAAGGCCGTTGAGTTGATGTGAGCTTCGCCCGATCTTCGGTTGAACCTTCAGCAATGTTTTCAGGCGAGCATCTCCCCCTTTCTCCCTATCTTACTTTTCTAGTATTTATTCCCTCCCGTTGATCTTTGCTATCTTTGTTGCGATGCTCTAGTTTTCTACCCGCAATATCCCTTGCAGCCATATATAGCCTTGGACACATCCTATTACCTGTTGTTTGGTAGATAGTTGGACCCGCGCATCGTAGTCGCTTGCTCAAGTGTTTTTTGCGTGTCGTCAAGTACCACAGTTGTTGGAGAAGTGCCGCATGATCAATGTTGGAGATGATCATGGCTTTACTTTTCGTTCACTTTAATTACTGTTTAACAACTAAAATTGAAGTAAGTAAGCAGAGGCATCGGTGGGTGATAGATAATGTTGGTTTCGATCACCACTTGTGTCCCGTAGGACCCCGAGTTCTTGACACCTGTTCCGAGATCGACGCGCTAACCACAGGTGGGGAGATATGGGCCCCCCATTGATTATTACCTGATTTCAAAGTATTGTACTGGGGGCCACAACTAGTTTGAGGTTTTATTTACTATCCTGTACTTATGCCATGTTACTGCTTTATTTACGTTTGTGCGAGGAGCACCTTTGTCATTTAGGGGCGAGTGTTTTCGCGGTATCGACAGTCCCAGTTTTGGGATTTGCTGTCGTTTACAGCCACTGTCGCAAACCCTAAGTCCGTCTCGGAGATCGGCCGACTTCGTTGCGGGTGTACTTAGTGGGGTGGCCCCCCGTGCTTGCTTTGGGTCTGGGAACGTCATGACTTAGGCCCCGCCGACATACCGATGGGTGTAGGTTAACTGATCTGGCAAAAAGGGTCCAAGTGCTTGTGGATACTTTGGTGCACCCCTGCAGGGTTAAATCTTTTCGAGAAGCCGTGTTCGCAGTTATGGACGACTTGGAGCACAGTGCTTGATCATAGACAACTATAACTAAAGTTTACTGTTATAAATTGACTTGTATCCGATATGACTAGTAATCAGCTTCACTACAACAGAATGGCTAAATAAAAGTACCAACAACTGCTGGGTTTTGGGTTACCTCATCCTAATTGTATCTGACTAGTAAGTGTCACAACTACAACAGAATGATTAACTAAAAGTGCCCACTGCTTACTCTATCAGGATGATTATCTAAACCTGACTAGTAATTGTTGCAACGATAACTGAATAATAAAACTGCCAACTGTGTGAGTTCCTCGGTTGACTTCCTCGTTAGGTCTCGAGGGGGAAACGCCAGGATGGGTTTGCTCGATGGTAGAGTCAGGTTGGTTCCGAATAGGTCTCTCTTATCTCTCTCTGATAGTCGCCAGTTGTATCGAGTCTCTATAGGTTGTTTAGTGCATGTTGCCGCTGCCGCTTCAGTACACCAAACCTATGTAGGCGAGGACCGCCAAATTCTAGTCTCGCGTGTCTTGGCCTCGATCTTGACGCTCCTCTTTTTTCCTTTGCCCTTTGTCGGCACCCTTTGTTTAAGCAGGTTTTGAGATCGACGTCGTTAGCGTGGTTACCCTTCCTTGGCTTCGGCAGGGTTATGGACGCCATTGGTTATTCTTCAGGGCTCTTAGCCCCATTTGCATCTTGTCCGTAGTCGGACGCTCCATCTTTTCAAGGTGATTTGGATCTTTGTATATTATATATGTACTCTTGACTCATGGAGTCGTGTTGTATTTATATCTGTTCGGTGGGTCCCACCGAGGACTGTTGTGTAATGTTATTACTTCGTTTTCCACCCGCACGAAAGTGCCTGGTGGGCACCTTTGAATCGTTTCTATGCGGGTTTGGCGGGAATCGCTAAAACTTGCATAGGTCCGATTCTGATGGTGTTACAGAAGGCAAGGTGGCGGAGGTAGAGGAGCTCTACTATTGGGTGGAGGCCCTCCAGATGGTTGCGAGGAAGGGGTGAATGGTGTGGATATCATCTGCACCTTCCTCAAACGTCGGGTGCAGCCACTCCAGGCGAGGGTGCATCCGATGTTTCTTTACACTGGCCGCCACGACCTGACGAGGGTTTCGGTCGAGGAGCTGTCTAGGGGCAACCTTGATAGGGATCTCCGGCCACTGCTGAAGTTCAAGGCTGAAGAGGACCTCCCGAAGAAGTCCTTGATCGCCCCCTTCAGTTCTTCGAATCTAGTTCCTTAGGTTTAGAACTGCATCATGCGCGTTGCGCTCTTTTTTATGATTGCTGTCTTCACATGAATAAGTGTTGCTTAATCACGTTCTTTATCTTCTTTTGCAGGAGCTGAAGGTAGCTGGCATGATTCCTCCATTGCCTAAAAGTATCTGATTGCGCCGGACAACGAGGTTGTGGACTCTGAGTCCGAACTTACGCCAGTGCAATCGCCAACCCACGAAGCCCCTGAGGGGCAGACCCGAAAGCACTCCCGGAGTGAATCTTCGGATGCTTCGATGTCGCCTACTCCTCGGGGCCCTTACTTCTTGGAGTGGCATGGCCAGGATGATGGTGCTTATTCCGCACCGTATCCGCCTATGCCTCTTTGAGCAGTGGCTCCGCAGCCGCCAGCCAAGAAGAAGAAGAAGGAGAAGGCGCCGCCCGTCTTCAATCTTTCTGACATTGACTCATAAGTGTCTTTGACTGCGTTGTATTCTATGAGTAATATTTTCTCTTGTTTTTTATCAATACTTTTCTTGCAGCCACTGCTTGTAGGGCTCTCTTGATGAGGGCACTGATGAGGCCGTAGGGGATTCGAAGCTGATGACCCCTCCCTTTCAGATGGTGGCCGACTCTGAGGGTGACGCCCTGAATCCCTCTCCGCGAGAAGCTCGGGTGGTAGTTACTCAGAAGACCACACCTGGACCTTCAGAGTCTCCATCTGAGCATGTAAGTTTTCTGCTCCTTCTTCTATCATCTTGGGGGGAGCCCCCAAGCCCTTTTCGGGTTGCTTTGTTGAATGTTTCGCTCTTTTCGGGGCGTAGCCCCCGAGCCCTTTTTCTGATGCTTTCTTGATTGTTTATTTCCGCTTCTTTCCACAGCCCTTTGTGCACAGTGCGAACCTTCTCATCCAGCAGCATCTGGCGCTGGAGGCCAGTATGCAGCAGCTTCGAGGTACTTTTCTTGCTTATTTCTGTATTATTTCGCCTGCCGCATGAGCAATACTTTATTCGTGTGTGTTCTTGTTGTATTGCAGATGAAAATAATGCGGCCCTTCATTAGCTGGATGCTCTCGACAAGAGCCTCGGTAAAGTAGAGAAGAAGGCTGCAGATGCTGCTGCCGTCGAGGCCTAGGAGCGCCTACGGAAGGAGTCTGCGGATCGCGAGAGGGAGCTTGCTACTGCGGTTGCCACTCGTGAGAAGGAGATGGCCGACAGGATGATGGCTACGGCCAAGGCTTTCTCTTTTTAGTGTATTTGATTCGTTCTCCCTTTTCGGCTGTTCCTTATCTAGTTCTGATGCAGCTCTTGTTTTCTCTTCTTTCTTCAGATGCTTCAAGCATCACGTTTTATTGCGGTGCCTTGGAGCTTGGGACTGTTCTGGATGATGCCGCCGTAGCGGTCGAAGATCGTTGTGGCACTGCTGCTAATTCTCTCGTGAAGGCTAAGGAGGTGATCCAGCGCTTCGACAAGGAGATCGTTCCCAAGGGCACTGCTCTTTAGGATATCGACGCTCTGGAGGATGCGCTGTTAGAGGATGCTCCTGCGGCCTACAAGCGCAAGAAGAAAGGCATCGGTGCCTCCATGGGTCTGGCCATGGCTATGGCATCCGGGGCGGATCTGGATCTGCCGCATGTCACCTCCCAGATGTCGGTGGCTCCAGATGGCTCAAAGGTAGTCGTCGCTCCCGTCGCTTCCCGCTGTAAGTGGTATGGGCCGAAGCTTATTGACATGCTGGCGCGGTACGCGGCGAAGCAGCAGGAGGAGGCCAAGAGCAGGCAGTCTTGCTCTGAGGCCACTCCATATGCGGGTGCCTAGGCTTTGTTGCTATAGTTTTAGGATAGTATATCCTCTTCCTTTTGTAATATGTACTTTTGCTGGTGAATAATATTTCCTTGTGCCACGCGGTGGCCATTTAATGTATATAAGTTATTTTTGCGCTATCTTCAGAGATGTTTGTGGTGTTCACCTCCTTGCATGTTTTCCTTTAGGGTCCTTCGGGTGGTGGACCGTTGGTACTTCGACTCCTCCAGATCCGCGACCATCGCTAGATGATGCATCGAAGCTTGTTTTCCTTCGCAATCGCTTCCGTAGCTTGGAGAAGGAGATCCTTGGTGTTCGAGGCCACGCGAACGTGTGGAAGTCAAAGGCCGAGCGGGCTACCGCCAGGGAGGGCTGCGACAGTTGAGCGAGCAACTGCAATGTGAGTTTTCTTGACTTGCTGCTTGTTTTCGGATGCGCCTTGTTTGCGTGTCACCTTATTCTGAGTTTTTTGCAGGTGACAACCTATTTCCGAGGAGAAGGAGTGCGTTGTGGTTTGGATCAACTGTTTGACCCAACAGGACTTGGAAGCTGGAGGCTTTTTCTGGATGAACCGTGACCAGGCCACCATCCTTGTGACTGTGTAGGATCGTGTTCATGAGGTGTCGCGGGTGCTGAAGCAGGTGAAAACTTCCCTGGCGTCGATTATGTATGTCATGTTTCCTCTGGACGAGGCACCGTCCACCCTTTGGGGTTTGTTGTCGAAGTTTCGAGACGTTAGTCACGTGAGGGAGTTGGTGCGGCACCAGTTGGTTGCAAGGGTGAAAGCTGCCCTTTCGCTTGTTCGTCTGCACGGCCTTGACGTTTATCTTGCGGCTGTGGTGGCTGGGCCGCCTCTTCGGCCAGACGGTGACCTCTAGGACATGCGCCCGCATTATGTGACTATTAGGCAGTATGCCGAAGAGATCGTGGATCTTTTTGAGCATCGGGCACATGTGATTCTTCAGAATAGATAGGCCCTATAAAACGATAGATGTAAAACTTTTATATATTCGAGTGGGTTTGTTATGCCCTTTTCTATAAATTTATTTGTGCTAGAACATGGTGCTTTTGCTGTGTGCATGACCTTTTCGTTAGCCTGACGTGGTCAGCTACTCAGGTTACATGCGTTATTCTCATTCGATGAAGTCGTGAGTGAGGAGGATCCCCCAAGCGTGTTATAGCGAAAAGTAATTGCAAGGTAAAAGAAAATTTTCGGGCGAGTAACTTAGCTTTTATTCATATCGTAACGAGGAGGTACATTGTTTGGCTGAGTAGCCCTATTGCAAGTAAAGGGATAACTAGGGGTAGAATCACCGCAGACGTGCGATGTTCCAGGGGTTGGAGTATTCGACCCCTCACGTGATGTCCATGAGGTGATAGGCGCCACCTGGGATGACTTCTATGATGATGTAGGGTCCTTCCCAGGGTGACTCGAGCTTTTTTGGCCGCTCTTGCTTTAGTCGTAGGACAAGGTATCCTTCGACGAAAGACCTTGGTCGCAGCCTTCAGATGTGGTAGTTGCGGAGGCTCTGCTGGTAGACCGTTGGGAGAGCGGCGGCGATGTCGCGTGCCTCGTCGAGTGTGTCGGCGGCATCTTCGGGTGCGGCCGTCGATTCGGCTTTGCTATAGGCGATGACGTGTGGGGAATTGTGGCGTATCTCCGCAGGTAGTACGGCTTCGGCTCCATGCACCATGAAGAAAGGTGTGAAGCCAGTTGCGCTGTTCGGCGTTGTGCATAGGCTCCAAAGGACGGTGGGTACCTCTTCTGCCCAAGCTCCCGCAAGCCGTTCGAGTGGGCTGAGCAGACGTTTCTTGATGCCTCCGCCTATTAGGCCATTGTCCTTTTCGACCTGCCCGTTGTTCTACGGGTGCTCCACCGAGGCGTATGATATGCTGATTCCAAGGCCCTCACAGAAGTCCTGGAATTCATTTGAGATGAAGTTCGAGGCGTTTTCTGTGATCATGTTGTGCGGCACTCCGAACCTGTAGACTATGGACTCGAAGAACTTGATGGCCGTTTTTCCGCATTGGTTGGTGGTGGGAATGGCCTCTATCCACTTGGTGATTTGTCTACTGCGACCAGGAGGAAAACATGGCCTCCTGGCGGATTTTGCCGATCATGTCGAGGCCCCATTGGGCAAAGGTCCAGGCCAGTGGTATGGGCCTGAGTTCCGATCCTGGTGCGTGTGGTTTTTCCGTGAACCTTTAGCAGTTGTTGCACCTTCCGACGATGTCCTTGGCATCGTTCATGGCCATTGGCCAGTAGAATCCAGCTCGTAAAGCTTTCGTGAAGAGGGCGCGGCTGCCTGCTGTAACACCCTAGTTTTAGTTATTCAATAATTAGGATAGTTTGTGCATCATGAGCATCATCCCTTTAAACTTTTCATTAAAGAAAATAATGTCAAACCCTAAACCCTACTCTCTCCCTCTATTTGAAAAGCATTTCAAATGGATTTGAATTTGAAAAGTTACCAAAATAGTGAAGCCCAAATGGACTAAAAGCGCTCCATGGTATTTTATATATTCCACAAGACCCCTCTGGATTTTTTTTGAAATACTTAAAACAGATTTGAAATGAAATTACAAAGAGGAAATAGAAAATAGAAATGGAAAAAAACAATTTCTCAGAAAAATTAAGCAATCCCAGCTAACCTGGGCCGAGCCCACCCTGTCCCTCTCTTCTCTGCCGCACAGCGCACCACCCCGCATCCCAGCCGCAGCCCAGTAGGCCCAATACCGCTTCGTCGTCTTCCCCGGGTCGTCGTCCACCTCTCGATCCACCGAAGCTGCTCGCTGTCGGCACGTCGCCAGCCGCCCCGCGTGGAGATGCTCGCCGCCGCCCTCTTGAGAGTATAAGGAGCACCCGGGCACGCCTCTCCTCCCTCGTCCTCTCTCTATCTCTCTCTCTCTCTCTCTCTCTCTCGCACGACAAGCCCGAACCCTAGGAACCAACCCATGGTTTTGAAAATGATTCAAAAATGTTTATAAGTTTGAAACCTTGGCAAATTGGTTTGTTGTGACCTTACTGACCCTAGGAACCAACCCATGGTTTTGAAAATGAAATTGGAAAAATTTAGAATGGATTAATTGAATTAGTCTATTTCTAGCTAAGTAAAGATAATGGTTTTATTATCAAAAAGGATTTTGGAATAAAACTTTGGGAAAATATTTTGATTCAAAGCTACTGACCCAAACAACAAATCTTGAGAGTTACAAACTTTTGGTGAGAAGCTTAAAGATTTTTTATTTGATAAAACCATTTTTCCACCACATAAAATGTTGAATGGATTTTAAAATAGTTTTTGGGCAAAACCCTCTAACTAATGACTTTGCCATTTTGGTAAATGACCAATTTGGACCTTACAAAGTTTAGAAACCTAGTGGAGACCATCCTTGCAATAGAATCATCCTTTGCATACTTATGCATGACTTAGATTCCATTGCTTTGTGAGTGTGAGATTGTTTTTTGACTTTGGTTTAGAATGTTAGTTGATTTTGTGTTTGCTTGGTTGACTTGTAGTGAATTTAGCAAAGTGTGAGACTAGCAAGATCAAGGAGTGAACCACCATTCCCTACAAAAAAAAGGCAAGTTACACTATCATACAAAAGTCCTATTATTTTCATTATACCTAGTGGATTTTGAAACATGCATGAAAATGATTTATACTTATGCTATGCTAAATCCTAATAGGATGCTCTTGCATTCCTTAGAGAAGACATTGTAGTTGTACATGCTTATCCATGCTTATTTGAAAAGAAAGATACATGTTGAGATTTTACAAAGTTGAGAAAAGGACTTGTGTTTTACATAATAAAACAAGGACTCAATGAAACACCTAGGTGGAGGATACTTTAAGTTTTGGAGAAGGTGGCAACAAAAGGAACCATGTCTATGGTGATCTCTTTGTGTTGTGCTCCAAAAGAAAACCCACCTAGGAAACTTAGAGATTGAACATGCTTCTCCAATTGTGGCTTTCGTGTGCAACCACATGCTATTATGGCTCTGGCTTAGTCAACTACATTAGGAAGACCCATACATTGTCTTTAGTTACAGGACATGGGGATCTGGAATGCTTCATGGGAGCTGAAGACAAGCTAGCAATGATGTATGGGAGGACGTTTTGGAAAGACTTCGTCACACTCTCAGTCTGCCGGTACTCCATCTTGGTGAGCACTAATCCAGTAGGCCACTGGTGGCAACAAGATGGGATTGTGACATGTGGGTAAAGTGTACTCCTTCTGCAGAAGTTAATAAAATCTAAGTACTTAGCCGTGTCCCCGGTTATGGACAATAATGAGCAACTAAATTTTGAACTATGGGAGATCTCGACATTCCAACTTCTAAAATAAAAACTTGATGCCCTTGTGTGTCTACCAAGGAATTCAAAGGGATTTTGTTAAGCTTGATGCACTTGGGGTTACCAAGGTGCTCAAGATATTTTGCTTAAAACTTGATGTACTTGGGGTTACCAAGGAACTCATGAGATTTTGATAAGACTTGTTGCACTTGGGGTTACCAAGGTGCTCAAGGAATTTTGACAAGGACTTGAACACTTGAGTTTCTACCAAGGAGTTCAAGGGATTCTTGGAAAACAGATTTGACAAAGGACCAAAACCATTTTTGAAAAGATAGGATAAAATATTGCTTTGTGCAAATAAGCCTAAAACTCTACTTAGCCAAATTTGCATGTAATGATAGGATCCACTTATATTATACCTAACAGTGAAACTTGCCAATACAATTAAAATGTATTGACCCTTGTGGCTGTAACTTGTATGTTGCAGGTTTGATTGTCTTTAGTGAAGATTGATTGATTAGGACTACAAAGTCTACAACCAACATCTGCCTGTGGCACTTTGAAGATGAAGGACCCATACTTATAGTTTTTTCCGCTGCAATGTAATGTAATATCGAAATGAGCTATGCAATGATGTAATAAAATTATGTTATTCCTGGTTATAAAGTTATATTATGACCTTTGTTTCTTGATATTACATCTTAACTATGGTTGCTAGCTATTGATCCAGGGACTAGCATTGTAAAACACAGGAGGAATCTACCTTAATAGGTTGAGACCTCTACAGATGGTATCAGAGCATTGTGTTGCCTATAGGATTTGTAAACCCTAGGATTGGACAAAAACCCTTAGAAAAATAGGAATTGTATTTGTTCCAAAAACTTATTTACAAAAACACTTGTAAACTCTTTCCTCAACCATTTTGGTTTCAACCCTACATCTCTTCTATTTCAACTTGATGGAAAAACCTACCCATGGCCAAAGACAACACCATGTACAAAAGACTTCTTCAACACTTTCAACTCTAATGACTTCAACTTCTTCAACTCTAATGACTTCAACATCTTCAGCATAATCACCAAGGACTTCCAACTTGGATACCACTACGGACTACAAGTGAAACAAGGAAATCTTACTCAAGAATTAGAGACTGAGGGAATGCAAAATAAGAAGGAGCCATCAACAACTTTGAAGTTTTGTGACCAAGAGTTTTCTCAAGGAGACCATGATCCCAAGTAAGAAGAAGCAACCAAGAATGATGGAAAGATCACAAGTGAACCATATAGATGGACCATCATATTTAGATAAGTCAAAAACACACCAACTTATGTGGTATAACAAAAATATTTTGTTGCCTAAAAAGTGCTTGAACTTTGTTGTTTGAGTGAAATGTTTGTTTGTGATTGTTTGCACATTGCTTGTGTAAATTGTGATGTGTGTGATTAGAAATATTTCCCTAGAAATATCTTGCATTTTCTAATCTCTACCCAACCCAAACAGATGACTACTCCCAAAGACTCCAAGGTTGATGACACCAACACCAACCAAGCTGATAGCATGAAAGAGCTCATAGCAACCCAACACAAGTTGAACCAACTGACAGCTCAGTTCATAGCGAACAATAGTGATAAAGATCCAACACTGCAAAAGTTTCCGGAGGAACAATCCCAACTGATGCTTAAGGTGACTAATCAAATGATCAGCATGGAAAAAAGCTATCCCAAAAGGGTCTTTGACAACAAGGATGACAGAAATATTGTTCTAGATGGAGCACCAGCTTGCATTATTTGTGGAGACAAGGATCATACTTGCAAGGAGCATGAAGGTCAATGCCCTAACTGTGAAGAAAATCATCCTATTGAACAATGTCCCACCTCTCAAGCTACTTGTTACCTTTGTGAAGGAAATGACCATGCCCCTATCCAATGCCCCATTTATGCCATTGTTGAACAAAGGAAACAAGAAGGATCCAAGTATGCCAAGAATGTTGATGGCAAAGGAAAAGGACCACTTATACCCCCAAATAAGACAACCCAGTTCAAATGATCAAAGAAACCCAAGAAGCCAAGACCAGACATGAACCTTGTGCAATGTCGTAAATGTAAGGAAATGGGACACTACTCCAGTGAGTGCCCAGAGAACAAGAAAAACAAGGGAATTGACCAAGTGGTGTGTAACAACTGCAAAGAGCCAGGACATTATGTAGCAACTTGTCCACAAGAACAACGCAAAGAACTCCAAGCTATCCACTTTTTCAATTGTAAGAACCCGGGACACTATGCAAGCAATTGTCCAGAGAAGATGAAGAACAAGTTAAACAAGACTATGGAGAAACTCAACCTTGGATCATGAGTTAAGCATGGAAACTAAGGACACAAATGCAACTATTTCCTTAGAGAAAGTTTTCCAGGATCCCAAGAAGGACAATACGTAATTTTTTGTTTAAATTTTTTTTAGGGTGGTAGTACCCTAGTTGTTTTGAACTTGCTTGTAACCCTAGCCTCCCCAAATCTCGGGACGAGATTTATTTTAAGGGTGGTAGCCTATCACATCCCAAGATTTTCCAAATCTTGTAATGTGAAAATAAATGAATAAAATAAAACCTTGTTTGATTTTCAGAGCCAGAAGAAAACTTTTTGAATTCAATTGGAACTTCAAACCCATTTGAATTAAATAAAATCCTAAAAAGGATTTAAAAAGTTAAAACAATTAATGAGGGAAAATAAATATTCTGAAAATACAATTTTTGAATCTTTAAATAAAGAGTTGTGATTTCTCAAAAGAAAAGAGTAGATTTATAAATGAAGAACATTTTATAAAAGCCAATTAAACCTTAGCCAGGACTTTGAAACAAAAGGTTTTACTTTGATTAAAATAATAGAGGTTTATTTAACATAAAACAAAAAGGATTTGAAATCCAAGTTTTATTAATAAAGGTTCTATTATTGCTAAACCATCAAGACTTGTTTAAAATAAGTTTCCCAAGTGTTTTATATTTTTCAAATAAAACCTACTAAATGGTTTGGTACTATTTTAGATTTCAAAATAAAGGATTCAAATAAAACCAATCCTAATTGATTTAATAAATAAGGCCCATTTAATTTAATTGTTAATGGACCCTATAACAAAAATGTTATTTTATTTTAAACAAGCTTTCTAAATATTCCTTATTTTCAAATACAACCTACTAATTTGGATTTGAAAATGATAGGATTCAAATGGAGATTTTATTAATTAAATCAAACCCTATTTTATTAAATAACTAAAGACCCATTCTATTTAATTAAAGAATGGATCCTAAAAAGAATAAAAATTATTATTTTATTTTGGAACTTGGTGTATGTTGATAAACAGAACCAAGTTCAAAGTTGTGAAATTTGGAGATTGTTTGATTCAATTTGATTGTTGTTTGGTTGTTTGAAATTCAAACAGAAATTAGAATTAGAAAAAGAAAAGTTACAGAATAAAAAAAATGGATTGGACCAGACCCAATCCAACAGCCCACTAAGGCCCAGCAAACCAGCCCAGCTCCTCACCCCGAAAGAAAACGTTTTGCACTAGTATTCGAACCCGCACAGAGTATGACCAGTGGACCCTCCCCTCGTTCCTTCCCCACTGACCGGTAGGCCCTCTTTCCACTGTTCTTCCTCCTCACCCGCACGACCCCTTCTCCCTCCTTCGACACCGCTCCTGCCGATGATTTCGCGGCCTTAATTCGCTTTAACTCGACCACCGTTACCAGCTTTGATCACGCCGGTTGAAACGCCCATGCCTCCTCTATATTTCCCCTCTGACACCTCGCGCTCGCACGCCTTAGACCACCCCAATTTCCTCCCCGAGCACCCTCAGTTCCGACGAAGTCCGGTGCCGATTCCGGCGACTCCACACCACCCCGAGCCTCCCTGAGCAACCTGGTAGCTTCCCCATCCCCAGACACACCTCCCAGTAAATTTAGTTCGACCGCGGGCGCCCCAGAGCGTCGTCTACGACAAGCTCTGAACGACGCCGCCGTCTGCAACCTCTCTGACGACCTCCCCTGGTAAATGCTGACCGCCCCTCTTCTTCTCGTTCACGCTCACAGCATCTCCGTGACCTCCTGCGTTTAACCATACTTTCGGTTGTTCTTCTCGTGATCTGTAGCGTCGATACCGACCGCGAGCAGGACCATCTGACGCCGACGACGACTCCGGCGAGCGATTACCTCCGTCTCAGTGCGCCCCTTGCTTCCTCGAGAGTACCTTGAGCACCACCTCGTCCTCGCGAACAAGGTGAGCACCCCCTCTGTCTTCCTCGCTTCGTAGAACCACCGTAGCACCACCGCCTGGCCGTACGCCGCCGCTAACCACCGCCAGCGCCGCCAGACTTTGCAAAGCGTGTTAGTAACCGTAGGATCTGGATATAACGGATACGATAGAAAGTTAGCGAAGGGGTAAGTGATAATTCTGAGACGCACGATTCACATTTGATCCAACGCGCCACAGTCGCGATCCACCCGAACCGGTACTGACCAGTTAAAACACGACGCGTGGCCATATTCGTTTAAAACAAAAATTTGAAACCAGATCAGATTGTGATTTTCAAACCCTTATAACTTTGGATCCACACGTCCAAAAATTACAAATTTTATTTCATTGGATTCAGGAGAGCAAGCCCTAGCCAACTGTGGAATTAGTTTAGTGAATAGTATCTTTTAATTTGCTTGTTTTTCCAGAATCATTTGTGTGCTTGTTTAGAATAGAAAAATGATTCAAAAATGTTTATAAGTTTGAAACCTTGGCAAATTGGTATGTTGTGACCTTACTGACCCTAGGAACCAACCCATGGTTTTGAAAATGAAATTGGAAAAATTTAGAATGGATTAATTGAATTAGTCTATTTCTAGCTAAGTAAAGATAATGGTTTTATTATGAAAAAGGATTTTGGAATAAAACTTTGGGAAAATATTTTGATTCAAAGCTACTGACCCAAAACAACAAATCTTGAGAGTTAGAAACTTTTGGTGAGAAGCTTAAAGATTTTTGATTTGATAAAACCATTTTTCCACCACATAAAATGTTGAATGGATTTTAAAATAGTTTTTGGGCAAAACCCTCTAACTAATGACTTTGCCATTTTGGTAAATGACCAATTTGGACCTTACAAAGTTTAGAAACCTAGTGGAGACCATCCTTGCAATAGAATCATCCTTTGCATACTTATGCATGACTTAGATTCCATTGCATTGTGAGTGTGAGATTGTTTGTTTGACTTTGGTTTAGAATGTTAGTTGATTTTGTGTTTGCTTGGTTGACTTGTAGTGAATTTAGCAAAGTGTGAGACTAGCAAGATCAAGGAGTGAACCACCATTCCCTACCAAAAAAAAGGCAAGTTACACTATCATACAAAAGTCCTATTATTTTCATTATACCTAGTGGATTTTGAAACATGCATGAAAATGATTTATACTTATTCTATGCTAAATCCTAATAGGATGCCCTTGCATTCCTTAGAGAAAACATTGTAGTTGTACATGCTTAGCCATGATTATTTGAAAAGAAAGATACATGTTGAGATTTTACAAAGTTGAGAAAAGGACTTGTGTTTTACATAATAAAACAAGGACTCAATGAACCACCTAGGTGGAGGATACTTTAAGTTTTGGAGAAGGTGGAAACAAAAGGAACCATGTCTATGGTGATCTCTTTGTGTTGTGCTCCAAAAGAAAACCCACCTAGGAAACTTAGAGATTGAACATGCTTCTCCAATTGTGGCTTTCGTGTGCAACCACATGCTATTATGGCTCTGGCTTAGTCAACTACATTAGGAAGACCCATACATTGTCTTTAGTTACCAGACATGGGGATCTGGAATGCTTCATGGGAGCCGAAGACAAGCTAGCAATGATGTATAGGAGGACCTTTTGGAAAGACTTCGTCACACTCTCAGTCTGCCGGTACTCCATCTTGGTGAGAACTAATCCAGTAGGCCACTGGTGGCAACAAGATGGGATTGTGACATGTGGGTAAAGTGTACTCCTTCTGCAGAAGTTAATAAAATCTAAGTACTTATCCGTGTCCCCGGTTATGGACAATACTGAGCAACTAAAGTTTGAACTATGGGAGATCTCGACATTCCAACTTCTAAAATAAAAACTTGATGCCCTTCTGTGTCTACCAAGGAATTCAAAGGGATTTTGTTATGCTTGATGCACTTGGGGTTACCAAGGTGCTCAAGAGATTTTGCTTAACACTTGATGTACTTGGGGTTACCAAGGAACTCATGAGATTTTGATAAGACTTGTTGCACTTGGGGTTACCAAGGTGCTCAAGGAATTTTGACAAGGACTTGAACACTTGAGTTTCTACCAAGGAGTTCAAGGGATTCTTGGAAAAGAGATTTGACAAAGGACCAAAACCATTTTTGAAAAGATAGGATAAAATATTGCTTTGTGCAAATAAGCCTAAAACTCTACTTAGCCAAATTTGCATGTAATGATAGGATCCACTTATATTATACCTAACAGTGAAACTTGCCAATACAATTCAAATGTATTGACCCTTGTGGCTGTAACTTGTATGTTGCAGGTTTGATTGTCTTTAGTGAAGATTGATTGATTAGGACTACAAAGTCTACAACCAACATCTGCCTGTGGCACTTTGAAGATGAAGGACCCAAACTTATAGTTTTTTCCGCTGCAATGTAATGTAATAGCCAAATGAGCTATGCAATGATGTAATAAAATTATGTTATTCCTGGTTATAAAGTTATATTATGACCTTTGTTTCTTGATATTACATCTTAACTGTGGATGCTAGCTATTGATCCAGGGACTAGCATTGTAAAACACAGGAGGAATCTACCTTAATAGGTTGAGACCTCTACACCATGGCTATGTCATCCGGGGCAGAGGTGGATCTGCCGCATGTCACCTCCCAGATGTCGGTGGCTCCATACGGCTCAGAGGTAGTCTTCTCTCCCTTCGCTTCTCGCTGTAAGCGGCACCCGCTAGGTGTATGGGTGAAAGCTGCCCTTTCGCTTGTTTGTCTGCACTGCCCATACGTTGATCTTGCGGCTGTGGCGGCTGGGCCACCTTTTCGGCTAGACAGTGGCCTCTGGGACATGCGCCCGCATTATGCAGCTATTAGGCAGTATGCCAAAGAGATCATGGATCTTTTTGAGCATTGGGCACATGTGATTCTTCATAATAGATAGGCCCTAAAAAAGATAAATGTAAAACTTGTATATATTCGAGTGGGCTTGTTATGCCCTTTTCTATAAAGTTTATTTGTGTTAGCACGTGGTGCTTTTGATGTGTGCATGTCCTTTTATTTACCCTGACGTGGTTAGCTACTCAGGTTACATGCATTATTCTCAGTCGACGAAGTTGTGAGTGAGGTGGAGCCCCCGAGTGTGTTATAGCGAAAAGTAATTGCAAGGTAAAAGAAAATTTTCGGGCGAGTAACTTAGATTTTATTCATATCGTAACGAGGAGGTACATTGTTCGGCCGAGTAACCTTGGCCGAGTAGCCTTATTGCAAGGAAAGGGATAACTAGGGGTAGAAGCGCTGCAGACGTGCGACGTTCCTGGGGTTGGAGTATTCGACTCTTGACGCAATGTCCATGAGGCGATAGGCGCCACCTGGGATGACTTATGTGATGATATAGGGTCCTTCCCATGGTGACTCGAGCTTTTTCAGCCGCTCTTGCTTTAGTCGTAGGACAAGGTCTCCTTCGACGAAGGACCTTGGTCGCAGCCGTCGGCTGTGGTAGTAGCGGAGGCTCTACTGATAGACTGCTGAGCGAGCCCCGGCGATGTCGCGTGCCTCATCGAGTGTGTCGACGACATCTTCGAGTGTGGCCGTGGATTTGGGTTCGGTGTAGGCGACGACCCGTGGGGCCTTGTGGCATACCTCGGCAGGTAGTACGGCTTCAGCTCCATGCACCATGAAGAAAGGTCTGAAGCCAGTTGCACTGTTCGGCGTTGTGCGTAGGCTCCAGAGGACGGAGGGTAGCTCTTCTGCCCAAGCTCCTGCAAGTCGTTTGAGTGGTCTCAGCAGAAGTTTCTTGATGCCTC
Source organism: Avena longiglumis (assembly GCA_030063025.1). Lineage (NCBI taxonomy): Eukaryota > Viridiplantae > Streptophyta > Magnoliopsida > Poales > Poaceae > Avena > Avena longiglumis. Next base: position 402,675,255 of record CP125979.1, read on the forward strand.
CGTCTATTAGGCCGTTTGCCTTTTCGAGTTGCCCGTTGGTCTACGAGTGTGTCACCGAGGCGTATGATAGGTTGATTCCAAGGCCCTCACAGAAGTCCTGGAATTCATTCCAGATGAAGTTCGAGCCGTTGTCCGTGATGATGCTATGCGGCACACCGAACCTGTAGACTATGGACTCGAAGAACTTGACAACCATTTTGCCACTTTGGTTGGTGACGGGCATGGCCTCGATCAATGGGGAATTTGTCGAATGCGACCAGGAGGAAAATGTGGCCTCCTGGTGAGGACTTTGGCAGTTTGTCGATCATGTCGAGGCTCCATTGGGCAAAGGGCCAGGCCAGTGGTATGGGACTGAGCTCCGATCCTGGTTCATGTGGTTTGTCCGCGAACCTTTGGCAGCCGCTGCACCTTCAGAGGATGTCCTTGGCATCGTTCATGGCTGTTGGCCAGTAGAATCCAGCTCGTAAAGCTTTTGCCACGAGGGCGTGGCTGCCTGCATGATGACCGCAGATGCCCTCATGGATGTCTTGGAGGATGGTTTTGCCATCACCGATGGTGACGCACATTAGGAGCACACACGAAATGCTGCGTTTGTACAACTCGCCATTATGGAGGGTGAATGCTTTAGACCGGCGAGATATGTGTCAGGCATCTATCGGGTCGTCGGGCAGTTCCTTGTTTAGAAGGTATCAAAGGTACAGCTGCGTCCTTTTCTCTTCAATCGCCATGACCTGCATCAGGCTGACGAGCTCGGCCTCCGTGTCGAGCTTTTCAGGCCCTTCATGGCCTTCGGTTGGCGCAGCCCTCGAGTGTTCTACTTCTTCGGGTGATCCCTTGGGGAATTTAATTTTGATAGAGGGTACGCAGATTTGTTCGAGGAACACACCTGGTGGCACCCGTGCGTAGGTGGAGCTGATGTTGGAGAGTTTGTCGGCTTCCTCGTTGCTTTCCCTTCCAATGTTTCGAAGCTCACAGCCGTCGAAGTCTCCTTTGAGTGAGTTGTAGAGCATGCGATACGCGATCATGTTGGCGGCATGGGCGTCGCATTCGTTCATCGTCTGCTGGACGACGAGGTTCGAGTCACCATAAATGACTAGGCGCGTTGCACTGCAGATCTTTGCCATCCTCATGCTGTGGATGAGGGACTCGTATTCGGCCTCGTTGTTGGAGGCGCGAAATTTCATCTGAAGGACGTATTTCATCTTATCACCTTGCGGGACGCCAAGATGACGCCAGCCTCGACCTCGCGCTTGAGCCGCTGGCGCATCGTCCATGACTGCGTCATATCCGGGGTGTCCGGCAGCTGGAGCTCATTCCAGTGGACAAGGAAGTCAGGGAGGACCTGGGATTTGATCACCTTGCGCCGCTCGTAACTATGTCTAGAGTGGATAGCTCGATGCCCCATAGGGCTACGCGTCCCGTGGCTTCAGGGTTGTTCAAGATGTTGGACAGTGGCGCCTCATTGACGACCATTATCTAATGCACTCGGGGGCTACTGACATGGTTATACCCCACGGGTACACAACATCAGCATACCTAGTCCAGCCCAAGGGAAGGCCCGCTGCAAGATACGCGGCCTGCGGAATTTTCGGGTGGCCCAAGCCCATGATGGCTTCAAATGCTTGGAGAACAAGACTAGAGTAGATAGAATTTCAAAGGGCAAACTATAATCTGTAACCGACCCGACCTATGCCCCGGACATGCCTATATATATAAAGGCTAGGAGGGCACGGCGAGGAGGGCACCTCTCACCGCATACACACCTCCACGCCAGATTGCATCTATGCACCCCTGTAACCTTCGGTTCTGCCGTAATCAAGAGCAGACAAGAAGGAGTAGGGTTTTCCCTCCGGGGGCCTGAACCTGGGTAAAAAACCCTACTCCTGCTTGTCTGCTCTTAATTACGGCGGAACCGAAAGTTACAAGGGTGCGTAGATGCAATCTGGCGTGGAGGTGTGTATGCGGTGAGAGGTGACCTCCTTGTCGTGCCCCCTAGCCTTTATATAGATAGGCAGGTGTAACGTCCCAGCATTAGAGCTTAGAAATAAGCTGAATCCAGGTGTGTGCACTGTATTCATGCATAGAAAATCCAGATAATTTTTGCGAAGAAGCTAAAGAAGCTATAGGGGGATCGAGATCTCTCTTGCTCTGATGAAACATTAGGGCAGGTGCGATGGATTTCGACATGACCTCTATTGTACTTTTGTGTTTGAGGGGAAGGAAATTCAAATTTGAATAATCAATTGGTGAATTTGAATTCTAAAATAAATTGAAATGGAATGAAAAATTTGAAACTAAATTATAATAGAAAATAAGAGGTGAACTCTTATTTATAAACAATATATAATCTTTTATTCAAATAGAAAACATTGTGGAAATTTAAATAAAATGAAATGAGTAAATGAGTAATGTAATATCATATTACAATAAAGAAATAAACAAGAATTGATAAAGCATAATCTTATTTATATTACAATTTATAAAACTGAATAAGTGAGGAAAAAGGAATACTTTATTACATTGAATATTTTATAAGTTACAAATAATAAATACACATTACAACAAGTGAATAATACTACAATGTTTCAAAAGAGGAAATGAATTACGATAATAAAATAAACAAGATTAATATTATGAGATACAGATTACAAGTGGAAAAGAAAATTAAACTTTATTATACAATATTACATTGTCTATTACATTATTCAAGATAAATATTTACAAGAATAAAAAAGGGGCCTAAACTAAATCTTCATCTTTCTATGGTTTCTTCCCGATCTTGTATACCTATAGACAAAAAAAATCAAAGTAACACAAAACAAAAGTTAAAAGGAAACAGAGGAGGTTGGTTGGTCAGTGCTCTCAGAGGATAACAATGAGATGCACTGTTTAATTTCATCACAGAGCAGTAATTAGGGGCAAGTTTCACCAAATCATAGTATCTGTTCTTAATCAGATCAGTGCCTTAGTACCACCTCATTGGCATTAAAATTCTGGGGCAAGTTTCACGATAGAAATAGAAGCAAAAGGGTAAAAATCATGATATTTTGCCTTGCACTGATCCAGAACAGTGCAAGCAGCTCACACATACATGCAAGTATGTGGTTCTGTCAACACAGGAGGAAACCAGGACAGGAGATAAGTATCAGCCGAAGCCAAAGGAGGACACCTTGCTGAACACTTGCTACAACATTTAGAACAGCAAGAAACCAGCACCATCTTACCGTTAGTTCTCATCAGATTCATATTAGCATATCCTTACACCACCAACCAAACCACTAGCCAGCTCCCATCACACCCTTAGCTCTGGTTGCTCCCTGGAGCCAGCCAAGAACTAGTGAGGAGGATCAGGTAAAATATCAAGCATCAGGACAGAAATAAAAGTAGATCCAGCAAGGAGCAAGGAGGAGAAGGATTTCTAAGACTGGATCCATAGAATCCTCCATCAGTAGCAAAACTAGGTCAACAACCACATCTTTGTAGCAGGTAAAACTCTACCATCATTTAAGCATCTGTATTATCTTCTGGGATAAGAATCTTGGTAAAACAATGGAATAATCCACATCAAATTCACTCCTCTACCCTTCAACTAGATGATCATCTAGGAGGATTGGAGGAAGAGGTTCTCTCAGATCTACATAGGGATGATATGTATGTTCATCATAGAGTAATAAAAAAAACCTAATAATAGCATTTGTTCTACTTTACATCAGGGCCACAACATGTGTGCATCATTAACAAGAGGGGTCTTGGCATCATATTTTTCTTAGTGCAAATAATCAAGATTTGATGAATAGCACTAGAACAAAAGGAGAGAACTATACAGCAACAAATTATTCATTTAGAGGCTATATAGTTAATCCAATTGTCCAAATCATTTGCACAAGATCATTATTGTTATTATCCTGCAATACAGGAAGCACATACATAAGCTAACATGTGTTCACGGCCTCAATCTTTACATCATTAGCCAGGGACAGATCTAACCATCAGTAACACCCATAGTAGAAGAACATACAAGCAAGATCTATCATTGTGCATACTCCCAATAGAGGCACCACCATGGCAACCATCATAGAAACAGCTTAGAGAATCAATCTCATCATGTACTAAGTAAAGTAAACCAATTTTTCTAGGGTAAAACCACTAGAAGTTATTCCAAGTAAAGCATACTGCCATGTGGGTAGCACACATATGTCAAACTATTTTACTAAGCATAACTGGTCCATATCAACATGGATCTATCCTATAGATGTTTATACACACACATAGTAATTACTCATATATCAAGTCAATTTAATTGGTGAGTGTGTATCATCATTTGATCTTAAAAAGAATCATAGCAATTAATCTAGCTAGTCATCTACAGCACACAAGCTAGCTAGACAAGATGGTATATGTGCATCTTCCATAGAAGTACCACATATCTTGCCATAATATCTAGCTAGTGACACATGAGTTACTAAGATAGACTTAATCAACCATGTTCTTCTTTTAAACCATCAGCACACAGTATACAATTTATACCCTTAACTCACTTGTTCATTATGTATGCACAAATAGGTAAAATTCCACAATATTCTCATTGCACCAAAGGTTTAGATAAATCATTTGCACTCATAAATGTCATATGAATTCATTTGAATCCAAAAGTTATTCTACTTCTTGCAACCCCACTTATCTAAAAATCACTCCATCAAATCATTTTCCTAAGGAAAGTACCTAGGAATCATTTAGTAAGATTAATGAACTATCAAATGGACATTATCATTTAGTGGCAACACCATATCAATATAACTTAAATTACTTTCACAATTAGCTTCAGTATAATGAATCCTCTACCAATGTTACATTGCTAGTACCATAGGAAGTCAATATCCAAAATTCGGAGAACTGAATTTGTATCCACATTACTTGCAGTATAACAAAATCAAATAACAGCACCATGGATCCGAGCCCTCACCACTAAGGCTGGTCACATGGAATCATAACTCACCGAGGGTGCCGGGCACCTAGAGCGTTGGCTTGATGAAGACATGGAATAGGTCCTGATCCACACCATCATCAAATTAGAGGAAGCACCCGCTGCCTGGGTTGCACTGACAGCACCGTCCCTCAGGCATTAGGAGAAGGAGACGCCGGGGGTGCGCATGGGCACCTTTCTCCTGGCGTCGAGCTGAGTCCAGGCTGACGAAGAGCACCATAGGACCACCAGCACACGGCGACCCAACACCGAACCCTAGCGCCAGGAGATGACAGGGGACGAGCTCGGTAAGGCCTCGGGGCCAAATCGAATCAGAGGACCTGATTGTCCAGGCGGCGACGGAGCTTCAATGGCCGGCAGCGGCAGCCGAAATGGCCGTCGTTCGCCGCAATCGAGCCAGAGAGGGAAGGCAACATCTACATCGCCTGGGAGAGGATGAGCAGCAACGGAGAAGATAAGGTCTGGGTCGGGTTCAACCGACCCGAAGAACCAGACCAAGTGGTCTAGCCCAACCCAATGGGCTACCTAATAGGCCCAGATTTATGAAATAAAACAGATCTTGCAAATAAATAATAAGAGGTAAACTAGAAATTTACCAAAATATCATCTAAAACTTTTGAGGTCAAGAAAATTATAACAAAATCCTAATAGTATATAAATAATATATTTAAATCATCATAAAAATAAGATCTACTTAATAAAAATATAATTTTAATTGTTTAAAATAAATATAAAGTAAATAATTATTAACACCATTAAATCCTAAATGAAATTTTATAACATAAGAAAAAACCCCTAAAAATAAATAAAAAATCATTTTTGTGTATCAAAATAACTCTACTATTTTATAAAAATACTAATTTAGAGTTTTGCAAATAAAATATAAAGCAAATATTTAAAGACACTTAATTCTTGATGAATTTTATAAAAAATAATATAATACTTAAAAATAAATAAAATTAATTTTTAAGATCTTTAATAAGTTTATTTCACTAGAAAAATACTATATATATTATTCAAAAACATTTTAATAACCTAAGATAAATAAAATCCATTACTTATCTTACTAAAATGAAATAACCACTTTATTAATTCTTAAGATTATTTCTTAAGTATAAAACACTAAATCCTTTAAAGTTTAATTACTAAGCCTAAATCCATAATCATAATAAAACATAAATATAATTATTATCTTTTAAATAACATTAAATCTTTAATTCAAACTAATCTCCTTTTAAATAAATATTATGTATAACTCATGTATAAGATGGTGAATAATCTTCATCTATTAGCCACTCTTAAAATGACTTTAAACTCTAATAAATTTATAAGAACATCTAATTATGCTTCCATTAATAAGTTGCATGTTATTAAATTCATATTTCACTTAAATTAAAAGGGATAATCCTTAATCTTATTTGTCAAAACCCTAAAACTAAATGATATTCTAGAACTCACTATATCTTAAAATTCACTTCTATTTTTATAATTAACTTTGGTCTAAAAAATCATAGACATCTCACTTTAAGTTTATTTACCATTTTAAAGTTAACTTTAGTCTCAAGGCTTATAAACCTCCAGTCTAATAAACTACTTATGCTTTTATAGTTAAATTTCGATTATTTTAATAAAGAAATAAAGCATCTCAAGTCCAAACTAATCGATCAAAACCCAAAAGATATTGATCACATTCTATTAACAATAAAGATTGTTTAAATCCTAGAAAAGAGGTCTTTTCTTGAAATGTTATTTTTCTGCCATTTCAAATAATAACTCTATAATAGCTCCTTCAATAATTAACAACTCAATCCCCAAGGACTTTTATCATAGTCACCAGATAACAATTACACATACTTAAATTACTTTACTTATATATTTTAGATTAATAACACTTAAGTTCTTTATAAATGCCATTACTTGTCAAGTAAAATTTAAAGATAAACCAACTCTTAAAAAAATCACCTAAACTCACTCCACTCAAAATAGTGGGGATCCACTTTGGGAGTTTTACAAAATTCATAGCATTACTTATGCATAATTACATACTGCTTCTTTAAACATTAGTCCTTACCGGACCAATGATGCAGATTTCAGATATTGGATCTTATGTCGTCTCGAAGATCGTGAGTGCATAATCTTGCAATCACAAAAGGCAAGTTTACACTTGCTCATGTCTTTTTGATTATTTTCTGTAATGTATTTTGCAAATCAAGTGTTGTCATCACCTGCATTTGAAAAAGGTCAAAAAACACTATTTTTATAATAATGTGAACTATTGGTTACTGATCCAGGGTGATCAGCTAATCTATTAAATCTGGCAGTTGGAATACCACTGTTCAGAACTATATCACCTAGGATTTAACAACCAATGTCGCCAGTGATTCTTGCGTCGTATATTACGAGTTGACCATGAGATTTGGAATGGGACGGAGAAGTCAGCTATATCTTTTCCCTCTCGCATGGAGCCGGATGTGCGTGTCGTGGTTGTTATCAGTCGTAGCGTGCATATTAATTGGTAATTCGTAGAGGATATGTAGCATACGGGTGGGAGCCCTCAAAGTCCCATGATAGTTTCGGTGTAATACCCCAAATTTTTATGCTACCATTTTGGCCTATTTAATCTTTCAAAAAAAATAGTATGCTGAGAATATCTAAACCTAATTTAGAAACAGAAAGTTTGAGAAAAAAAATATAAAAAACAAAAAAAAGTGTGTGCGTGCGTGCTAGTGCTTGACCTGACAACTTGCTGGTTGAAAATTTGTAGTAACACCAATCGATCTCTGTGGTGTTTGTGGATCCTAGCCGGTCATGCTTCTTTTATCCCTTTAGCATGAAGAAAGTAACGATTTGGGCTGGGCTTTCTGTATTCAGCCTGGACTTGTATAGTAGTTGTGTTGCCCCGAATACCCGAATACAGGTCGAGTTGGACGCCGCTGCCACCGTTTTACCCTAGATTTTTGCCTGCGCCACTGCTTTCATTCCGCCGCCATCAGATTCTCCTGTTGTGCAACGTCGCCGCCATCCGGTCGTCGCCACTGATGCTGGAGCACAGGTCGCCGCTGTCAGCCATCAGTCCTTCGACTCCCCTGGTGCGTTGCCGTTATTTATCCTGGGTGTTTTGGTTCTTTCGGTCAGCACTATAGCTGGTTTGTAGATCCGTAGACTGATTTTGTGAGGTTAATTTTCTATGCTGTTGAGACATCGTCCGTTTCCAACGAGTTTGCTTCCTAGAGATTTCAGGAGTAGTGTGCTTGGTATAACTGTGAAGGAATAAGTTTTCCTACCTATCGATCTACAATGTTACTTAGAGTTTTTTTCTCTTTTTTACTGCACGTAGAGAATTGAGGGTCCTGGGCAGCTAATTTATATTAATAAACTGTATGCGCCTTCCAAAATTAATTAGTGTACAACTAGTACGTGAGGAATTTAGCTAATTGTTATGTACTTGGACATGATGGAAACCATCGGGTGCTGCACTCTGTAGCTTTTGTTTTGCTCATTTCCTATCTCTTACGCTGTCATTTCCTATCTCTTACGCTGAAGGGATTAAAAGTACGTGTTACTAGGAAATAGCTTATGATTTCTTGTTCTGGAAACGATATGTGAGTTATATGCTTGTGCTAGACCATGTTTCTTGCATTATTGCTAGAACCAGGCCGAGCCACAATAATTTTGTCGTATGGGAAATAACCGGTACCTAGTACTAGTAAGTTGGGATTAATTAAATCCATTAGCTCTATGAATGACTGTCCTGCAATTTTTGTTATTGTTTTTAATGGTACTGACAGAGAGTAGCATATGGGTCTTTTAAGTAAAGGTTTTAATCTAGGGCTATTGCGCGTAGGAGCGATAGCATGATTAGCTTGTATACTTCTGAAGTGATAAAATATATTGAGTGTGATTTGTGCTCTATAACAGGTCCTGATACCTCCGGTTTAGAGTATTACAATTCACAGTTTGTGCCCCGTGGTTGAGGCAAGTTCATGGCGGATAGTAATTCTGCATATATCTCTTCACTTGATTTTACTTAAAGTACATGTTTTTATGTCTATGATATGCCCATAATAACAATGATAATGATGATGACATGTGCATATTATGTATTTTTACATACTCATGATGACAATGATGATAGTGTGACCTATTTTTGTGGGCACAATGCGACCTTCATTGTTGGGTTGCGGCCCACTTTGAAAATACCCTTCACGAGTTGGAGCGAGAGGATGCCGACGGGTGTCCACTCGAGCGATACCGGTATTCGCGATGAGATGAGATGAGCATATAGGCATGTTGTGCATACTATTATGTTCTAATTAATGGATGAATGATTTTAATATCGTAATAGTGTTTTGATTTATGTAAAGTTACTATTTGTTTATGAACTTGTTGAGTCTTTGTACTCACCCTTGTTGCTTTCATGTTTTTAGGTAAATCTTGAGGACGTCATGCATGGGGAGTTCTGGGAGTAGCACATTCACAATTATCACCTCACGTTTCACACAATCCTCACCAATCTTTTGGGAACTTTGATTTCTTAGGAGTCATTCTTTTCATAAAGGGTTTCGGAGTCGGAAGTTTATCACCGTGTTGGTTTTACCTGCTAGACATTATTACCAGTATTGTGTTTGGACAGTAGTTTTGTATAATTACGATGTTGAAGGATTATATGGTTGAATGTGCGTCTACCTTTTATTGAGTTCTACCCTTGTACTCATGTGTTTATATTATTGTTCGTCGTGGATGTCCCAAAAACAAAGGAAACTCTGCCGAAATTTCCTAAAAGGTATTAGTTCACTACTAGGAAAACAGCTATAGGTAATCAGCACATCCGTGGCTCACATGGTTGAAGTGCCCCACGGATAAAACAAGCGTGGCTCACCTGTGGGCAGTGCCCTACTAGTAACTAGAACAATCGTGGCGCACATGACTATAGTGCGCCACAGATGTGTGTGGTACAGGGCCCTGTTGGATGCTCGCCAAACATCTGTAGCGCACTATAGTCATGTGCGCCACGGTTGTTAGTGTCATCTGTGGCGCACATGGGGGGGTGCGCTACGCCTAAGCGCACACCCCCTCTGCTGTGAAACGGCCACAAACATCTGTGGCGCACATGACATAGTGCGCCACAGATGTATAAACTTAGTCGTAGGGCACTCTGCCCTAGTGCCCTACGCCTAAGTGGCATGCACCAACTCCACACCCCCCCCCCCCGTGGATCGCCTTTTTAGGGTTTGCAAAAAATAAACGAAAATGATAAACACTTCAAAAAATTAAATCCTTTCATATTAAGGTAGGTAATGTGGTATAGCTTAAAAAAAACGTATAATATACCAAAATGACCAGAACGAGATTCCAGATCCGCTTGCAACTCCTTTAGGTCGTTTAGCGATTTTTTAGAATCTCAAAATTCGAAAAGAGTAAAAAGTTATTGCAAAAACAAGATTTTTTGCAGAAAAAAAATTGAGGCAACTTACCCGTAGCGCACCACAACCTAGTGCGCCACGGATAATCTTGGGCGGGATTCAAATTTGAATCACCACCCCGCCCACCTACCCCTCCCTCTTCTCTTTTCATTCTCCTCCTCCTCCTTTTCCTTCTCTTCTCCTCCTCCTTTTCCTTCTCTCTTCTCCTCCTCCTCCTCCTCCTCCTTTACTTATCCTCCTTCCCTTGCCGTGGCGGATTTATGGCGATGGCGGCGGCGACCTTCTCCTCCTCCTTGTAGTCATGACGGCGACCTCCTTCCTCGCAGCCTCCTCCTCCTTCCTTGCGGCCTCCTCGCCTCCTCCTCCTTGTCACACGAAGAGCGACGACGAGCTCCGACGACCGCCGAAGACCTCCTTCTCCTTGCGGCAACCTCCTCCCTTCTCCAGCCTCTCTTCCTCGATGCCGGCGAGGAGTAGCAAGTCCACGGCCTCCCGCACCTCCCTGCGGTGGTAGGTCGTGGCCACGGCCACCTCCCTGCCGGAGAGGTGACACGACGACGGCGATGCGGACCCGATTGCTTTTGCAATTCAAAACGAGGGTGTTTTTTGCATTTTTTTTTTGATTTTTGAAAAAAACATCCGTGGCGCACATGTACCCCTACCCGTGGCGCACATGGTAGTGCGCCACGCCTATCTCGATATAACCGTGGCGCACCATGCAGTGCGCCACGGCTACGAGATAGCCGTAGCGCGAGGCCCGTGGCGCACTGCTAGTGCGCCATAGAAGGCCTTTTCATGTGCGCCACGAATAGGCGTTTTTCTAGTAGTGGTTGTTTTATGTGTAATGTATGTGGTAACATCTCAAGTGCTTGTTGGCTTGGGGTGTTACATTCGGCATCTGAACGGTCTGTATTGCCTATTGCCGTAATTCAATAGGTGGGCATGGCATACACCAAGGAGACATGCGGGGTCGCGGAGAAGGCAGTGATTGGCTTGGATCTTAGGTTGGGCCTCAAACCAAGGAAGTTTGAACGCGAACATAATCCCGGTCGTGCAACAAAGCCTAAGGTCTCTCATGGGTAAAGTGACGCACCTCTGTAGAGTGTAAGAACTGTAACTTGTTACTCCATGTTCCGGGAAGGAGCTGCGAACGCTGCGGGAAAGGAACTCCATGAAAGTTCTGGTAAACCCGTGAAGGCTGACGGACATAGTTTTTCAGAATAAAAGCAACCTTTGAATTTTTTTTATGAAAACTTGCATTGCCTACGACCTACGGTCTATGGCTGTAGATATAGTGCATCAAACACTCCTTTTCTAGTGAACTTGTTGAGTACGCTCATACTCAAAGTATCTTCTTAACCCTTGCTAGATTCTGAAGCCATTAAGACGACGTCTACATCAAGTCATGCTCCAGGAATCATCATCAAAATCTAAAGCTCTTCAATGAAGTCAAGAAAGTCAACCTATACATCAACTCAAGTGAAGACGAAGTTACTGATTTGATAGGAATTTAATCTCTAGCAATAGAACCTATTTCTTTAGTGTATTGCAATAGCAACAATGTTAGACCATTAGTTAAGATACTAGTCTTAATAGTATAATAATTTTTGAGTTGTTTATCTCTGATTCTTCTTTGTAAGAAGATTCTTTCTCTCTCTTTAACCTAGAGTGTACTCTGGATCTTGTGTAAAGAGTTGAGTTGTAACCTATAGTCATGTATTGGACCGGCTGTGTTTCTGTTGTACTACTCTGAGGGATGTAATACTAGTGAACGGTGTTTCATTGGTGTTATGTCAACGACTATAGTGTACTACGTCATGCAGTGGTATGCTAGGTCACCGCAGTTGGTATCAGAGCATATGCTTTGACCTTAGGTTTAAAATCCTTTTAGAAAGATCTGTAGGTTGGATAGTGACTATAGGAGCCATCTTATCTAAACCAAATATTCTTATGAATTGTGATGAGTATCCACTTGAGCATAACCCTGTCACACCTAAGTCAGATGTTTAAGTCATTCTTTCTTAGGAGTAGTTATTTTATCTTTTCTCAGGTATAGTGCTCTTTAGTGTCCTCCGAGGGAGACATAAACCACTAAGATAATGTAGGAAAGTGTAAGACATCAATTGGTGTACTCTTACTAGTGTAGCCTAACCCTAGAATTCATGTAAGAGAGTGGAATCTTATGGTTAGTTAATAACCAAAGACAACCTGATGAATATCATTAGGATAAATGTTGATGTAAAGAGTGGTAATCATGTGGGATTCACTTGAGAATTCTACGTGATGAAGTGCAATTATGTTATGACTTAATAATAGTCTAATGAGAAACAAAGTCATCATGGTTAGATTAGTTTTTAAATCCTGATAAATAGGTAAAACATAATAAGATCATGGCGATATTAGCTCTGAAACCATGATGTAAGTGTAAGTATGACAAGTACTTAGTGAATTATCTTGGAGTAAAAGTATGAAAATACCATCGTAGAGCTATGATAGAAGTTTTAGATGCTGAAAATTTCTAATAAAATTTGGTTTAAGTTAGCAAATAGAATCTGAATAGTCATTTGAAGTGATCATGTGAGGTTAGTTCACTAAATAAGAAAGGTTGGTTATAGTTAATCATTCCAAAAGTGAGACTAAAGGTTAGTAGAAACCAAATTGAGACCACTTTGCTTAAAAATTATCCTGTTGCAGTTGAACAACCTGGGTAAATTATGTGGCAAAGAATAGTTTGACTCTATGTGTTTAGTATCACAATGTAAACCTATACAAGGAGGTGTCATATACTACAACTAAGCCTGAATTTTTGAGATATTATACTCAATTACTATATTCTAGGCTTAGAATATTGTGTGTTATATGTACCGCATTTGGATTTATTTGTTTTTCTTGGATCTTCTTGATTGACTAGATTTGTACATGAAGTTTGACCTGGTGTGCAAATGCATGTTGCAACATCCAGTTACTACTTGATGTTATAGACCAAGATAAAAATGGGAATTAGTGTAAGGGAGTGACGAGTTCCAAAGACCAAGATGAAGACCTACGTGAAGGGTAAAGCCAAATATGAGGAGTATCAATCCAATTTGGAGGATGGATCAAGCTCAGATCATTCTTAGCCAGCTATGAGAAGGAAGATTAGTGTAGAAGATGTATGGAGCAACAAGAAGTGATGAAATTAATCTCACCCAAAATAGGAAATGTTGTTAAGAAGTTAATGAAGTAGTTGTACCAATATCATGGAAGTATCATGAATAAGTACAAAATAAGTAGCTTTTTAACCAAAATGGTATTCAAGCTCTGATAATTCAGAGAGAATGCCAATAGTGTGTCGGAAACCGTAGGGTAATTCATACACCCTAGGATGATCCACAGCTTGTATTTGATCCACAGTTGGTATTTTGTCCGCAACCAGTGTTGGTTGACATAGTTAACCAGATCATCTTAAAAGTTGCATAAAGAGAATAAAACTTGGCCTAAGCTAAGTAAGATCTAAAGGAGTATAAAATTTTATGCGATCGTCTATCGAGACTCTTCGCGAAAATTGACCTATCAAAGTGAAAGTGTCCCAACATGAGGTACGACAAGTAATGCTAAATGATTCACTTCGGAGATCCACAATTGTGTGGATACACCGTACAATCTTTCATAAGACCCTAACTAGGTAGAGTATAAGCTGGATAGAGACCAATATTCTAATTATTAAGCCAATGGTTATTATATAGACAGTTTAGAGACCGTTAGTAAACCCTAAGGGGGAGAGTAAACAAGTTGTGGAAGTATTGTTATCTGACTTTCCAAGTAATGGTTGGAGAATAAATACTAACCTATGACAACTTAAGCCTTATTTTCATAAGGTTAAAAGGAGTCTTTATTATTGAAGTATTTTCGGAAGTATGTCTGGAAGAAAGATCGAAGTATACTTCAAGGTAGTAGTACTCAAACCATAAGGCAATAAATATTATGAAGTTCAAGAAGTAATTAAGGTGATAATAATAGATTATCTAAAGCTTGATAAGGTAAAAAACTGGAAGGTGATAACATAGATTAGACCTAACAGACTAATTCTAAAGGAAACAACTCTTAAGTGACCCTTAAGAGGGAATAAAGCACACCCAATTGGACAAGTATAGAGAAATAAGAAACTCCAATGGGTTTGGACCAAATGTGTTCAAAACTAATATTCGGAAGGATTACCAGTACAACTCATACAATGACAAATCAAAGATTAGTCTTTTGACCATACTATTGACTAATAAAGTTTAAAACCTGTTTTAGTGAGACTTCCTAGACCTTACATAATATAGTAGGGAAGTTCGATGATCAAGTAAAGAAGTTAAATTAGGATACCTAATTAGGTTAAGGAACTAAAGAAGACACCCCAGATAGAGGATTTTGTAATAAGGATATATCCCTAAGACTAGAGTAAAAAGAATTTGGAGTATTGGAGACACCAAGTTAAAGATTGTTGAGTATGATGAGGATTCAAGGAAAAGATTTGGATATGTAATATTATAATTATTCCCATTAAGGTTACCATGGAGTTGGGACATGTCGTAATCATTGCAAGACAATTCCTTACTCCAAAACGTGAGAGTATACGAACTTCGAGGATGAAGTTTATTTTAAGGAGGAGAGTTTGTAACGTCCCAGCATTAGAGCTTAGAAATAAGCTGAATCCAGGTGTGTGCACTACATTCATGCATAGAAAATCCGGATAATTTTTTCGAAGAAGCTATAGGGGATCGAGATCTCTCTTGCTCTGATGAAACATCAGGGCAGGTGCGATGGATTTCGACATGACCTCTGTTGTACTTTGGTGTTTGAGGGGAAGGAAATTCAAATTTGAATAATCAATTGGTGAATTTGAATTCTAAAAGAATTTGAAATGGAATGACAAATTGGAAACTAAATTATAATAGAAAATAAGAGGTGAACTCTTATTTATAAACAAGATATAATCTTTTATTCAAATAGAAAAGATAGTGGAAATTTAAATAAAATGAAATGAGTAAATGAGTAATGTAATATGGTGTTACAATAAAGAAATAAACAAGAATTGATAAAGCATAATCTTATTTATATTACAATTTATAAGACTGAACAAGTGAGGAAAAAAGGAATACTTTATTACATTGAATATTTTATAAGTTACAAATAATAAATACACATTACAACAAGTGAATACTACTAAAGTGTTGCAAAAGAGGGAATGAATTACAACAATAAAATGAACAAGATATAATATTATGAGATACAGATTACAAGTAGAAAAGAAAATTAAAATTTATTATAAAATATTACATAGTCTATTACATTATTTAAGATAGAGAGATTTACAAGAATAAAAAAAGGGACCTAAAATAAATCTTCATCTTTTGATGGTTTCTTCCTGATCTTGTATACTTGTAGAGAAAAAAATCAAAATAACACAAAACAAAAGTTAAAAGGAAACAGAGGAGGTTAGTTGGTTAGTGCTCTGAGAGGATAACAGTGAGATGCATTGTTTAATTTCATCACAGAGCAGTAATTAGGGGCAAGTTTCACCAAATCATAGTATCTGTTCTTAATCAGATCAGTGCCTTAGTACCACCTCATTGGCATTAAAATTATGGGGCAAGTTTCACCATAGAAATAGAAGCAAAACGGTAAAAATCAAGATATTTTGCCTTGCACTAATCCAAAACAGTGCAAGCAGCTCACACATACATGCAAGTATGAGGTGCTGTCAACACAGGAGGAAACCAGGACAAGAGATAAGTATCAGCCGAAGCCAAAAAGAGGACACCTTGCTGAACACTTGCTACAACATTTAGAACAGCAAGAAACCATCACCATCTTACCATTAGTTCTCATCAGATTCATATTAGCATATCCTTACACCACCAACCAAACCACTAGCCAGCTCCCATCGCACCCTTAGCTCTGGTTGCTCCCTGGAGCCAGCCAAGATCTAGTGAGGAGGATCAGCTAACATATCAAGCATCAGGACAGAAATAAAAGTAGATCCAGCAAGGAGCAAGGAGGAGAAGGATTTCTAAGACTGGATCCATAGAAGCCTCCATCAGTAGCAAAACTAGGTCAACAACCACATCTTTGTAGCAGGTAAAACTCTACCATCATTTAAGCATATGTATTATCTTCTGGCATAAGAATCTTGGTAAAACAAGGGAATAATCCACATCAAACCCACTCCTCTACCATTCAACTAGATGATCATCTAGGATGATTGGAGGAAGAGGTTCTCTCAGATCTACAAAGGATGCTATCTATGTTCATCATAGAGTAATAAAAAAACCTAATAATAGCATATGTTCTACTTTACATCAGGGCCTCAGCATGTGTGCATCACTGGCAAGAGGGATCTTGGCATCATATTTTTCTTAGTGCAAATAATCAAGATTTGATGAATAGCACTAGAACAAAAGGAGAGAACTATACAACAACAAATTATTCATCTAGAGGCTATATAGTTAATCCAATTGTCCAAATCATTTGCACAAGATCATTATTGTTATTGTCCTACAATACAGGAAACACATACATAAGCTAACATGCGTTCACGGCCTCAATCTTTACATCACTGCCAGGGACAGATCTAATCATCAGTAACACCCATAGTAGCAGATCATACAAGCAAGATTTATCATTGTCCATACTCCCAATAGAGGCACCACCATGGCAACCATCATAGGAACAGCTTAGAGAATCAATCTCATCATGTACTAAGTAAAGTAAACCATTTTTCTAGGGTAAAACCACTAGAAGTTATTCCAAGTAAAGCCTACTGCCATATGGGAATCACATATATATCAAACTATTTTACTAAGCATAACTGGTCCATATCAGCATGGATCTAACCTATAGATGTTTATACACACACATAGTAATTACTCATATATCAAGTCAATTTAATTGGTGAGTGTGTATCATCGTTTGATCTTAAAAAGAATCATAGCAATTAGGCTATCTAGTCATCAGCAGCACACAAGCTAGCTACACAAGATGGTATATGTGCATCTTCCATGGAAGTACCACATAGCTTGCCATAATATCTAGCTAGTGACACATGAGTTACTAAGCTTGACTTAATCAACCATGTTCTTCTTTTAAACCATCATCACACAATATAAAATTTATACCCTTAACTCACTTGTTCATTATGTATGCACAAATAGGTAAAATTCCACAAGATTCTCATTGAACCAAAGGATCAGATAAATCATTTGCACTCATAAATGTCATACGAATTCATTTGAATCCAAAAGTTATTCTACTTCTTGCAACCCCACTTATCTAAAAATCACTCCATAAAATCATTTTCCTAAGGAAAAGTACCTAGGAATCATTTAGTAAGATTAATGAACTGTCAAATGGACATTATCATTTAGTGGCAACACCATATCAAGATAACTTAAATTACTTTCACAATTAGCTTCAGTATAAAGAATCCTCTAGCAATGTTACATTGCTAGTACCACCGGAAGTCAATATCCAATATTCAGAGAACTGAATTTGTATCCACATTACTTGCAGTATAACAAAATCAAATAATAGAACCATGGATCAGAGCCCTCAGCACTAAGGCTGGTCACATGGAATCAAAACTCACCGAGGGTGCCGAGCACTTGGAGCATTGGCTTGTTGAAGACATGGAATAGGTCCTGGTCCACACCATCATCAAATCAGAGGAAGCACCCATCACTGCTGGTCATGACAAAGGTCCCCGCAGAATCGGGAGAAGGAGACGCCGGGTTACGCCCGCATTCTCTGGCGTCAAGGCCAAGCTGAGTCCAGGCCGACGAAGAGCACCACAGGACCACCAGCACACGGCGACCCCAACACCTAACCCTAGTGCCAGGATATGAGAGGGGGCGAGATCGGTAAGGCCTCGGGGCCAAATCGAATCAGAGGACCTGATTGGCTAGGCATCGACGGAGCTTCAATGGCCGGCAGTGCAACCGAAATGTCCGACGTTCGTCAGAATCGAGCCAGAGAGGGAAGGCAACATCTACATCGCCTGGGAGAGGACGAGTAGCAAGGGAGAAGATACCTAATGTCAACCGACCCGAAGAACCATACCAAGTGGTCTAGCCCAAACCAATGGGCTGGGATACCTAATAGGCCTAGATTTATGAAATAAAACAGATCTTGGAAATAAATAATAAGAGGTAAAATGGAAATTTACCAAAATATCATGTAAACCTTTTGAGATCTAGTAAATTATAACAAAATCCTAACAGTACATGAATAATATATTTAAATCATCATAAAAATAAGATCTACTTAATAAAAATATAATTTTAATTGTTTAAAATAAATATAAAGTAAATAATTATTAACACCATTAAATCCTAAATGAAATATAAAAAAAACCCCTAAAAATAAATAAAAAGTCATTTTTGTGTATCAAAATAACTCTACTATTTTATAAAAATACTAATTTAGAGTTTTACAAATAAAACATAAAGCAAATATTTAAAGACACTTAATTCTTTGATGAATTTTATAAAAATAAAGATAATACTTAAAAATAAATAAAATTCATTTTTAAGATCTTTAATAAGTATATTTCACTATAAAAATACTATGTATATTATTCAAAAACATTTTAATAACCTAATATAAATAAAATCCATTACTTATCTTACTAAAATGAAATAACCACTTTGTTAATTCTTAAGATTATTTCTTAAGTATAAAACACTAAATCCTTTAAAGTTTAATTACTAAGTCTAAATCCATAATCATAATAAAAATTAAATATAATTATTATCCTTTAAATATTTGTAAATCTTTAATTCAAATTAAACTCCTTTAAAAAAAATATTATGTATAACTCATGTATAAGATGGTGAATAATCTTCATCTCTTAGCCACTCTTAAAATGACTTTAAACTCTAATAAATTTATAAGATCATCTAATTATGCTTCCATTAATAAGTTGAATGTTATTAAATTCATCTTTCACTTAAATTAAAAGGGATAATCCTTAATCATATTTGTCAAAACCCTAAAACTAAATGATATTCTAAAACTCACTATATCTTAAAATTCACTTCTATTTTTATGATTAAGTTTGGTATAAACAATCATAGACATCTCACTTTAAGTTTATTTACCATTTTAAAGTTAACTTTAGTCTCAAGGCTTATAAACATCCTGTCTAATAAACTACTTATGCTTTTATAGTTAACTTTGAATTATTTTAATAAAGACATAAAGCATCTCAAGTACAAACTAATCGATCAAAACCCAAAATATATTGATCACATTCTATTAACAATAAAGATTGTTTAAACCCTTGAAAAGAAATCTTTTCTTCAAATGTTATTTTTCCGCCATTTCAAACAATAACTCTATAATAGATCCTTCAACAATTAACAACTCAATCCCCAAGGACTTTTATCATAGTCACTAGATAACAATTACACATACTCAAATTACTTTACTTATATATTTTAGATTAATAACACTTAAGTTCTTTATAAATTCCATTACTTGTAAAGTAAAACTTGAAGACAAACCAAATCTTAAAAAATCACCTAAACTCACTCCACTCAAAATAGTGGGGATCCACTTTGGGAGTTTTACAAAATGCATAGCATTACTTATGCATAATTGCATACTGATTCTTTAAACATTACTCCTTACAGGACCAATGATGCATATTTCGGATATTGGATCTTATGTCGTCTCGAAGATCACGAGTGCATAATCTTGCAATCACAAAAGGCAAATTCACACTTGCTCATGTCCTTTTGATTATTTTATGTAAAGTATTTTGCAAATCAAGTGTTGTCATCACCTGCATTTGAAAAAGGTCAGAAAACACTATTTTTGCTAATAATGTGAACTATTGGTTACTGATCCAGGGTGATCAGCTAATCTATTAAATCTGGCAGTTGGAATACCACTGTTTAGAACTATATCACCTAGGATTTAACAACCAATGTCGCCAGTAATTCTTGCATCGTATATTACACGTTGACCATGAGATTTGGAATGGGACGGAGAAGTCAGCTGTATCTTTTCCCTATCGCATGGAGCCGGATGTGCAGGTCGTGGCTGATATCACTCGTAGCGTGCATATTAATTTGTAATTCGTAGAGGATATGCAGCATATGGGTGGGACCCCTCAACTTCCCACGATAGTTTCGGCATCTGAACGGTTTGTATTGCCTATTGACGTAATTCAATAGGTGGGCATGGCATACACCAAGGAGACATGCGGGGTCGCGGAGAAGGCAGTGATTGGCTTGGATCTTAGGTTGGGCCTCAAACCAAGGAAATTTGAACGGGAACATAATCCTGGTCGTGCAACAAAGCTTAAGGTGTCTCATGGGTAAAGTGATGCACCTCTATAGAGTGTAAGAAGTGTAACTTGTTACTCCCTATTCTGGGAAGGAGCTGCGAACGCTGCGGGAAAGGAACTCCATGAAAGTTTTGGTAAACCCGTGAAGGCTGAATGACATAGCTTTTCAGAATAAAAGCAACCTTTGAAAAAGTGTTTACGAAAACTTGCATTCCCTACGACCTACGGTCTGTGGCTGTAGTATAGTGCATCAAACACTCCTTTTCTAGTGAACTTGTTGAGTACGCTCGTATTCAAAGTATCTTTTTAAACCTTGCTAGATTCTGAAGCCAATAAGACGACGTCTACATCAAGTCATGCTCCAGGAATCATCATCAAAAGCTAAAGCTCTTTAATGAAGTCAAGAAAGTTAACATATACATCAACTCGAGTGAAGACGAAGTTACAGATTTGATAGGAATTTAATCTCTAGACATAGAACCTATTTCTTTAGTTTATTGAATAGCAGCAATGCCAGACCATTAATTAAGATACTAGTATTAATAGTATAATAATTTTTTAGTTGTTTATCTCTGATTCTTCTTTGTAAGAAGATTCTTTCTCTCTCTTTAACCTAGAGTGTTCTCTGGATCTTGTGTAAAGAGTTTATTTGTAACCTATAGTCATGTCTTGGACATGCTGTGTTTCTGTTGTACTACTCTGAGGGATATAATACTAGTGAACAGTGTTTCATTGGTGTTATGTCAACGACTATAGTGTACTACGTCATGTAGTGGTATGCTGGGTCACCGCAGCAGGTCCCGGGCATAGGTCGAGTCGGTTACAGATTAGGGTTTGCCCTTTGAAATTCTATCTACTCTAGTCTTGTTGTCCAAGCATCCGAAGGCAATCATGGGCTTGGGCCACCCAAAACCTCCGCAGGCCGCATATCTTGTAGTGGGCCTTCCCTTGGGCTGGACTAGGTATGCTGATGTTGTGTACCCGTGGGGTATAACCATGTCAACCTCTTCTTGTAATATTTTGGTTCTTTGCTCAATTATTATCTTGTTGTAATAAATTTTGTGTCATAGGGTCACTATTGTGTTACTGATTCTTCTCTGCACGCTTTCGAGATTAGGTTAGGATTATGTTTAGGCGAAGGTCTGGGATTTGTCTAGTATTAATCTCCGGGGTGTGACATGAGCCCTTCTGTTGTAGATGCTATATCAACTATTGTGAGAGAGACAAACACCCGCGAGCCACTTATACGGTACAAGCCATATGTCGAGCATGGAACTAGTCTCGCGTAATAGTACGCGTAAGTTTGGTCTGGTCCGCTTCATCTCACAATACCGCGATATAAACAAATACTCACGGGAAGGTAACAACTCTAGTATCAATGTCCACACTTCTACATGTGTCTAATCTGTACTAGCATACCACACATAGATCAGGCTCTGATACAACTGTTGGGGTTTGGTGCAGAAAATCAAAAAATTTACAATGCGGGAAACCCTGAATGCCCGAGATCTATCTATTAGTAATGTAGTAATGAAGGAAGATAGCAATAACGTACCCTTGAAGACCGAGAGAGCATTACGCTCATGCATAAGCATGGTTGATGTAGTCATACTTGTCTGACCTCAAGGTCACGAAGATCCTCGCAAGTCACCCCTTGTCCTGGTCCTTGTACAATGGCCCGGAAGCTTCAATAGCCCCACCGAGTTGCCACAGGCATACGGTGCAAGACAACGACTCCTGACCTCCGATCCCACCGAGGTTGCGAAAGTAGACCTCCTGGCTAGAATCTCGGCACCACAATGGCATGCCGGGTAAGAGAACACCTTGCCTACATAGTCCAGACTTGGAACCACATAATAGCAGGGGCAACTATAGAGAGAGGGGAGTATTCCAACCAAAGGGAATATCTCAATTTATCATGTGTTTAATACCACCCATAGGAACCTCCTTATATAGGCTAAGGGAGGGGTGCCCTCCGTCTTAGGTAAGCCATGTGGGACTAAATATAAAGGAAAACATCAGGAAAATCGGAACACAGCCGAATGGGCTAAACCTATTCAGCCCAACACAACACAGGGGACAAACATAGGTGGGCCTAGGCACCACCCATAGGCCCAGCGGAGCAGCAGCGTTTGTTGCCAGCCGGATGGGCAGTGAGCCCCCCGCGGCCCAGCGCGCCCTAGTGGATGACTAGCCTAGGTGAGCCGCTCGCCCCACGTGGCCCAACAACGGTGTTGGGGCGTGGCGCGGCCCATGTCATCGTGGTCTCGGGAGGGAAGTTGGTTCTTGGACCACGAGAGGTAGCTGGCTCTAAGCCGACCCCGTGCGGTGCCATTTAACCTTCACCCACCCTGATGTTTGCCTGGGCTACGTCACAACCGGCCCAACAGTAGTTTTTCCTTTTCCATTTTCTTAACACTTCTTATAAGCTTGATTCCCTCCGGGAATGAGGCCTAATAAGAAAGATACTTTTATAAATCTTAATTTAAATATTATTTAGAATATATATTAATTCATAATTAACATATAATAAATTTATATTGAAATTCCCATTTACCTGAAACTCCTTTTAGTCCTTTTCCTTATTTCTTTATCTCTCCAAACATCTTCGGATCTCCTAGAACACTTTTGGTTTCTCTCTCTTTCGGGATTCCCTCTTACAGGTAGATGTCCATGCGTCGTAATTCCCTTAAGCGTGTGTCCCTACGGTTCGATAATATCATAGACATGATCTCCATCAATGATCATAGAGGTAGCCGAGATGCACATGTCACCCCCATGACACTCATGATTTTCCATCGTTTTCAACCCGAAACAATATGTTTTATGTTCATTTTGTCTCTGTGATACTTACATTGTCCGAGATTTGATCATCGACATCTCCATGTTGGGTTCGATCTTGTTATCGATAATGCTACTTTTAACTTGTACCGATAAGTGATATCCCGTGACCTAGTCACATGTTGCGCAACATATTTAATGTAACTTACCAAAGTGATCCCAAAATATCTTACATCACACAGATGTACAAATCCCGCTCTTGACACATATGCCTCAACCCGCCCCTCCGAGTACCTGATGACACCTTTATAATCACCTTTTCACAGTGTGACATTTGATGCTTTCTAAGCACTCTTGGGTGATAGTGATTAAATATGGTCTCACGGTCTAAGGAACAAGTCACTATGTTTCTGACAATTCCAACTATGAACTTTGTGATATGACCGTGTTGCAACAATAAGCTGTACAATGGTGTCCACTATCTCATTCTCCAATGAGGTAGCTCCATTGTCAATTAAGTTCTGAGGCACCATCATGGTCAGGAAACCTTTGACCATTTATTGACCAATGAACTAGTTGAATAGAGGCTACTAGGGACTTGGGTTTATTTATATATCACACATGTATCAATGTTTCCATATTGATATAGTTATAGAATGATATAAAACTATTATGAACTAATGGAATGTGTTTAATAAACCCCTATATTATTTGCCTCTATGGCACATTTCCTTCAGATAAATATCAAAGTAAGCTCGGTCGCAATGAATGTCATGGATTAAAGAGGTGTATACCTGATATACAAAACTATAAATGCTATTCTTGCAAACACTTGTTGTAGTTTACAAAGTATTTGATACTTGTCTTGTTTTATGAAAAATGACATTGTTATTAAGAATTGCTATAAGAAATGGAGATACATGGCATGATGATGGAAAGAAATATAGTTGCTGGCTGACATCACTCCTTCCCTAGATGTTTGTCATTTGGATTAATCGATTTGAATAAAATTTTGTAATCATTAAGTGTGTTACTTTATTAGTGTGTATTGCTTTTCAAAGACGATTATTCATATGAGTAAGCTACAAGCCAGTTGTACTATTCTTATGAATGATATATTTTATGGTCACATTATGATTATGAATGAGTTGTTCTTATTTTAATCTCAATGATAATAGCTTAAGCATTTATAAGGAATTAGAATGTCAAAAGATTTACAAGTTTAATAATGAATGGCCCTATCATTTAAGTCACATTGGTATTTTCATTCTGATGAAAAGTTAAGTCTTTAGATATTCAATATTTTGACTTATGCAAAACCATGCCTCGATAGGCAAAGTGACTAAAACTCCGCATTCTGGTAAAACGGTTCTATGTGAAGAATTATTGGATATCATACATAATGATGTATTGTATTTCAACAAAATAGTGGAAGTTAAAATTCATTGTGGATTTAAGTGAATAGGTGTATTTACTTAATGAAACGCATGACTGAAACTATTTGAGTCGTTCAAATGATTTCAGAATGAAGAATGGTATTAAATTAACAGGAATACAAAGTCTCTATGATGTGATTGACCTGACTAAGAATTTAAGTTTATTTTTGGCATAAAAGACTTGTGAAAGATGTTCCAAAAGTTATGATGATTGGACACTTCAAAGTGTATTGATATGTCTAAACATCATAATCATAGTGTATTAGATACATATGGTCTAAAATTATCTATTACCGGGTAATAGTTATCACCTAGAGTTAGAGATCAAATAGGAAACACTCATTTGAAATATATGGAACATCTAAAGATTCATGGAAACAACACCATAAGAGTTATGGCATGTTCGAGTTTTTTGGAGATTTAGATAATTCAAAGTCGTGGAAAATAAAAAATCTTTGTAATGTATTCTTAGGAAACTATGAATAAGTCTTCCAAACTAAAACCAAAGAAGGCAAAGCTTGTATTGCCCAGAGTGGTACTTCCTAGAAAAAATGTTTTCTCATGGAATGTGTTACTAGAAGAAAGTAAAAGCATAAATAAGGTATTTGAACTTACCTCTGAATGTCGAGTAGCGCAATGGAATATATTCTATGAGATGAACTCCACAAGTAGAGGAGAAACTAATGGTAATAATAATGACATTTCAACTAATACTTTTACTAAATAAAGTAGGAATCAAGCATACATTCTAAAAGTCTGTGGAATTATATTGTTGATTCACTTGTCTTGTCATGGAACAATACATACCTATGAACTATGGAGAAGCGATGATGGACCTAAGTATGAGAGATGAGTAAGAGTCATAAAATCATATATTAAGTTATATTCAAGATTACAAAGTAATATGTTATTATTGAGTAAATACATTTTCTTGATCTTTCCAAATGACTAAAAAGTAATTAGGGAGACTTAAAGGAAACATAAAGCTCGATTTTTCACAAAGATGTTTTTGACAAATTTTAAGATACTAACTACGAAATTTAACGATGCTTATGTCTTTTTGATTTACATTAGAAATTACTCCAATTTTGATAATTGGTAGAATTTTGTGAAAACTGAGTTTTCTTCAATGACAAAATTGAAGAAGGGTTGTAATGATACAACAAAGCATGTGTTGCCAAACCATATGGATGCTAGTGTCTCGTAGCTGGATTTCTCATTTTGGTCGATGATCAAAGAATGTTGGAATTACCAAGATTAATGATAAGACCTACATTCACATGAACTTGAGTGTAAGATGAATAGCTTGCCTAAATCTTAATATGTAAACAACATATTTTGAGTGGGAGCTAAGTGAAATCCCTGTATGTCATATATGGATGACATATTTGAGTGGGTTCCTGACAAAATTCTTATATATGTGAATGACATATGATGAATGTTGAAATTGGTTTTAATAATATTTAAGTTAGTAAATTCTATGGATGAAGGTAAAAAGTATTAAACATTGAAATCTATCAAGATAGATTAATATGTTTAATAAACATCATAGTCGAAATGCTTCCTGGATATTATTAAGATGTTTAGAATATCCTAGATAAGATTCTAATAAGTTCGTAATAGAACAAGGTAAGAAAGAAGTTCTTACTTGTATATCTAGATAAAGCATTAAGTTTATCCTAGTATTACAACCATGTTTAAAGGAAAGAAAAGAGATGTGTTTCATCTCCTATGCCTCAGTCATAGGTTCTTCCATGTAACCATATTGTATACTCGACGTAATGTGACTCAAGTTTTTGGTTAGAAGAAGAAGTTCTTAGTTGTAAGAACATGTTACCAAAGTGATTCCTAAGTTATTCACTAAACTAGAGTTAAGGTTATCCATAAATTGAAAGGAGCAAGGTTAGGCATTGAAATTTTCATTTGTGCACCCTCAATTACGATCTACATAGATATAGAAGTAATTTTTTGCTAAAGAAGTTTGAGTTCCACTGAATGTGTTCCTGAGTTTACATGATAACATGAAATTTCTCATGACCGATAAACCGTCATTATACACACTAGGGAACAAAGTATCACTCAGTCGCCAAACGAATACTTCGACACATTATGTAATAATGTTGTATATGTAAAATTAGAAGACATTAATGGTTTGCAAAATACATACAGATCTGGTAAAATAGATCAAGGACGTGACGTTTTCCATGAGCATGCATCATCAATAAACACATATGTCATATGGCTTATGATTATTAACAAATGCAAGCTAGATTATTTGTACTCTAGTGCAAGTGGGAGACTGAAGGAGATATGCCCTAGAGGCAAATAATAAATGGATTTTATTATCAAATATCAATTAGTTTTTAACAATTTCATATTGTGCTATAACTTTATCAAGTGGAAACATTCATACAGGTGTAGCATGTAAAAAAAACAAAGTCCCTAGTAGCCTCTATTTATACTAGTTCGTTGGGGAACTAATGATGAAGGTTTCCTAATCATTGTGCATTTATGCTAGTTGACAATGAAGTAATATCATTATGAATGATGTGATGGACATTACTCAATATAAGTACTACAACATGATCAAGTCACATAGTTCACCATTGCAATAGTTAGAAGTGTAGTTTCCTTCTCCTTTGTTCATGAGATCATATTAATCACTATCACCCGAGGCTGCTTTGACTACATCAAACATCATGTCGTAATTCGGTGACAATAATGGTGTATGTTGGGTACTCTAGAGGGATATGTTGGGGCCTATTTATCAAGATCAGGATTATTTCTCCCATGTGACGAGAAAATACACACGGTCGACTCGGTGAGAGTACATCCATAATGTTGCAAGATATGACGAGGTCACAGGGATGGAATATCACGGGAATGACTAAAATATTACTTGTCGGTAACGATATTGAACAATGTATAAGGATACCGATTATCATATCTCGGACAAGTCAATATCAAAGCAACAAAAGGAATTGGACTCGACGTTTCACAATTCAAATGACATAAAACATCGTGGAATGCACAGGGGTCATTATGGGCATCCAGTTTCCGCTTTTGATAATTGATCCGAGATAATTATCGATCATGGCTATGAGGTTCCTGAACTGTTGGGGTAACACGCTTAAGGGTACAATGATAATTGGATATCATTATGGAATCATAGAAAGAAACAGAACGTAAAACTGGAAGTGTTCCATGAGAGAACTGGAATCATTCCGGGGGGATCTTAAGTTGTTTGGAGTGAGCCAAAAGGTGTTTAGGTTCATATAGAATTTAATAATATGTATTACCTATTAATTGATGGAATTAATATTATATATATAATTAGATCTGAAGGGAAACTTCCACTAATGGGCCCACCCGGCTGGCCTAGTATCGCGCGTGGGGATGGGGCCCAGTCGGCTGGCCTACCTGCCCATCACGCCTCCTCCACCACCTCTTAGTACCACCCTGAGACTTGGGAGAAAGGGGTCTCCCCTTTTCCCCTATATAATGAGGGGCATAGTGGTGACAAAAAGAAAACAATTCATATAATCTCTAAGGCATTTTCTTTAGAGAATCTATAATCTCCTGGACCCTATGCTCTAAACACAAGCCAGTATAACCCAAAAGTGGATAGGTTGTGCTACCGTAGAAGCTAAAGGCCACCCACATGTTGGCCCGTCTAACAGAGCAGGGCACAGTACCGTCCAACCACCCTACCCACTTCCCATGGTTATAGCTTCATGTGCGAGAAACATAGCCAGTTGGACTACGTGTCTAACATACACAAATGAGTATGTATGTCAATGACATACAAGAGTACATCAGAACCACACCATCTAAAAGAAATATAAATATTGCAATTCCATATGGAAAGATCCAAATATACTAGATAGAGATAATAGTTTAGGATATATACATCCTCATACATCAATCAACACATTATCAATCGGAAGTGGAAGACAAGATCCGAGTACGGATTAAGAAGAAAATTGGCATAAGATTCCCATAAATAAGCACATTCCTACCCATAGATCTTAGAGATCTCCGTCCCCGGAATATCAATGCAAGAGGATCGTTGCCACCATCATCGGCCTCATCTACATAGTAACCTCCTTGTGGATATACCTGGCAAACTAAACAATATTTAAGGTGTGAAACCCTAATGGGCTCAGCAAGTCTTTATGCATCTAAATGGAACAACCTGAGGGTGATGTAATTGCAGTGAAAAATAAAGCCTAACAGTTCTATAGAGACACGTTACAACATCCTCCTAACGAAAGATAGACATACATTCTTTAAATAATCAACATTTAATTACCCAACAGATATAACAACATAAACAAGCATAAATCGCCCTCCTTCTCATTTATCGAATGAGAAGGTGGAAGAACATCCCATCCGTTGGTAGTTTTATTAATCATTCCATGAATATTGTACTATTTACTAGTAAGGTTTAGTCAAGTTAAATATGGTACTTTAGTCATACTTGTCTATGATCGAGCAATTGTGCTCCAGGTAGTCCATAACTGCAGACACAGCTTTCAGCAAGATTTACCCTGCAGGGGGTGCACAAATAGTAACACACGAACGATCAACCTCGAGAAGAACCAAATAAAAAGCAACGATGCATCATGACAAAGCATTCGCAAGATTCAAAAATTATTTGTGTCGCCCGAGCTACCCCATATGGTAATCGCAACAAAATCGGTCGGGATCCAAGATGGACACAGGGTTTGTGTCGATGTCTATAAATGACCGGGTACCCGAAAGTGTGACTGGACTTGTCGATACTGCGTAAACATAGCACAAGTCCTAAATAGTGCAGTAGTAAACATTCCTCAAGCAATAGTAGAAAATAAAAAAGTGAAACATGGCATAAGTACATGATAATAATAATGCCCCAAACAAGTTTGTGGTCCCAAGAAATAAAATGTGAATCAATCCAAGACTAAGGGCATTCATGGTCCCTCATGCAGATATGTAGGGTTTGTTGCATGGAAAACAAAAATTTCTATAGCAAGAACACATAAAACCAAGATCTAATATATGGCAAAGCCAAGATCTAATCTACGAGATCGGTGTAACGAGATTGAAGAGAACTAACCATTGTAGATCCAAATATTTTAACGAGATCAGATCTTATGGTTGATGTAGTTGATCACTTCCCGATCTCAAGATCATGTAGACGATCCTTCCGGTGTCGTGTTCCGGCAGAGCTTCCGCACTCGGTCACACGTAAGGAGTTGATGAAGACCTTCCTCTCCCTTTTCCAGCAGGCAACAGAGGTAGTAGATCCCCTCGGAATCCCAGCAACACGACGGAATGGTGGTGGTGGTGGAGGAGAAGATTTCTGCAGGGCTTCGCCTAAGCCAGAGCAGTAAGGTTGTCACATCCCAAGATTTTCCAAATCTTGTAATGTGAAAATAAATGAATAAAATAAAACTTTGTTTGATTTTTAGGGCCAGAAGAAACTTTTTGAATTCCAATAGGAATCTTCAAACCTATTTTGAACAATTAAATCCTAAAGGGATTTAAAAACATTAAACATTTAATAAAAGGAAAATAAAAACATTTGGAAATACTATTTTGAAACAATTAAATGAAAAGATTTGTTTTCAAATGAAATAGAAGTTTTACAAATAAGGATTATTTTCTAAAAGCCAAATTAAACATTGGCCAAGCTTTGGGAATTAAAACATTTTGTTTAAATAAAATAGCAAAAGTTTATTTAAAAATAATAAAGGATTGCTTAATAAAATAATAAGGAATTAATATCCAAATTTTATTCAAATAAAAGGTTTTACCATTTTAATTAAAACATCAAAACTTATTAAATTGTTTTAAATAGGTTTTCCAAGTATTTTATATTCTCTAATAAAACCTACTAAAGTGTTTTGGCTTTATTTTAGATTCAAAATAAATATCTCAAATAAAATAAATCCTATTTGAAATAATAATGAAAGTCTATTATATTTAATTTATAATGGACTCTAAAATAGAAGGTTATTTTGTTTTAAAACAAGTTTCCAAGTATGCTATATTTCTCAAATAAAACCTACTGAATTGATTCTGAAAATATTTAGATTTCAAATGGGGATTTTATTAATTACATCAAACCCTATTTGATTAATAAACCATGGTCCATTTTATTATAAATGGAACCTTTAACAAAATTGTTATTTTTATTTTAAAAATAAGCTTTCCAAATATTCCTTAACTTCAAATACAACCTACTGAATGGTTCAAAATTTATTTAGTTCTCAAGTGGAGCTTTGAATTAAATCAAAACTATGGATTTAATAATTGAAACATCCATTTAATTAAATAGTAATAGCCCCTATTATTAAAATTATTAATTTGAATTTGAATTTTGGTTCATGTTACTGAACAGAACTAATTTCAAAATTACAAGTTTGAGTGCTGTTTGAATTTATTTGAACCATGTTTGTTTGATGGAAATTTCAAAACAGAAATTGAAAATAGAAAAAGAAAAAGATTTAGACAGGAAAAAAATAGAACAGCCCACCATCTGGCCCAACTAAGCCCAGCAGCCCAGCTCCCCCTCACCCGAAAGAAAACATTCCTCACTCTGTTTTTGACCCACACCGAGACTGACTGGTGGACCTTCCCCTTCCCCCTTTTCCCACTGATGCAACGACCCCACTCCACTGTTCTTCCTCTCCACCCCGCTCGACCGTTCCTCCCCGTTCCTGACAGTAAATTTCGCGTCGTCAATTCGACTTAATGCCACGATTAAACCTCGCAGTGATCACGTGAGTTAAATCCCCTCTTCCTCCTCTTTCATTCCCCCCAAACCCCACGCCTCGAGAGCCACCAGGCTGTCGCCAATATTTTCTACACCGCCGCCGTCTCCGACGAGGTCCTGCTCGAATTCCGGCGGAACCCGACAACCTCACTACCCAGGGAGCACACGAGAAAGCTCACCAGCACCAGGCGTACCTCCCAGTGGCGGTAGCTCACTAGCGCACGCCCTAAGACGTCGCCCCCGACGACACCAGCACGCCACCACCTCCTTCTCCAACTCCGGCGGCATCTACAGGTGAGACCAGACTTCCCCTTCACCTCCCTGTGATGCACACATACTCGCCTCCCTCTGGCGATCCTAACGGTGCAATCAACTGGTCTTAGGGCGCACCCTACCCTCGCCCTCGACGACCTCCTGAACCGCCCGAATCCCAGCTCATCTCCGGCGAGCAATCGTCCACGCCTCCGAGTTTCCCTTGGCCAACCAAAGCATCAACTAGAATCAGTGCTCCACGGCGAATCTGTTAAGCATCTTTACCCTTCCCCTCGCGTCCTAGTTCGCCGACAGCGTCATCGGCGAGCGCCAGCAGCTGACCACCGTCACGGTCCTTGGCCGAGCGGCAAGAACCGTCGATCCGATCCAGCGGCTAAGAAAGAAAGTGAGCGAAGGGGTATGCGTCGATCTGCGCCGCACATTTTCAGTTAGATCCAACGCACTTCCGATGGCGATCCGAGCGAACCGTTATTGCCCAATCGAAGCACGTGTATGCGAGATTCGATTTAAAACAGAATTTTGATCTGATTAGAATACAAATTTGTAATTGCTATAACATTCAAACCACACGTCCAAATTTTGCAAATTTTATATCAATGGATTCAGGAGAACAAGCCCTAGCCAACCATGCCCTTAGTTTAGAAAATAGTATCTGCTAGTTTGGTTGAATTTGCAAAAACTTTTGTATGCTTGTTTAGAGTATAAAAATTGTTTAAAATTGAATTTAGGGGTAAAACTTTTGCAAAATGGTTTGTTATGACCTTACTGACCCTAGGAACCAACCTTTGGTGTTAAAAATGATTTTGGTAAAATTTAGGTTGAATTTTTTGACTTAGCCAATTTCTAGCCAAATAAAATTATTGATTTTATTATGAAAAATGTTTATGGAAAGGAAACTTTCAGAAAATAGTTTGGGCCAAACCTACTGACCCAAAAACACCAAGCTTTGCAATAGCAACTCATTTGGTGAACAACTTAAGAGTTTTGACTTAATAAAAACATTTTTCACCACATGAAATGATGAATGGATTTAAAAAATAGTTTTTGGACAAAACCCTCTTGCTAATGACTTTGCCACTTTGGTAAATGACCAATTTGGATCTTACAAAGTTTAGAAACCCTATGGAGACCCCTTTTCAAAATAAAACTATCTTGTGCATGCTCCCATGCATGAATTGGTTTCCATTGTCTTGTGTGTGTGAATTTGTTTGAGTGATTATTGGTTTGGAATGTAAATTGAATTGGTGTTTGCTTGATTGACTTGTAGTGAAGTGTGAGACTAGCAAGATCAAGGAGTGAACCACGATTCCCTAACAAAAAGGCAAGTGATGCTTCATACTTTCTATTCCAATACTTTCTCTATGCATTAGTGATTTTGCTAAGTAAAACTTGCATGGATTTTGCTAAGTATAGACCTTGCTATAAGGAAACCTAGTAGATGAATCCTTAGTAGGATTTTCCTAAGTTAAAGATTCCTACTACTATCAAGCTTAGCCTAGATAATAGAAAACATGGGTGTAATATATATTCACACTATGGAAAAATATTCTAAGTCTGAGGACTTAGGTTTTGTTTAATAAAACAACTAAGTTAATGAACCTCCTGGGTGGAATGGAAGGATTGGGATATGTTGAGTGGTTCACAAGGCCATGGACTTGGATTGTGTATCTCACTTGTGGATAGCCACCCAGGAAACAAAGGGATTTGATATGTCAAATGTTGAGAAGCTTCAAGTGCAACCACTTGGCAATATGGGCTCTGCCATGATCATATAGGTTGCAAGAACTTAGCCATATGGACAGTGGGTGGTAGTGTTTGATAGGTTGGAGCGCGTCCATTTTGGTCTAAGGGAAGGCTTCTGAAAGATCTTGTCTTGGGAAACCAAGTCTTGTGGGGAAAGTGCACCACCTCTGCAGAGTGTAAAATCTAAGTACTTAGCCATGTCCCTGGTAAAGGACAATTTGAGCATCAAGACATGGAAGCAATAAAGAATCTCATCATTCAAATTTCTAAGTTAAAACTTGTGGATTGAACAAGGGTTGTTTGAGATCTTAAATCTTTGATTGGTAGATGCCTTGGAAAGGATCTTCAGTCTTTGATTGAGAAAAATGATTTTGACAGGCAAAAAACTTAGTATTTTCAAAATGTTAAGGAAAATCTATTTTGAGCAAAGCAAGACTCAACCCCACTTAGACAAATGCATATAGATGATAGACTCCACTATACCATTATAGTATCACTTGCCAATACAATTCAAATGTATTGACCCTTGTGGCTGTAACTTGTAATGTTGCAGGTTTTTGATTTTTTAAGTGAAGAATGATTGATTAGGATTACAAAGTCTACAACCAACATCTGCCTGTGGCACTTTGAAGATTAAGGACCCCATGATTATACTTACTCCGCTGCAATGTAATGTAATAGCCAATGGAGCTATGTAATGATGTAATAAAATTATGTTATTCCTGGTTATAAAGTTATATTATGACCTTTGTTTCTTGATATTACATCTTAACTGTGGATGCTAGCTATTTATCCAGGGACTAGCATTGTAAAACACAGGAGGCTCTACCTTATTAGGTTGAGACCCTACAAAGGTGGAGGGAGAGGGGCCGGCGGCTAGGGTTGAGGTGTGAGGGGGCAAGGGTGCGCCCCCACCCCTCCTTGTATAGATGGGGGATACATCCGGGGTTCCTACCCCTGGCCAAGTCCACCCCCAACTTGGCGGCCAAGGGGGAAGAGGTGGGAACTTGCCCCCCAAGTTTCCCCACCTTACCAAATTAGGGTTTCCCCTTTTACCTAGTGCTGGCCAGTTGGCCCCATTGTGCTTGGTTCGGCTCGCCCCTAGGGCCCACGTGGCATGCCACAACCCAAGTGGCCCCTCCCGGGGTGGTGGACCCAATCGTGGTCCCTCTACAACATTCTAGAAGCTCCGATCAGAATACTAGAAACTTTTCCGAATCCCGGAAATTGACTTTTCTTATATGAATCTTATTCTCCGGACCATTTCGGATCTCCTTGTGATGTCCTGGATCCAATCTGAGACTCCGAACAACATTTGGTCTCCAACTTATATTCCATATCAACTTAAACAACATCGAATCTTAAGTGTGTCACCCTACGGTTTGTAAACTATGCAGACATGATCGAGACACCTCTCCGAGCAATAACCAATAGTGGGATCTGAAGATCCATAATGGCTCCTACATATTAAAATATGACTTCATGATCAAATGAACCATTCTCATATGATACTGATTCCATTTGTCGCGTGATACCTTACTTATCCGAGGTTCGATCGTTGGTATCTCCATACCAAGTTCAACCTCGTTACCGATAAGTACTCTTTACTCGTTCCATGATATGACATCCCTTGTGATCTAGTAACATGCTTACAAGCCAATTTGATGACATTCCACCAAAAGGGCCCAGAGTATATCTATCCAACATATGGATGGACAAATCCCACTCTTGATCCATGCACTTCAACACATACTTTCAAAATACCTAATGCCATCTTTATAATGACCCAATTATGGAAGTTGTGTTTGATGTCATCAAAGTACTCATTCTGTGATGGTGATTAACATGATCTCATGGTCCAAGGATTAGGTTACCATTTATCTGAAAGCTTGTAGTAAAACGAACTTAATGACTTGATCTTATGCTATGCTTACTTTGGGTGTGTGTCCATCACATCATTATCCTAATGATATGATCTTGTTATTAAAAACATCCAATCTCCATGATTAGGAAACCATGATCATCTATTAATCAACAAGCTAACTTAACATGAGGCTTACTAGGGACTCTTTTATGTTTATAAAACACACAAGTATTAATGTTTCCTGTTAATACAATTATAGCATGGGATGTAAACATTTATCATAAACACAAAGATATAATAATAACCACTTTATTATTGCCTCTTGGGCATATCTCCAACAGGATAGTGAGATAGTTAAGGAACAAGAATGAGGTACTCGGGTCCTACGAGACACAAGTGAGAGGGTAAAAACCGAATAACAGCTATTGACAACTGGTGCATCTTTCTTTAGTTATCCCATTACTACTCAATTCAGTTGTTTAGGTACCTCATCATTCAAAGACTCTCACAAACCCTATACTTGCAGTTCTACGACTCGCATGGCTTAAAAAACTCCTGTAGTAATGGCTGGTAGGATTGAGGATACAAGATTCGGTGGGGTTTGAAAGTAAAGGCTATGCAGTACTTGGGATTGCAATTTAATTTGAAACGTGACTTATGATGCAAGAATAAGATAGATGTAATAGGTACCATATGTAGTGCAAGCATGGGGAATTTCTTGGCTAGTTGCTCAGTTGATGAATAAGTGGTATCCGTGTAATACTCCTGAGTCTCCCGATAAGTCCCTTGCTCGGCATCTATTCGGAATAAGAACCAAACACACAAGGGCCATAATAAATAAAGTGTGCAATCATATGAAACAAATGCAACAAGTCAAACAAATGATTCCATGATGTAATGATTCAAAATTTCATGGTATAACATAGCATGGCATGGGTGAGGTGTGAGAACATGAATAAAGCACTTTTATTAATTATTTAGTCATGTGCTTCCACAAACCTTACTAGTACTTTAATATTTATATGATGCATGCTTCAATTCGTATCATGGAATGCATAGTTGGAAAGGGTTCATCGCGCTGATCAATTTAGACATATCATTTGTCAAATTCGGAGTTACGGAATTAAAGTTATGATTTAAACAAAATAAAGGCATATTAATGGTATTTATTAATTCAAAAAATTTAAATCCCCAGAATTTATTTCAGATAGCATATTTATATTCCTGGCATTTTTCTGATTCAAAAACATATATCATTTGTATTATTTTAATAAATTAATCTAAAACATTGTTAATTTAATTTAATTCAAATTAGATTCCAAGTCAAAGGTTGGACAAGTTTGAATCAATTCTGAAAATAATTAAAATAAAAATTTCATTAGTATTCAAAAAAAAATTCATATTAAGTTTTATTTTAAAATCAAAACCATCTGAAAGTTATGAATTATTTGTTATATATTTATATTCTGTTCTTATTTGAATTTAGAAAATAAACCAAAACTTTTCTCACGGCGGGTAAACCTACCCACCGACGATGACAGGTGGGGTTAGGGTCTCTATGGGTCCACTCGTGCACAAGCAAGTGGGTGGCTGACACGTGTAGGATTCAGGGGCCGCGAGCTGGTTTCCATAAAGGTTAGGTACCTTTTTACAAAAGTATCAGCCGTTTCTGGTTGATGTGTATGACATGTGGGCTAGAGGGGGATGCTTGGTTGCTTTCCAGGAAGCGCAGGGGCCTCTCTATAAAACAGCGCGACGGCGATTAACGAAACTGTCGATGCATCCGTGCGACGGCGGCAGATCTGGCGATGTTCCAGCGACAGTGGCGACTAAACGGTAGAGAAAAATAGGGTGGCGCAAATACAAAAGTTGTAGAGGGTGTCTCGGCCTACAATATTTGAACACGTGGCATCGCTGGAGCTGGACTGTGATACGTCGTAAATGTATCTGTAATTTTTGATGCTCCATGCTTGTTTAGTATCAACTTTGTTATGTTTTATCTACACTTTGAGGTATTTTTATACATTTTCTAGGACTAACCTATTAACAATATGTCGTAGTGCCAGTAGCCTATTTTCTGCTGTTTTTGGTTTTAGAAAAGCTAGTAAGAAAATGTTCTCGGAATTGGACGGGATAAAAGCAAAATTCAATTTTTTACCAGAAGGAACACGGAGTCCGAAGGGCAGCCGAAGGGGGCCACGAGGTGTCCACACCCTAGGGCCGGGAGGCCCAGGGGGCGTGCCGCCACCAGGTGTGGGCCCCTCTATCGCCCACCGACCTTGCCCTTTCGCCTATAAAGGCATCCCAATGCATAAACCCTAAGGACCCGATCAAATCTCCATGGAACAGGACGTAGCCGCCGCCACCATCGTCCCTATATCAGGAGGGTCTGAAGCTCTTCCTGACACCCTGCCGAAAGGGAGATATCATCTCGGAGGCCTTCTTCATCACCATGCCAGCCCCCAGAGTGAGGCGTGAGTAGTTCACCCTTGGACTATGGGTCCATAAAGTAGCTAGATGGTTGTTTCTCCTCCTTTGGGCTATAATTTTTAGATCTTGAGAGCTCCGTTCATGATCAAGATCATCTATTTATAATCATACATGTTGTGTTTGCGGGGATCCGATGGATACTGAAATACTATGTCAGATTGATTATTTATTATATCATCTTTGTGTTATTTCTGATCTTGCATGATCTCCGTTGTTAGTAGCTATCTTGGCCAAGTAGATGCTTGCAACTCCAAGATGGAGTATTTATGCTCGATAGTAGGTTCATGCCTCTATTAATCTAGGGAACTAACATAAATCTCTAAGGTTGTAGATGTGTTGTTGCTACTAGGGAGAAAACAAAAATCCTTTGTTCATGGAGAAATTGTATTGTTTACTTTACACACATTGCTTAATCCAATTATCTGTTGCTTGCAAATTAATACTAGAAGGGGTTCGTATGATAACCTAAAGGTGGATTTTTAGTCATAGATGCAGTTGGATTACGTTCTATGTATTATATTGTAATACCCAATCAAATCTCATAGGATTTAAAATGTCTAGTATATGCATTGTTATGATTTCTTAATCTATCAATTGCCCCGCTGTGATTTGTTCACCCAACATGTTATCTATCTTAAGGAGAACACCTCTAGTGAAATGTGGACCCGGTCCAATCTTTATGTAAGACCCCACCTTTATGAGGTACAGGAT
Organism: Avena longiglumis; assembly: GCA_030063025.1. NCBI lineage: Eukaryota > Viridiplantae > Streptophyta > Magnoliopsida > Poales > Poaceae > Avena > Avena longiglumis. The sequence goes on from CP125979.1 coordinate 402,714,035, forward strand.
CCTGTGATTGCAATGCTAGTCCCTAGATCAATTGCTAGCATCTACAGTTTAAGATGAAGTACACAGATACAAAGGTCTTTATTACATCATCATTCCAGAGATAACATAGTCTTTTACAACTCCATAGCCATAAGCTAGTACAAGAGTTCATAACACAAGTAAAATAAAGTAAAGTCTTCATCTTCATGTGCCAGAGGCAAACATGTTGAGTGTAGACTTATAACCCTATTCCTTATCAGAGTAACCTGCAACATCATAAGTTACAGCCACAATGGGTCAATACATTGGAATAGTATTGGCAAGTGATACCATAGTAGAATAGATGTTTCTAAATTTTATATGAATTTGGCTAAGTGTAGCTTAGGCTTGCTTTGATCAAAATAGGTTTTTCCTATCAGTTGAAAACACTATGTTTTTGTTTGACAAAACTCCCAAGGAACCACCAATAGACATTGGTGAACCTTTACCCTTGTTCAACCACAACTTTTTAACTTAGAAATTGGGATGAGGAGATCCTTGATAGCTTCAATGTCTTGATGCTCATCTTGTCCATTGCCAGGGACATGGCTAAGTACTTAGATTTTTCCTTCTCGAGAGGTGGTGCACTTTCCCTAAAAGACTCGACATGCATCGACACAAGATCTTTCAGAAACCTTCCCTTAGACCAAATGGACGCGTTCCAACCTATCACCCTACCACCATCTGTCCATCTGGCTAAGTTATTGCAACATATATGATCAAGGCAGAGCCCATATGCCATGTGGTTGCACTAGAAGCTTCTAAACACTAAATATCTAAAATCCCTTTGTTCCTGGGTGGCTTTCCACAAGTGTGATACACAAGGTATACCATAGATATGGGCCTTGTGTAACCACTCAACATAACCTAAACAAACCATTCCACCCAGGTGATTCATTCACTTAGTTGTTTTATTAGACAAAAACATAAGTCAAAGACTTAGCAAAATTTCCATAGCATGTACATAATCCACCCTTGTTTGCTATTAGCTAGGCGAAGAATGATAATATAACAAGTATCTTAACTTAGAGAAAATTCTACCAAGACTACAACTTCTAGGATTTCCCATAGCATAGCACATAGATACTTTCAGCAAAAATTTCATGCAAGCCCTATACAAAATAATACTAGTGCATAGTCAAAAATAATAGGAAAAATAAATGAAGAACCACTTTCCTTGGTAGTTGGGGGAGTAGCAACAATCTGCACAATCACAATCACCACTAGCACCAAAATCTACACATAAAATAATAGCACCAAATTCACATTCCAATATTCAAGCAAAAATATTATGAATGCATGCAAATTCCAAGTGATGATTTTTATAAACCAAACAATACAAGTCAAACAGTACTAAACACAAAAAAAATTAAATATATTCTAGATAAACTTAATTTGGCCTTATAAACATTTTCAAAATAATTTAGATAGTCAAATTAAGCCTATATTTGTCTCTGCATAAAATTCCATTTTTACAGAAGCAAAACACAAAACTAATCCCACAGTAGTGTAGGATTTATTTTTGTGAATCCATTGATATATTATTTGCATTTTTGGATAAACAGAACAAAAGTTATAGATTTTACAAGTTTAAATCTCTAATAGATTCAAAAGCAAATTTTAAATCAAATCTCAGACACGCGGACGCTTCTGATTGGTTCATACCGCTTCACGCGGATCGGCTAACATGGAGCGTTGGATCTAAGTCAGATCCAGTGGCCTCGATCAAACGATACCGTTTTGCGCTGGATCTAATCTTAGCCCTACGATTCAGTTCTAACGGTGCTAGCTCAAACGAACAAGGTTTGGCAGCGCTGGTGAGGGCGACGCGGCGGCAGCGCTCTGCTAGTGAGGTTCCGGTGGCTACAGAGGGGGTTGGGGGCTGTGGTTTGGCTTACCAGCATCGCAAGGTTGCGAGGAAGCTCAACATATCATCGGCGTGGACGGGGGCATGCTATGGTGGCCGCGAGACCTCGTCGGAGTTTGTACCCGCGTCAGATGCTCGCTGCCGGAGATGAAGGCGAAGTTCTACGGTGCAATAAGATGAACAAAATGCATTAGGAGATGCACATAGGCACGACAGACATAGTGGTATGGGTTAGGGGTCAAGGGGTGGTCTGATTTTACCGTGATTCTTCACCGGAGTTGGGCGGCGCTCCTGTCGTTCACGGAGATCGACGAAGATGATGTCCTGGGTGATTTAGGGCAAACAAAAGATGCGAGAAGATGCGCAAGGTCCTAGAAAGCATACTCATGTGAATGAGAGGAAAAGAGGCGTGCTAGACTCACCGGAATGGCTCGCCGGAATGCGTCGGGCAGCGGAGGTGCAATGCGAATGGCGGATAGAGTGTGCTGAGTGGGGGGAAATGGACGTGGGGCATAGGGTCTTAAGTAGGCAGTGACTCGACAAGAAACGCCTATGAATTCAAGGGAAATTACGCCGCGACATTATTAGCGGCGACGCGGTCTGCGGGCGTGATTTTGGGGAAGACGAGCTGAGGTGGTAGTGGGCTGCATCTGTTAGTGAGAGGGGTACAATGAGCGCGCGTGAGAGAGAGAGAGGAGAGGGGGAGGTGGCCGGGTGGGCTTCATGGGATGCTTCTGCTGCTAGGCTGAAACGATGGCGCCGACCATTTTCCTTTTCTTCTCTCTTTTTGTTTTTCTATTTTGATTTTTGAGGAAACAAAACAAGCCAAATTCAAATGGTTTTGAATTCAAATATCCTCTAGGTTTTTGTAGTGAAACCCTTTGCACCTAATTGTGTATAAAACACTAATGTTTAGTCAAATTCACTTTGGCACTTTGAAAATAAAATAAAACCATGCCTTTATTGATATATATATATTAGGCATATAAATGGTTTTATTTTCAATTTTGTTTTGAAATTTTTTGTGCAAGCCTTGCATCCATTTGTGTTTAAAACATCACTGATCAAACAAAAGCACTCTCATACTTTGAAAAATAAAACTAAAACCATTGCCTTATTTGCATAAAATAATAGGCATAACATGGTTTCTTATTTGAAATTTTGTTGGGAAAATTTTGTGCAGACCAAATGCTATGAATGCATGCATAAAATGCAAACTTTTACAAATCATGATTTTTGGGATGTTACAATGTTGGGCCGTGCAGAGATAAAACAAAATTTTCCTCTAACGTGGTGATCCCAAGACCTAGCTGAGGTACAAGGCCACGAGGTTTACCACTAGACGCGCGGTTGCGGATTACTGATGAAGCGCGTCAGTTGATGCAGTGCAGTCCTCACGATCCGATCGTCCTGGTGCTGATCGCACAGCACCTCTGCTGGTATCCACACGTACAAGGAGGAGCGCCGGCAGCGAACTGCTAGGTTCGTTACGGCGGCTGGACTGTTGTGGAGCTAGGGTTTCCAACACATGGAATGACCTAACCGAACAACGATTAACCTTTCTGGGTTACTGTGCTCCACTATATATAGGGAGTGAACGTGGGCTCTGCTCGCGCGACCCATTCACTAAAGCCCATATAAAACTAGTCACCGTGAGTCCAACTCACTAACTCAGTCCTAATCTGGTTTAGGTCCAACCCAACCAGATTACAGATTCGGATCCAATCCGAACTTGCTCCCGCTCTTAAGTGTGTGACCCCGCAGGCTCATGGTTACTTGGACACGATTAGAGTCCGACTCACAATCGATCAATCGGCATCGGCTCCTAGCAGAACGTGCCGACTCCCAAGTACCAAAGAGTCTTGACGACTTGCCTTTCCAATGCGACTTACGTCTGAGTCCCTTTTGCCTCACGATATACCTTGTCAGACTATAGGCGAATATATGTCATCCCTTAAATAGTCCGACTCTCTTATCGATCCGAGATAAGTGATTCACCCGACTAACTCTTAGTTGATCGCCTCGGTTAACACTTAACCGAGTCGCGCATGGCCATGCTTTCCGAATCATATCTCACGAGAGGGCCCAGAGAATATCTCTCCGAGTGGAGGGGCAAAATCCCATCTTGGTTATTCACATCACGCAGCTTGATTCTCAGTCGACCAACCTCGCCTTTATAATCGCCCGATTCGGATCAGCGTTGATGAACCTAAGTCGGTGATCCTCAACTCGGACTATGCAACAACCTCAGGTCTAAGGATTACATTGATTGAGATATACAAATGACAGCTTAGTTCGTTGTACCTCAATATGGGTCAATCCGACTCGCTAAACTCTTTAGCCTAGTCTGTGTAAGTTGGAATAGCATCTCCATGCCCATGACAAGTGGAACCGAGTCATCAAGCCAACTTTCACATTGGTCTAAGTTGTGTGTCCAGCACAACCTCAATGACCAAGGATATTTAGTACAAACAACATGAATGCATAGTTCCACAACTGAATCACATATTCAATGATACACATCAGATGTTTATACAAGGACTACTTAATAACTTTATGAATACAATGGGACATATCATCATACATGATTGCCTCTAGGGCATATTCCCAACAGTCTCCCACTTGCACTAGAGTCAATCTTCCGACATCACATGTCTAAGCATCTAATGCCCATGGCTCTCAGGTGCGCCTCATGCTTCGGCTGGGGTAACGGCTTTGTCAACGGATCCGCAATATTTGCATCCGTGTGTACCTTGCATAACTTGATATCACCCTGATCCACGAACTGGCGAATTAGGTGGTACCGCATGAGTATGTGCTTGTTCTTCTGGTGTTTTCTAGGTTCCTTGGCTTGTGCAATAGCACCATTGTTGTCACAATACACGTCCAACGGATTGGACGAGCCCTAAACCACACCAAGATCAATGAGGAAATTCCTCATCCAAACAGCTTCCTTTGCTGCCTCCGAGGCGGCAATATACTCAGCCTCTGTTGTAGACGCAGACACAGTCTCTTGCTTGGAACTTCTCCAGCTCACAGCACCTCCGTTTATAATAAACACATACCCGGATTGCGAACGAGAATCATCAAAGTCGGTGAGATAACTCGCATCCGTGTAACCCTTTACACTGAGTTCATCTTCACCACCATAAACCAAGAACATATCCTTAGTCCTTCTCAAGTACTTTAGGATATTTTTAGCCGCTTTCCAGTGGATCTCTCCAGGATCATCCTGGTATCTGCTCACAACACTTAGAGCATAGGAAACATCCGGCCTAGTACAAATCATGGCGTACATGATGGATCCGACTGCAGAAGCATACGGAATCGCACTCATCCGACTTCGCTCATCAGTTGTCGAAGGACACTGAGTCTTGCTAAGTTTTACACCATGGGACATCGGTAAGAACCCCTTCTTAGACGATTCCATGTTGAACTTTTTCAACACTTTGTCCAAATAAGTACTCTGACTCAATCCAATGAGCCTCCTTGATCTATCTCTATAGATCCGGATTCCGAGGATGTATGTTGCCTCACCCAAGTCTTTCATTGAGAAACTCCTTTCCAATGATTCCTTGGTTTCTTGCAACATCTGGACATCATTTCCAATCAGTAATATTTCATCCACATATAAGATTAGAAAATTTACTTTGTTCCCACTAAACTTCTTGTACAAACAAGAATCATGATCACTCTTGATGAAGCCAAATGATTTGACTACCTCATCAAAGCGAATATTCCAACTCCGAGATGCTTGCTTCAACCCATAAATGGATTTCTGAAGTTTGCATACCTTGTCAGCATTAGCCGGATCGACAAAACCCTCGGGCTGTATCATATACACGTCCTCGGTTAAATTTCCGTTAAGGAAAGCCGTTTTGACATCCATCTGCCATATCTCATAGTCGAAATAGGCCGCTTTAGCTAACATGATCCGAACTGATTTAAGCATCGCCATTCGAGAAAGTCTCGTCGTAATCAACTCCTTGAACTTGTCGAACCCCTTCGCGAAGGCGTGCTTTATAGATTGAAACATTTCCATCCATATCAGTTTCTTCTTAAAGACCCATTTGCACTCGACGGGTCTTGCACCGTCTGGCGTATCAACCAAGTTCCAAACTTGGTTTTCATCCATGGACTTTTTCTCGGATCTCATGGCTCCAAGCCATGACTCGAATCGACCCCACCATCGCTTCCGAATAATTTGCCGGATCATCACTGTCTAACAGTAACACATCACGAACACTTCGTAATCTTGCCGATCTTCGTAGTACAGGTGCTGTTGTCGGCTCAGCTGCCACGATCGGCTCAACCTCCAAGGTTTTTGCCGATTCGCTATTAGCCGATTCGCTATTAGCCGATTCCTCTCGAATTTCTTCGAGTTGCACCGTGCTCCCACTTACTCCCCGACTGAGAAACTCTTTCTCAAGGAAGACACCGAACACTTTGCCCTCTTCTCGGTTGTAGAAGTAGTAACCCAAGGTTTCCCTCGGATACCCCACGAAAATACATTTATCCGACTTGGCCGTAAGCTTGTCCGACTGAAGTCGCTTGACAAAAGCTTCACAACCCCAAATCTTAAGAAAAGACAAACTCGGCTTTTTGCCTGTCCACATCTCATGCGGTGTCTTCTCTACCGATTTTGATGGTACTTTGTTTAGTGTGAACGCCGTTGTTTCTAGACAATAACCCCAAAATGATAAAGGCTGATCTCTGACTCATCATTGATCGTACCATGTCCAACAAGGTCCGATTCCGCCTTTCAAAACACCATTACTTTGTGGCGTTCTGGCGGAGTAAGTTGAGGAACTATTCCACAACTTTTCGGATGGTCATCAAACTCATGGCTCATGTACTCGCCTCCTCGGTCCGAATCAAGAAACTTTATTTTCTTGCCGAGTTGATTCTCGCTTCATTCTGGAATTCTTTGAACTTTTCAAAGGCTTCCGACTTATGTTTCATCAAGTAGATATATCCATACCTACTCAAATCATTAGTGAAGGTAATGAAGTACTCATAACCACCCACAGTCGTCGTGCTCATTGGTCCACATACATCACTATGTACTAGTCCCAACAAGTCGGACGCCCTTCGCAACTCTTTGCAAAAGGTGTCTTGGTCATTTTGCCGAGTAGGCAAGATTCGCATGTCTCGAACGACTCCAAGTCCAACGGGTTAGGAGTCCATCATCATGGAGCTTCTTCATGCGTTTCCAACTTATATGACCAAGCCGATTGCCAAAAGTAAGTCATATTCGATCATTTGGTTTCAACCTTTTAACATTTATGTTATAAACCGAATCATCATCAAGATTCAAAATAAATAACCCCCCGACGGGTGCAAAGCCGAAACATATCATTCAAATACAAAGAACAACCATTATTCTTGATATTCGACTTATAGCCTTGCCTCATCAAACATGAAGCGAAATAATGTTTCGATCGAGCAATTGGAACATAAAAACAATTATTCAGTTCCATAATGAATCCGGAAGGTAAATGAAGTTGCATCGTCCTGACTTCCAACGCAGCAACTCTTGCTTTGTTGCCGACTCGAATATCAACCTCGCCTCTTGCTATGCTAGTAGTTCTTACCAGTCCTTGCAACGAGTTGCGATGTGAATAATCGATCCCAGATCATATACCCAAGAACTATTAGGTGCATCAGAAGATATATGTCTATAACATTGCAAACAAGTGTACCTCGGAAGTCATACCTCCACTCTTGGCTTTGTCGGCCAAGTACTTGCAGCTTCCTCTTCCAATGGCCATCCGCCTTGCGGTAGAAGCAAGTGGATCCGGTGAAGGAGATGGCTTAGTCCACGAGGAAGCGCTTGGGACAGGTCTGAGCCTGCTTTCCTCGACTTAGCCTTCTTCTTAGTCCAAGAACTCTTCTTGAACTTAGCCTTATTCTCGCACCATCAACACTTGACCGGTGCCCTTCTTGAGATCCGCCTCTGCTTGAGCATCCCATGCAATTCAGTGAGCTTCTTATCCATACCATGCATGTGGTAGTTCAAATGAACTGCCCATATGCACTAGGAAGAGAGTTCAGATTATATCCGTAGCGAAATCTTCGCTTATGGGGTAGCTAAGTCTCCAGACCGCACGTAACCAACCATTTTGATCACATGCGACTCGTGGATCACCATCCTTAAGCTTGCAACTCAAAGAAAGCCCGAGAGACTTGATACCTCTCAGTCTTCGCTGAGCCTGGAACATACTTTTGAGGCTTTCGATCATATCGTAGGCCTCAACATGCTCGAACTGCTTTTGCAAGTCCGGTTCCATGTGAGCAAGCATAAGACAGCTAATATCCGTGGACTCATCCTTAGCCCGACGGTAGGCATCGGTGGCTGCGAAAGTCGCATTCTCATTCGGCTCATCTGGAAGTGGGTTGTCTAGGACATGGTCCTTCTTTTCTTGTTTGAGAACAATCTCAGATTTCGATACCGCTTGGTAAAATTAGTGTCGTTCAGTTTATCTTTCTCAAGAATGGTTCTCAACGCAAAACCGGATATCTGAGAGTGACTGCTACTAGGTGCCATGATCTACAACAGAAAATATGCAAAACACTTAAGACATGTATTCATAAAAGAGCAAGCATATTAAACATTTTAATATTTTATGCTCCCACTAGAACCAACACCCCTCCGATGGTTACTTAGTGATTCAGGATCCTAAATAAGCAAGTCGGCTAGTGAGCTTTAGCATCACCGCTAGCCGCCAAGTGATCTAGGTAGACAACTCCTTGTCAATCGCATCTCATGCGACTCCTGTTGGATGGGTGGCATCACATGCCCCGGCTCCCATCCGACTTTTCCCCGAGTCCCACAACCGTTGTGATAGACCCGTCTAGCTTACCAAGTGTTTCTGCAGTAAGAGTCCGACTCGAACCCACCTAGTCGGAAAGAATTGGCAGCACCTCAATTTTATGATCCCACTACCAAAAATGTCCGACTTGTGATGGTGCAAACACTGGCGGGAAAACCGACTAGACCTTCTTTGAGGGATTTTAAATTTTACCGACTATCTAATAGAGGTAAAACTGAGACATAACAATAACACAAAATAAAGCAATTATAATGTGAAATGGTATGGCTCTCTTCATGGCGATCTCCATCTCCACAAAGCCTGTAATCCTACTCGTGCCAACTCTTGTCACTTGCCGTCTTACTCCATGTCGCCGACATGTACAACGCCTTGCATGCCTTCCGGGTTCTCAAACAGCTACACTAGCTTAGTAAAATAAATTACATAGAGAATCCGACACGCAGGTCATTATACAATAAAATGACAGCACCTAGGCTCCAGCCGGATGACAAAAACCGTGATTCGCAGATCACGTATGGATTACACACATATATCACATGCACATGAACCATACCATTCACAACTTCCTGCAAAAACAAGTTATGCATAGATACAATATCTACCGGCGTTGTGAAACTCGCAACGACATCTAAGGCGCTACGACAAGGCGAAGCCGGCAGCGCCCGATGATTTTTCCGAAAACGTAGATCTCATCTACGATCCGGACATGGATTCCGATCATCGTTCCGATTCGATCAAACTCTTTGATCTTCGATCACCGCTTCTGGATTTACGTGTCACAATCTACCCCGATGGCGGAAGCCGACCGGTAGGGGTATGTCGTTCCACGACCTCAGCAGTATGATCACGGAAATCAGATCTACCATTCCCCGAGTACAGTTGATCCAATCAACTTCATACAAAACCGATCTATCTCATAGATCGACCACCAAAACAGCACATAGATCTCATCTAAAGCCTACCGCATATCATATATGCGAGATCTCGAGCCTAAAACCAGAAGCTATCGCTCTGATACCACTGTTGGGCCACGCAGAGATAAAACAAAATTTTCCTCTAACGTGGTGATCCCAAGACCTAGCTGAGGTAGAAGGCCACGAGGTTTACCACTAGACGCGCGGTTGCGGATTACTGATGAAGCGCGTCAGTTGATGCAAGATCACGATCCTCACGATCCGATCGTCCTGGTGCTGATCGCACAACACCTCTGCTGGTATCCACACGTACAAGGAGGAGCGCCGGCGGCGAACTGCTAGGTTCGTTACGGCGGCTGGACTGCTGTGGAGCTAGGGTTTCCAACACATGGAATGACCTAACCGAACAACGATTAACCTTTTCTGGGTTACTGTGCTCCACTATATATAGGGAGTGAACGTGGGCTCTGCTCGCGCGACCCATTCACTAAAGCCCATATAAAACTAGTCACCGTGAGTCCAACTCACTAACTCAGTCCTAATCTGGTTTAGGTCCAACCCAACCAGATTACAGATTCGGATCCAATCCGAACTTGCTCCCGCTCTTAAGTGTGTGACCCCGCAGGCTCATGGTTACTTGGACACGATTAGAGTCCGACTCACAATCGATCAATCGGCATCGGCTCCTAGCAGAACGTGCCGACTCCCAAGTACCAAAGAGTCATGACGACTTGCCTTTCCAATGCGACTAACGTCCGAGTCCCTTTTGCCTCACGATATACCTTGTCAGACTATAGGCGAATATATGTCATCCCTTAAATAGTCCGACTCTCTTCTCGATCCGAGATAAGTGATTCACCCGACTAACTCTTAGTCGATCGCCTCGGTTAACACTTAGTGTTTTCAACTAATAGGCAAAACCTATTTTGAGCAAAGCAAGCCTAAGCTACACTTAGCCAAATTGCATATAGTATCTAGTACACCAAAATTATACTAAGGTATCACTTGCCAATACTATTCCAATGTATTGACCCAATTGTGTAACTTGTGATGTTGCAGTTACTCGATGAGGATTAGAGTCGCTACTACACTCAACATGTTTGCTTGTGGCACATGAAGATGAAGACTTTTATCTATTTACTTATTTAAACTCTTGTACTAGGCCTGTGGCCATGGAGTTGGAAAGACTATGTTGTCTCTAGAATGACTGTAATAATGACCTTTGTTTCTGTATACTTCATCTTAAACTGTGGATGCTAGCATTGATCCAGGGACTAGCATTGCAATCACAGGGATCCTTTTCCTTTATAAAGGAGGGATCTTACAGATGGTATCAGAGCACTGTGTTGCCTGTAGGATTATGACCCTAGGATTGGAAACCACTAAGGAAAAATTTTCAACAACTTGTACACTTTTCTATTCTTCTCGTAAAGTTTTCTAATCTTCATTCTCATCTCTATTTGTAGATGAAATCCATCAACGAAGCTGTAAGGAAAGGACCACTCATGACAATGACTTTGGAGTGTGAGACAGAATTTCCCAAGGCTCTCAAGGACCTCATGGTTGCAATGGAAATACATGGTGCAGCTGTGTACAAAGATTTTCCTATGATGGATGAAGGAGTTGAGTACTGGTGGGTGCAACTTCACTTGTATAAAAACAAGGAAGACAACCACAAAGAATCAGGATTCTGCATGTTCACCAATTCAGTGGTGCACAATACATTCTTTGATTCAGCAAGGGATGCAGCTTGGAAGACCATCAAAGAACTTGGTGATAGAGTCAAGTGCAGAATGCTCAACATCCAAAATGACCTAAAGGAAGAGAAGAAACATACCCAAGAGTTGGAGGCTACCAACCAAACCTTAAGAGGAGACATTATAGACTTAGTAATGGAGTCATGTGCTCAAGATAGACTGATTGCTTCTAGAAATATTGTGTTAGCCAACATATCTAGTGAAATAGGATTGTAAGCGTACTTCTTTAGTTGGACCACCACTTATCACCTTATTTTCCAAATGTTGCTTAAAATAAGTTGAACCTTGGATGTTGTAATGGATCCATGTATGCCATGACTTGTGTGTTTTGATTTCCAAAAATATGCATGTGATGCTTTGCCTTGTGTTTATCTTAAATTGTGTTGTTTCTATCTTTTTCTATCTTATAAATAGATGCCTAATGTTACCATCAGCACTGTTGAGGAGTTCCAGGGAACTCGCTTTGGTCCTCGTATTATTGATCTCACTAGTTTGCTCAATCTCCCTCTTCCTACCATCATGGTGCTTCCCCTCACCAATTTTGAGAGGAAAAACCTTTGGGGTTTCAAGGTCAATCAGCCCGGACGCCAGACTATGCCTACCACGGAGGCTATCATCTTCAAGCTCATGCACGATGACAAGGAGAGAGGCCTAGAGGTAGTCATGCAGGACTTGATTGGACGTCTGTTAGGGAGACACTCTCGACAGGTTAGAGGTACTCACTTCCACGTCTTCGGTAGACGTGATGAGGATGGAGAGGCCATCGACTTAGAGGACACTTCGAGGGAGACAGCGGAGCCGATTCGCATATACCTCCAGGACTTAGAGGTTCTTCTTGGGCACGTGGACACTGATAGGACCAACGTCATGCTTAGCAATGACGAACTCCAGGTGCAGCTTCGTGAGAAGTACAAGCTCTTCGCGGAGCAAGATGAGATAGTCAAGGAGATGGAGGCAAAGTTCGAGATCCAGGACAGAAAGTTCAAGATTCAAGAGAAGCGAGTCTAAGATAGTAAAAAGAGGATTCGGGACATGACTGAAGAACTGCAAGCCAAGGACTTCGAGCTCGAGCATCAGCAGACTGTGATTGAGAGGCTTCGTTCTCAGAAGAGGGCTCTCAAAGCCAAAGTAGAGACCTTGACCACCAATGTCGAGGAATACAAGACCGCTATGGAGAATGCAGGTCTTACCTTTGTTGAGGAGGAGGTTGATGCCGAGGAGTAGTGATGACTACTCATTTATCATTTATTTATCATACTTTATTTGAGTCGCAATGACCATCCAACATGTGGATGGCTTGTTATTGGTGTGTTTACTTTGCAAACTTGTCCTTTTTGTTGTTGAACTATTATTCTTATGATGCATGCTTGGTGATTGTTTATGTGATGTAATGTGCATGATAGCATCTATGGGTATCTCATTCTTATCTCTATTGAACAAACCACATATGCCTCCCCGTCGTGCCAATCCCAAACCCAACAACAACAACAACATCACCCCTGAGATGCAGCAGATGGTGACAGCTCAGACTCAGCTAATGCAAATGATGACCACGTTCATCCAGAACCAGAACAACAACAACAATAACAACAACAACAACAACAACCCACCGGGTTTTGACATGCTTAACAGGTTCTTGAGATTGAGGCCAGCAAAGTTCTCAGGAACAACTGATCCTATGGTGGCCAATGATTGGCTACGCTCTGTGAACAAGGACTTGGTAACTGTGGGCTGTACTGATGCAGAAAAAGTCAGATTTGCAGCACATTTGTTAGAAGGACCAGCAGCCACTTGGTGGGATAACTTCCAGATCACCACTCCCATTGATGATGTGACATGGGCTATCTTTGAAGATGGTTTTCGTACTGCTGACATCTCATCTGGAGTGATGAGTCTGAAGAAGAAAGAGTTCCATAATCTGAAGAAGTGCCACCGCAGCGTGGCTGAATATATTGAGGAGTTAAACAATCTGGCGTGTTATGCACCGTATGAAGTTGACACTGATGCTAAGAGGAAGGAAAAGTTCCTTGAAGGGATGAATGATGAACTGAACCTGCAGCTATCGGTGGCCTATGTTCCCACTTACCAGTCTCTTTGTGATAAGGCTGCTATTTTGGAGAACAAAATGAAGCAAGTTGAGAGTAGAAAGAGAAAGCACTCGGACAAGCACAGCTCGGGATCGTCTCACAAACATTCCCACTATGATGATAGTGGAAGCTCGGGATCCCACAAGCATGGGAAATTCAACAAGCACCACAACCACAACCGTCATCATGACAACAAGCATCACCGCAGTCATGACAATGACAAATACAAGAACCACAAGGGTGGATATAAGATCCACCACAGTGGTAGTGGAAGTGGCAGTGGAAGCCAGCCTGTCAAGAAGGATATTAGTCAGGTTGAGTGTTTCAAGTGCAAGAAGATGGGGCATTATGCAAATGAATGCCCGGAAAAGAAAGTTGAAGGACCCAACAAGCCCAACCCTTTTCAGAAGGGACAAGTGAACCACATCAATGTGGAGGAAATCTATGAAGAGCCAGATGCTGTTGCTGGTAAGTTCAAACTCAATTATATTCCAGCACTTGTTCTTTTTGATACTGGAGCATCGCATTCATTCATATCAAAACCATTTGTTGATAGAAATGGGTTTCCAACTGAAAACATTGGGTGTCCAATAAAAGTTAGTTATCCAGGTGGAGATATGATAGTAAGTCTTGGATGCCGGGATCTAGTAATAGAGTTTGGAAAGCATAAGTTTCTAGTGATTCTGATAATCCTAGATTCCCAAGGACTGGATGTAATTTTGGGAATGGATTGGATGACCAAGTATGAAGGAGTACTAGATTGTGACAATCGTAATGTTGCACTCACGACCCCGGAGAAGAAACGGATTAGATTCAAGTCTAACTTTGAATCAAAAGGGAGTAAGCTAAATTCTCTTAAGGGGGTTAGCATAGACAGTGTGCCAATTGTGAGTGAATATCCGGATGTGTTTCCGGAAGAATTGCCGGGAATGCCACCAGATAGAGATGTGGAGTTTCTTATTGATTTGCTACCAGGATCTGTACCAATAGCAAAGAGACCGTACAATATGTCAGTTGATGAACTGAAAGAACTCAAGAAACAACTTTGAGAGCAGTTGCAGAAAGGATTTATTCAACCAAGTTCTTCATCTTGGGGAGCCCCAGTTTTGTTTGTGGAGAAGAAAGATAGAAGTCAAAGGTTATGCATAGATTACCGTTCACTCAATGAGGTGACTATCAAGAACAAATACCCTTTACCAAGAATCAATGACTTGTTTGATCAGCTAGAAGGAGCTTGTGTGTTCTCAAATATTGACCTTCGGTCAGGCTATTTCCAACTCAAGATAAGAGAGCAAGACATACCTAAAACAGCATTCACCACAAGGTATGGATTGTATGAGTATACCGTGATGCCATTTGGTTTGACCAATGCACCAGCATACTTCATGAATATGATGAACAAGGTGTTCATGGAATTTCTTGATAAGTTTGTTGTCGTTTTCATCGATGACATTTTAATCTACTCCAAGAGCAAAGAAGAGCATGAAGGGCATTTGCGTTTAATACTTGAGAAGCTCAGGGAGCATAAACTGTATGCCAAGTTTAGCAAGTGTGGATTCTAGTTGAATGAAGTTGGATTTCTTGGACACGTTGTGTCAGGAGATGGTGTAGCAGTTGATCCTGCTAAAGTTTCAGCTGTAACTGAATGGGAATCTCCTAAGTCAGTGAAAGAAGTTCGTAGTTTCCTTGGCTTAGCAGGTTACTACAGAAGGTTCATTGAGAATTTCTCCAAGGTAGCTAAACCTATGACAGAATTGCTAAAGAAAGACAAGAAATTTGCTTGGTCTGAAGGTTGTGAACTCAGCTTTCAGGAATTGAAGAAGAGACTTGTGACAGCACCAGTCCTGTGTTTGCCAGATTTGGAAAAAGATTTCCAAGTGTATTGTGATGCATCTCATCACGGATTAGGTGCAGTACTTATGCAAGAAGGGAAAGTTGTGGCTTATGCCTCGATACAACTCAAAACTCATGAAGTAAACTACCCCACTTATGATTTAGAGTTATCCTCTGTTGTCCATGCACTTAAAACATGGAGACATTATCTTTTGGGAAAGCGTTGTGAAGTCTTCACAGATCACAAGAGTTTGAAGTATATCTTCACCCAGAAAGAAATTAACATGAGACAAAGAAGATGGCTAGAACTCATCAAGGACTATGACTTAAGTTTGCAATACCACCCCGGTAAAGCAAATGTTGTAGCAGATGCTCTAAGCCGTAAAGTTTTTGTGAATGGACTTACTAAGGGAGAATTGCCAGATGATCTGTGTGCCCAATTTAGAGATCTCAGATTGGAGATTGTGCTTGAAGGACATCTCATGTCTTTGGATGTTCAACCCACTTTGTTGGACAAGATCAAAGAAGCCCAAAAAACTGATAAGGAAATTGAAGAAATTAAGGAAAAGATTGGCAAAGGAAAAGCCAAAGGATTCCATGAAGATGAACAGGGTACTTTATGGCATGGAAAACGTATCTGTGTTCCACAAGATCCGGAGCTTCGGAAACTGATTTTGCAAGAAGCACACAACTCACCGTATTCCATTCATCTGGGTAACACCAAAATGTACATTGATATGAAGGAAAGATTTTGGTGGAATAATCTCAAGAAGGATATCGCCGAACATATTGCTTTATGTGATGTGTGTAGTAGAGTGAAAGCGGAACATCAGAAACCAGCAGGTTTGCTTCAACCACTACCTATTCTTGATTGGAGGTGGGATAAGATTGGTATGGATTTCATTACCGGATTACCAAGGACCCGGTCAGGATATGATTCTATTTGGGTAGTAGTGGATCGCCTAACTAAAGTGGCTCATTTCATACCCGTGAAGACAACCTATACAAGTGCTAAGTTGACCAAGATCTATATGAGTAGAATTGTATGTCTACATGGAGTAACCAAGAGTATTGTGTCTGATAGAGGAACCCAATTCACTTCTCATTTTTGGAGGAAATTACATGAGTCATTGGGAACGAGGTTGGAATTCAGCACTGCTTTTCATCCTCAAACTGATGGACAAACAGAAAGGACTAATCATATTCTTGAAGATATGTTGAGGGCATGTGCCCTAGACTATGGAGCTAGTTGGGATGAAAGTCTGCCTTACGCAGAATTTTCTTATAACAACAGCTATCAAGCCAGCATTGAGATGGCACCATTTGAGTTTCTCTACGGGAGAAAATGTACCACCCCATTGCTATGGAATGGTGTGGGTGAAAGAAGTTTGTTCGGACCCGAACTTATCAAAGAAGCTGAAGAGAAAGTCAAGTTGGTTAAGGACATATTAAAGATAGCACAGTCCCGACAGAAAAGCTACGCAGATCCTAAGCGTAGAGAAGTCACCTATGAGGTTGGTGATAGAGCTTATCTTAGAGTGTCACCACTTCGTGGAGTGAAGAGATTTGGTGTCAAAGGCAAATTGGCCCCAAGATACGTTGGACCATTCAAGATTCTGAGTCGTAAAGGAGAAGTTTCTTATGAAATTGAATTGCCAGAGTCTTTATCAGCTGTTCATAACGTGTTTCATGTGAGTCAGCTTAAGAAATGTCATCCGGAAATGGAAGAGACTTCTTTGAAGGATACTATACCTTTGGAAGAGGTTCAATTGGAGAGTGACCTCACTTATGAAGAGAAACCTATCAAGATTCTTGAGACTGTAGAAAGAGTTACTCGAACTAAGACTATCAAGTTCTGCAAGGTTCAACGGAACCATCATTCCAAAGAGGAAGCAACATGGGAAAGAGAAGATGATCTTCGGAAAGACCACCCTCACCTATTTGCTAGCCAACCCGAATCTCGAGGGCGAGATTCACCTTAAGGGGGTTAGATTTGTAACATCCCTAAAGTCATGTTTCAATCTCATGCATATCATCCATGCATCCATGATCATGTAGAATTCATTTCAAACAAATCAATTCAAAAACAGGAGCATATAAGCTCATTATTTTATGTGATCAACATTTAAAACAAATACAAATCTCCAATGTGAGATAGATGTTCAGTGAACCAAACCTTGTGTCATTTGATTTCAAAATGTATTTTTATATTGCTAGGATTTAAAACCAAAGTATCAAAACAAATATAATAAGCTAGTGCTATGTCACTTCTTATTTTTATTTTACTCCAAGTGACCAAGCCAATTCAAAGTGACCACTTGGTTTTATGCCCAGAATTGTGATTGTTGCAAACTGCAAAAATCCTAAAAATATTTGAATTCAAATAGATTTTGAAATCATTTGAATTTGATTCCTGAAATTGAAAACAGAAAAAGAAAAGGAGAAAAGAATTAGAAAAGGGCCGGCGCCACCTATCTAGCCCAACGACGGATTCAGCCCACTAAGCCCACCCGGGTTACCCCTCTCTCTCTCACTCGCAGACGAACCCACCAAGTCACTGACTATCTGACCCCACCTCCTCTCTGTTTCACTCGCTGAAAAGTGGACCCTGCGACCACTTCGTCGTCGTCGTCAATCACGCGCGGCCGCGACGCTCGCTCCGCCGTTACCTCGCCGCAGTCACTGCGGGCTTAATTGCCATTGATTCTGCGCTTAATCGCCGCCCCCTTCTGCCTACTTAACCCCCTCTGCACCGCGGGCATTTCCCCTCACCTAGCGCCACCACTCTGCCACCAGGCTGCCCACAATCGCCCTTGCACCGCCGCAGACAGAGCCACTCCGGCGAACAATCCCGGTGAGCTCCTTGCGCCTCTCCCTCTCTGCTTCACACGAGCTGCTTTGCAACGTCCTTGCGCTTCTTCTGACACCATTGGTTCATCATATACCGCCCCAAGTCGTCGACTCCATCAAGCGCAGCAAGCTTCCGACGACGACTCCAACTCCGGCGACTAAATTTGGTGAGTCCCTTGTTCCCCTTCGCCTCTGATTCACACGAACGTGTTCGCCATAGCCTTGCGCATCTCCCGATGCCTTTTATTCATGCTAGGGTGACCAAGAGCGTCGCCAACGTCGCCGTCCACCCGAGCCCGACGCTGTCAGCAACTCTGATGAGCCCATGCAGCCGTGTCCGTGCGCCCCTTGCCAAGCCGTCGCCACGTTGAGCATCAGTGCATCGCTACGAGCCCGGTAAGCACCTCCAATGACCCTAGAACCCCTTGTAGCCGCCGCGCCGCCGTAGACAGAGCCGCCGCCGCCAGATGCCACCGCCAGCGCCGCCCATCTGTGGTCGCTTGGTCGATGACCGTTGGATCTTGATCCAGCGCGTATAAATAGATCACTTATCGAAACGGTATGGATTGATCTTGACCGTGTAGGTTAAGTTAGATCTAACGGCTTGTGAGCGCGATCCTGTGCGAACCGGTACGCACCAATCAGATTATGACGCGTGGCCAGAGTTTAGGTTTAAAATCAGGTTTTGAATCTATTAGTTGTTTGAAATTGTTTTAGCCATAACTTTTGATTCCCACGTTCAAATTTGACAAATTTTATATCAATGGAATCAGGAGAACAAGCCCTTTCTAATTATGCAATGTATTTAATGTTTTGCTTATGTTAAAATGGTTTTATTTACAAAAACATGTGTAGGCCTATTTTGTGTATATAAAATTATTTGAGAAATGTTGTGTTTAAATAAATGTTGTTTGGCAAGTTTTGAACTTGTTTATAAACCAGTACTATACACTTGTTTTTTTGAGTTTAGAAAATCATCACATATCATGTTGCATGCATCCATATATTTTTGCTTGTATTTATTTGTATGTGATTTGTTGCTATGATTCTATGTGTAGATTTTGGTGCCAATAGTGATTGTGATTGTGAGGAGTGTAGCTACTCTCCAAACTACCAAGGCAAGTGGTAGTTCATGATTTTATCCCTAAGTTTTCCTACTGTGCATTAGATATATTTTTCTAGTCTTGGATAGTTATATTTTTGCTAATATGCTAAGTTGGGAAATCCTAGTAGATGTAGAATTGCTAGAAATTTCTAAGTTAAGATGCTTATCTATGCCATGCTTAGCCTAGCTAGTAACAACCAAGGGTGGTGAAATAATCATGCTATGATAAAAATATTTCTAAGTCTTTGGACTTGTGTTTTTCCTAATAAAACAACTAAGTGAATGAAACACCTGGGTGGAATGGAAGGAATGGGCTCTGCCTGGCAATATGGCAATATGGGCTCTGCCTGGATCATATAGGTTGCAGTAACTTAGCCATTTGGACAGTTGGTGGTAGTGGGAATGATAGGTTGGAGCGCGTCCATTTGGTCTAAGGGAAGGCTTCTGAAAGGTCCTGTCTTGGTGAAAATCAAGGCTTTTGGGGAAAGTGCACAGCCTGTGCAGATGGAAGAATCTAAGTACTTAGCCATGTCCCTGGAAAAGGACAACTTGAGCATCAAGACATGGAAGCTATCAAGAATCTCCTCATCCCAATTTCTAAGTAAAACTTGTGGTTGAACAAGGGTGAAGGACCTCAATGTCTATTGGTGGTTCCTTGGGAAAAGTTTTTGACAAAGAAAAACTTAGTGTTTTCAACTAATAGGCAAAACCTATTTTGAGCAAAGCAAGACTAAGCTACACTTAGCCAAATTGCATATAGTATCTAGTCCACCAAAATTATACTAAGGTATCACTTGCCAATACTATTCCAATGTATTGACCCACTGTGGCTGTAACTTGTGATGTTGCAGGTTACTCTGATGAGGATTAGGAGTCGTGAGTCTACACTCAACATGTTTGCTTGTGGCACATGAAGATTAAGACTTTTATCTATTTACTTATTTAAACTCTTATACTAGGCCTTTGGCCATGGAGTTTTAAAGACTATGTTGTCTCTGGAATGACTGTAATAATGACCTTTGTTTCTATGTACTTCATCTTAAACTATGGATGCTAGCATTGATCCAGGGACTAGCATTGCAATCACAGGGATCCTTTTCCTTTGTAAAGGAGGGATCTTAAAACTACAACAAACTTGTCAAGAAGCACCATGAACACTTTGTTCATCATGTTCATGAAATAGGCAGGTGCATTTGTCAAACCAAATAGCATCACGGTGTACTCATACAAACCATACCTAGTGGTGAAAGCAGTCTTAGGTATGTCTTGCTCTCTAATCTTAAGTTGAAAGTAGCCTGATCGGAGATCAATCTTAGAGAACACACATGCTCCTTCTAGCTGATCAAACAGGTCATTGATTCTAGGAAAAGGGTATTTGTTCATGATAGTCACCTCATTGAGTGAACGATAGTGTATGCACAACCTTTGACTTCTATCTTTCTTCTCAACAAACAGAACTGGTGCACCCCAAGACGAAGAACTTGGTTGGATAAATCCTTTTTGTAACTGCTCTCCCAGTTGTTTCTTGAGTTCATTTAACTCATCCACTGACATCTTGTAGGGTCTCTTTGCTATTAGTCCAGATCCTGGCAGCAAGTCAATCAGAAACTCTACATCCTTATCTAGTGGCATTCCAGGCAATTCCTCCAGGAACACATCCGGATACTCTCTCACAATTAGCACACTATCTATGCTAACCGCCTTAAGAGAATTTAGCTTACTCCCTTTAGATTGAAAGTTGTAGTTGAACCTAATCCATTTCTTATCTGGGGTAGTGAGTGTGACAGTACGATTGGCACAATCTAGTAATCCTTCATACTTATTCATCCAATCCATTCCCAAAATAACATCCAATCCTTGGGAATCTAGGATTATCAAACTAATGGGAAACTTATACTTCCCAATTCTATCACTAGATCATGACATCCAAAGTTCACTATCATCTCTCCACCGAGAGAGATTAATTTTATAGGACACCCAATAGTTTCAGCTGAAAGTCCATTTTTATCAACAAATGCTCTTGATATGAATGAATGCGATGCGCCAGTATCAAAAAGAACAAGTGCTGGAAAACAATTGAGCTTGAACTTACCAGCCACAGCATCAGACTCTTCATATATTTCTTCCACATTAATGTGGTTCACTTGTCCCTTTTGGAAGGGGTTGAGCTTGTTGGATCCTTCAACTTTCTTTTTTGGGAACTAATTTGCATAGTGTCCCATCTTCTTACACTAAAAACACTCAACCTGACCGAGATCTTTCTTTACAGGCTGACTTCCATTACCACTTCCAGCATGGTGGCTCCAGTGTCCACTCTTGTGGTTCTTATACTTTTCATTGCCATGACTGCGATGATGCTTATTGTCATGGTGACGGTTGTGGTTGTGGTGGTTGTTGTACTTCCCATGTTTGTGGAATCCTGAACTTCCACTATCATCATTATGGGAACGCTTGTGAGACGAACCCGAGCTGTGCTTGTCAAAGTTATGTTTCCTCTTCCTGCCCTTAACCTGTTTCATCTTGTTCTCCAAGATGGTGGCCTTGTCACAAAGTGATTGATATGTCGAGACATAGGCAACAGATATCTGTAGGTTAAATTCATCATTCAATCATTCGAGGAACTTCTCCTTCCTCTTAGCATCAATAACAATTTCATCTGGTGCATAGCGCACAAGATTGTTGAATTCCTCAATGTACTCAGCCACACTGCGGTGACGCTGCTTCAGATTGTGGAACTCCTTCTTCAAGTTCATCACTCCGGATGATATGTGAACTGTACGGAAACCATCCTCAAAAATAGCCCATGTCACATCCTCAAGGGGAGTGGTGATCCGAAAGTTGTCCCACCAGGTTGCTGCTAATCCTTCGAGCAGATGTTCTGCAAACTAGACTTTTTCCTCGTCGGTGTACTTGTTCACCAAACGTAACTAGTCATTGGCTACCATTGGATCAGTGGTTCCCGAGAACTTCGCAGGCCTTAGTCTGTAAAGGTCCCAAGCTGATAAGGAAGAGATCCCTGTATTTACAATGCTAGTCCCTGGATCAATAGCTAGCATCCATAGTTTAAGATGTAATATCAAGAAACAAAGGTCATAATACAACTTTATAACCAGGAATAAAATAATTCATTACATCTTACATAGCTCATTTGGCTATCTCATTACAATATAGTAGATATAACTATATAGCATGGAGTCCTTCATCTTCAAAGTGCCAAAGGCAATCATTTTGGTTGTAGACTTGTAATCATATTCAACATACTTCACTAACATCAAACAAACCTGCAACATAATAAGTTACATCCACAAGGGTCAATACATTTGAATTGTATTGGCAAGTGATACTATGGTAGAGTAGTGGTATCTATCTTATATATGCATTTGGCTAAGTGGAGCTTAGGCTTGCTTTGCTCAAAATAGATTTTCCTTATCATTTGAAAACACTAAGTTTTTGTTTTTCAAAATCACCCAAGGCATCTACCAATCAAAGATTGAAGATCCTTTAACCCTTGTTTAACCAGAAGCTTTTAACTTAGAAATTGGGATGAGGAGATCTTGATAGATTCCATGTCTTGATGCTCAAATTGTCCATTGCCGGGGACACGACTAAGTACTTATATTTTACTCTCTTGAGAAGTGGTGCACTTTCCCCACAAGACTCGACAAGCATCGAGACAAGATCTTTCAGAAGCCTTCCCTTAAACCAAATGGACGCGTTCCGAACCTATCACCCCTACCACGTTCTGTCCATCTGGCTAAATTATTGCAACCTATATGATCCTTACAGAGCCCATATACCATGTGGTTGCACTTGAAGCTTCTCAACATTTGACATCTCAAATATCTTTGTTCCTGGGTGGCTTTCCGCAAGTGAGATACACTAGGTATTTCCCCTGGGGTAACAACTCAACACAAACCTTTCCTTCCATTCCACCTAGGTGATTCATTCACATAGTTGTTTTATTAAAAAAAACACAAGTCATAGACTTAGAAATATTTCATAGCATGAATATAATCCACCCTTGTTTTCTACTAGATAGGCTAAGCATACTAGTATCTAGAATCTTAACTTAGGGAAATTTCTACAAAGGCATCATCTACTAGGATTTCCCAAGGCATAGCATACTTAGTAAAAATTCCATGCAAGTCCTACTCAAAATATTACTTATGCATAGTGCAAATAATAGGAAATGTATGAAACACCACTTGCCTTTTTCGTAGAGAATATAGGTTCACTCCTTGATCTTTCAATATTCACACTCTTCAAAGTTCACTACAATTCAATCAAGGCACAAATTCAAACTAGCATTCAAACAATTCATCACATATAATAATAAAAACAAAGTAATGCATACAAGCATGCAAAAGATTGTTTATTTGTAAAGGTGGTTTCTAATAGGCTATAAACATTTTAAAACACCTATTGGTCATTTATAAAGTGGCAAAACCATTTAAAATCAAGTTAGTGAAAATGGTCCATTTAAATCATTTTTGTTTTGCTAGAAATGATTTTAAATAAAGGTAATAATTTCTAGTGTTAGCCAAATATGTTTTTTAACCACAATTATTAATGTTTATGGTCAAAGTGTTTCAAAACAAATCCATTTACAAAAGGTTTCACCCAAAAAATCATTTTTAAATCGAAGCAACATTTTATTTACTAAAAATGCCTTTAATCAAAGTAATAATTTCCTAGGGTTAATCAAATACATTTTTAAATCCAAAACTTAGTGGTTTAGGATCAGAGAGTTTAAATCAAACCATTTGCAAAAGATTTTACTCAAAAATCATTTAAAACATAATCTACAATTTTTGTTTTACTATAAATGCTTTTATTAAAGGAATAATTCCTTAGTGTCACAAAATATACTTTTAAATCCAAAACTTTGTTTTTATGGTCAGTAGGTTCAAAACTAATCATTTGCAAAATATTTTACTCAAAAATCATTTTTAGAATAAATTTTATAACCCAAATAGGCCTAAACATGTTTATTCAAAAACACCTAATTTTACAGAAGCAAAACACTAAACTAAGGGCATGGTTAGAAAGATTGCATTTTTCTGAATCCAATGATATAAAATTTGTAAATTTTGGACGTGTAGATCTAAAGTTATGAATTTTTCAAATCTAAACATCTAATAGAAATGTTTCTGTTTATAAAACGAAGTCTAGGCCACGTGGCTGTTTCTTATTGGAGCATACCGGTTTGGTTGGATCTAAGTGATATTGCATGGATCAGATCGATGCATACCTCTTCGTTAAGTGAATATATCGCGTACACAAGATCAAAATCTAACGGCTCAGACTTCCTTGACCATAAGTGGGCGGCGCTATCTTACGGCGAGCGGCGGCGCGGCTCTGCCAACGGTGGTCCGGTGCAACCAGGAAGAGAAGGAGAGGGTGAAGAGGCTCACCAGGTTCGCGGCGACGTGCTGATGCTTGGGGTGGTCGTCGTAGTCTAAGGGGTGCACGAGGTTGCCAGCAATCGCTCGCAGGAGTTCACGACGGCGTCGGGCGTGTCTGTTGGTCGATGTTGGCGAGGCTATGGTGCAGGGAAATGCAAGATGGCAAGTCAGGAAGATGCACGCAAGAGAGGAGGTTGTAGGGGTAGCAACCATTGAGGAAGGGGTGGTCAGGTCTCACCGTGAGGAGTCGCCAGAGTAGAAGCAGTAGGCGGCAGCGTTAAGTCGAAGACGATGGCGAGGCTGTGGGGAGCGCGCGGGCGAGATGGGGATATTGGCAGATGCGCAAGGTTCTGGCGAGCACTCTCGTAGAGACCAGGGGCAAGGGGAGGTGAGGGCTTGTAATTCCCTCGCCTGATAAGGCTGAGTTCATGTGTATAGTGCCAATCCCTGGATCGGTTCACTAGCACACACAGTACAGATGAATACCAAAGAATTTTAATAGTTCATCATAAATAACGAATTGATCCAGAATTTGCAATTATTACAATAATGCTTATCATGCAGGCTAACTCAAATAGTTCAATAGAAAACGAAAGCATAAATATATAGTAGACTCCATCTTCAATTACCCACAAGCGAACAAATGTTGAGTGGAGTATCGCAACCTAGTCGATCACTCAGAATCAGAATAACAACCTGTAACATAAAACATAGCAGCCCCGAAGGGTTAATACTTGGAATGTATGGCAAGTAGAGCTATTAAAGGAGACAATAGAACTAGCATCTACATGCATATTTGGCAAGTGGAGCTATGGCTAACTTGCATTTACAAATACCTTTGTCCTACTTCCATAAACAGTTTTTGTCTTTTTTTGAAAAGATCCCAATTAAGTTAACCCATCAACATTAAAGCAATAAGGAAATTGGAATGAGCGAGAAACATGTCATGAACTCAATATCAAGCAACTCAGATATCCATAACCGGGGACATGGCTAATCGATTAGATTAAACACCCTGCAGGGATTAGTACACTTTACCCATGTGACTTGGCCAGCCCAGCTCGTACCACCACTCTCATATTGGGTGATGATAGGGAGAATTCCAAGAAGGGGACGTTCAGGAAGTAGCTCCCCAAACCCGACACGCACCGTACCACCTACCAAAATTCTACATCTCTGGATACGTGGGTTCGAGTTACAACAACCTACTGAGTCCAACCAACCTCCCATTTCATTATTGGCACATGGTTGTACACTTAAGCTACCAAATAAAGAAGCCAATCATTTTCACTTGATACCTGGGTGCCTTTCCGCAATGATTCCACCAAAAATGTCAATCCCATCACACCCATGAGGTTCAATGATTATGTTGTTTTTAGCTTTGCAAACCAACACTTTTAGAAACAACTTTCAGTGATGTAACCTAGTCCTCGTCCATCATAGCATGGCTAAGCACATCTACCAACGGTGGCTCATCTACAGGGGATCCCTACCACATAATAGGACATAGCATAGCGATATTACTTTCCTACACATGCATCTACAAAATACACGACAATGCGTTAAAAATAGTAGGACAATATCATGAACAAAGTAGCATCTACTTGCCTTGATAGTTGGTGAAGTCGTTCAAGCACTCGTTGCAATCACACACGTTGCACTCCTCGCAATCTATCAATCAAACAATTGCATACAACATAAACAATATCACATAGAGATCAAACAAATGCAACAAATGCATGCATGACAATTTAATAAGTCACAATGGTTGTTATTTTAGTTCTCTAAACAATATTGAAGTATATGATGCATGCAAGAGGCCAATTAATGCAATGGAGTATTTGTTATTAATAATTACTTGCCAATATAGGGTTTTTAATAGATTTGTTGTAACACATGTTCTAATTGTCTAATTAAATTTGTATCTGGAGTGTACTGGATAGAGAGAATTAATACGAACCAGTAGGCGTTGGATTCACCCTAATACAAACCGGTTGACTCGTACCCCTTCGCGGAATCGATCTAATCCTGGCCGTTGAGTTGGGATCCGAGGGCTAGAAGAGAAGATCGGCTCGATTTTCGCTCATAATAGATAAGAAAGAGATCTGTGTTAGAGAGACAAATCTGTAGATCAAATTAAAAAACTTACAACATGAAAGTTGTAGAGAATCATTAGTGCTACCTTTTCACCAAAGGAATTTGGATTTGAAGAAACGAGTGCTAGTACATCTTGGATTTACACCGTCATATCTGACACATTGCGGTGCAAAATTCTCCGGCTATGCTGGATGAAAAGAGGTGAGGTTTGTCGGGATTGAAAGATTTCAACGAGATCTAACAACTTACGTGTTTTGGCCGAAGGCAAACGACGAAGTCTAGATGGGTGAATAAACGAAATAAAATTTGGATATGTGTAGATTCGGGATTTTGAAAAGGGAAACTCATACAACTCTGGCTCCACGGGTTTATATGGAGGTTTAGGACGGTGGAGAGATAGGTTTTGGAGTAGGGAACAAGTAGAAAAAAACGGAAGTCGAGTTGGAGTTATAGATTAAAAGTTATAAGAGTTTGAATAGAGATATGTTTGAAGAAAATCGATTTGCACGCTAATTAAAGCAAATGAGGGATCGATCCCTTCTCCTGTACGCGTGGCTTGTCCGGTCGGCTGCTAGCTGGGCCGCTGGCTGGCCCATTAGTTTTTTTCCTTTTTATTTTTCTTTTTCTATTTTTGTATTTCCTTTATATCTT
Organism: Avena longiglumis; assembly: GCA_030063025.1. NCBI lineage: Eukaryota > Viridiplantae > Streptophyta > Magnoliopsida > Poales > Poaceae > Avena > Avena longiglumis. Next base: position 402,741,452 of record CP125979.1, read on the forward strand.
TTGCATACAAACTTCAAATGATATGATTCTTGTTTTTAAATTTTTCTAAAATCAAATAGATCATTGTAGGATCATATTTGTAATACTTTTACTAGTTTGCAAGTAATGAATTTATAAATCCTTATATATTTCATTTTATTTCTATATTTATTTATTTGTATTTATTCCATAACTTTTTCATACTAGCTCCAAATGAGCTCAATTTTGTTTCTAAAATTTTGTAATATTCATTGGATCTTTTTAGGCTATAATTAGCAATAATCGCTGCCTTAGAAATTGTAGGTTTTTATAAGGCAATTTAATTCCCTTTAGGAACAAAGTGGCACATACTATTTGGGGTTTTAGATTTTTATTTCGATTTGAGAAATTTTAAGATGCCAAAATGCAATGCAATGATCATGAATGGCATACAATGCAATCTTTTTCTAGTCCCAATTTTCAAAACTTTGGAATGTGACAGGGCTGGCCGGAGTCGTGGCCGGAGTTCGCTGGTACAGTGGAGGTTTGGGCACGCAATTGCGACAGCCTGGTGGCGGAGAGGAGCTGGTGTCTGAGGGGAAAGATAAAGGGGACGTGGGTGTTTAAGAGGGAGTGGTTACTGGCGAGAATTGATCAGCCATAATCGCGAATTAACATCGCGAACTCAACGCAGAGAACGGCCGGGGAAGGGGAGAACTGGTCATGGGGTTGACGATGCCAAGTTGGCGGTGTGGGGTCGCGTGGTTAGAGGCGTTGAGGGTAGATTTGCACATGATAAAAGAAACTAGGAGAGGGGGTTTCCCGCGTGGGCTCCTGCTGGGCCTGCTAGGCTGGTTGGGCTGGGTAGGTTAGATGGGTCGAGTTTGTTTATTTTTTTATTCTGTTTATTTTCCTTTTTCCTTTTATATTTTCTATTTTGAATTTATTCAAATGTTTTAAACCATTTGTTTGTATTCAAATTTACAGAACCTTTTCAGTAGGTTTTGCACTTATTTATTAGTGTGTTTTGAAATTCCATTTTTGAATAATCAAAATATTTTAATGTGATTCAATATTTATTTAAAAGGGCTTTTGTCTTTATTTTCAAGTAATATTTAATATTATTCAAAAGCTCACTTTTAATTCGGATTTTTATCAAACATTTTCTAAACCTTTTCAGTAGGTTTAATCTTATTTAATATTGTCTTTAAATAATCCATTTTTAGGACATTTCTTATATTCTCATATGGTTTGCTATTTATTTAATTTAGACGTTTTGTCTTTATTTTAAATAAGATTTAAATATGGTTCCAATCCATAATATTTATTCAAACAATTATTTTGTTCTTTTTAAGTTAATTGGATAACTTCTAATCCATTTGGCAATTTGAATTAATCTTCCCATGATTTAATTAATCATTTATATTAGGGATTTTGTCTTTATTTAAAAAAAATATGGTTGAAGTCCATATAAGTTTTTATTCAAATAATCTTTATTACTTTATTTAATTTGGATTATCTTTATTCCATTTGCTCTTGGATTTAATTCAAATTTCAAATTGTCTTCTAAATAATTTCTTGGGATTTATTATTTAGTTTTAGGCAATTTGTGTTTATTTAAATAAAATATGATATTGTTCAATCCTTATGATTTTATTTAAATAATATTTTACTCCTTTTTATTATTCAATAACATTCATTTGTTTATGGATTTTGCCCAAGATTTAATTTGGCTTTTAAATATTCCTTATTTATTTTCTTTCTTTATCTAATAAAATCCATATCTTTTTATTTATAGATCCAAAATTGGTGATTCCAATTTGTATAATTTTATTTAATGATTGTTTAAATTTTTAAATCCTTTTAAGATTAATTTTCTCACAATTTGGTATGGATTTTAGCTAGGAGCTTTATTAGCCTTGGACATTATTTTTTTTAACCTTATTAAATTCATGAGTTTTTATCCATGGATCCAAATTGAATGAAACCAATATCTATGGTTTTATAATATTTTTATTTATAATTTTTGATCATTTATAAATGTTTGTTGATAGATTTTTATATGGATCAAATCCATAATCTTAGAGAGATCTTGAAATGATTTCTTTTATTAGAGTTTAGATTCAAATTTTGATCAAGAAGGGTTTTGATGTTTCCATTCGGAATCAAAAAGTTTCTTTTCACCCTAAATTTCAACAATTATTTATTTATTTTATTTATTTTTTTCACATTTCAAAATCTGGAAAAATTTTAGGATGTGATAGGCTACCACCCTTAAAAGAAATCTCGTCCCGAGATTTGGGAAGGCTAGAGGTTACATGTTGGCTCAAGACAAATAGGGTACTACCAGCCTTAAAAAGGTTTTCAACTAGATTACATCTTGGCTTACTTGGGGTCTTGATGTATCTTGTCTTGACAGTTGTTGGCATAATGTCCTTTGTCACCACACTTGAAACATGTAACAAAGGCTGATATCATCATGTTCTGGATAGTTGTTTGCATAGTGTCCTTTGTTTCCACATTTGAAACATGTGATATGGTTGAGGTCTTGAGGTGTCTTCCCTGGGCAATATGATGCATAATGGCCTAGATCTTTGCAGTGGTTGCACATCACTTGGCTAATATCCTTCCTCATCTTTGGTTTCACTATCTTTTGTTTGTCTTCTTGGATCTTCTTCTTTTATAGACATTCCTTAACATAGTGTCCCATCTCTTTGCAATTGTAACATTGCACCTGGCTAATATCTTGCTTGCTAGGGTTGGGGCATTTCTTCTTTTTAGGTCTCTCCAAAGGTAGGAGTTCTTCTAGTTCATGTTCTTCATATCTCACCTCAAAGGTGGGAAATATTTCTCTCTTCTTGGGGCAGTTACTAGAGATATGAACTTCTTCTCCACAAGAGTAACAACACTTTGTGGTCACTTTGGATGTGGCCTTATCAGGTATGGTTCTGACTTTGCCTTCATACTTCTTGGTAGAAGTTGTTCCCTTATGGATTTTTCCAAACATTTGATGCATTCCATCTTGTTTCATTTGTTGAACTATACGATAGATGGGGCATTGGATAGGGACATGATTATTTCCTTCACATAGGAAACAAGTAACTTGAGATGTGGGGCATTGTTTATTTGGATGTTTCTCTTCACAATTAGGGCATTGGTCCACATTCTCTTTATAAGTGTGTTCTATGTCTCCACAAATATAGCAAGCTTGAGTTCCTTCCATAATATCATCCTTGACATCATTGTTGTCACAATCTCCTTGGGGAAGGTTGTCTCTCATGTTGATCATTTGATTGGTCATGCTTTGCAACAATTGGGATTGGATTTCCAATTTTTTTTGCATGGTTGGGTCTAACTCATTGTTGTTGGCTAAAAACTGAGTTGTCACTTGATTCAACTGGGCTTGGGTTGCTAGAAGTTGTTCTCTCATGTGCATCTCTTGGTTGTTGGTGTCACTATTCTTGATGTTGGAGTCTCTTGGAGAAGTCATCTGTTTGGGTTGGATTGGGATTACAGTAGGCAAAAGATTTCTAGAAGAAGAATTCTAATCACACACAACAATTCACACAAGAAATGTGCAAGCAATCACAAAGAAGCATTCCACTTAATCAACAAGGTTCAAGCACATATTTAGACAACAAAATATTTTTGCTACACCACATAAGTTGGTGTGATTGATCTAAACTAAACCTTAGTATGGTGGTCCAACTATAGGATTTTCTTGAGATCATTCCATTCTTCTTAGTTGTTTCTTCATGATTATATCCTTGTTTCTTTTGGAAAAATTCTTGCATCTTGGCCACAAAACTTCAAAGGTCATGATGGTTCCTTCTAGGCTGTGTTTCCTTAGTCTTCAAGTCTTGAGTAATAGTATTGTCTCACTTGTAGTCCTTGGTGATGTCTAAGTTGAAGTCCTTGGTGATACTAAAGTTGAAGTCATTGGTGATGTTGAAGTCCTTGCTCATGGTGAAGTCTTTGTTCATCAAGTTTGAAAAGGAAGAGATGTAGAATCAAAACCAAAAAGTTTGAGGAAAGAGTTTACTAGGTTGTTTGTAAATAAGTTTTAAACAAATACAACTCCTATTTTTCTAAGGGGTTTTGTCCAATCCTAGGGTTACAATCCTACAGGAAACACAGTGCTCTGATACCATCTATAAATGTCCCAACCTGATAAGGTAGAGATCCCTATGTTTACAATGCTAGTCCCTGGATCAAAAGCTAGCATTCACAGTTTAAGATGTAATATCAAGAAACAAAGGTCATAATACAACTTTATAAACAGGAATAAAATAATTCATTACATCTTACATAGCTCATTTGGGTATCTCATTACAATACAGCAGATATAACTATATAGCATGGAGTCCTTCATCTTCAAAGTGCCATAGGCAATCATCTTCAAAGGGCCCTTTTCCTTTTCTTCTCTCTTTTTCTTTTTCTATTTTGATTTTTCAGGAAAACAAAACAAGCCAAATTCAAATGGTTTTGAATTCAAATCTCCTCTAGGTTTTTGTAGTGAAACCCTTTGCACCTAATTGTGTATAAAACACTACTGTTTAGTCAAATTCACTTTGGCAGTTTTAAAATAAAATAAAACCATGACTTTTTTGATATATATATATATATATATATATATATTAAGCATATTAATGGTTTTATTTTGAATTTTGTTTTGAAATTTTTTGTGCAAGCCTTGCATCCATTTGTGTTTAAAACATAATGATCAATCAAAATCACTCTCATACTTTGAGAAATAAAAATAAAACCATTGCCTTATTTGCATAAAATAATAGGCATAACATGGTTTCTTATTTGAAATTTTGTTTGGAAAATTTTGTGCAGACCAAATGCTATGAATGCATGAATGAAATGCAAAATTTTACAAATCATGATATTTGGGATGTTACACTTTATCATTGATACATCATCTACTGTTACCGTTTACTTGCTACAAGCAACTACTATCTTCCACACTATACATTTAATCCTTTGTTTTCAGCAAATCAGTGAGATTGACAACCTCACTGTAAGTTGGGGAAAATTATTGAGTTTGTGTTGTGCAGGTTCCAAGTTGTTAGCAACACCTTGGAGTTGTTTCCTTACTCCTAATGGTTTGATAACCTTGGTTTCACCACTGGAGGAAAACTTGCTGCTATGCTCATCATACTGTAGTGACCTCGGATCGATAAGGATCCTAAGTCCCTGTGATTAACATGCTAGTCCCTGTATCAATAGCTAGCACTCATAGTCGATGAAATATCATGTAAAACACAAAGTCTTTATTACACGGAGAATCCAGAGTATGAATTTATTACGAAATTTCTTAGCATTATGCTAGCTCAAATAACAGCGGAAACATAAAGGCAGCTTGAGTCCATCAACGCCCCAGGCTTGTCGAGTGTAGACTCGCGATCCCTACGCACCTTTCAATCTTCGGATTCTGCACATAAAACGTGCAGCCAACAAGTTGGGTCAATACTTTGAATGTATTGGCAAATTACACCAAGGAGAGAAAAGGCTATCTCTACATGCAAGGCTAGTTTAGGCTGTAGAGTTCTTTTGCTCAAAGCTAGTTTTCTTAAGTAGAGAGAAGGAGAGAAGATTTTCCCTACTTTGTAAACATTTGCTTAGATAAATTAAGGTCGAATGGCACACGAGGATATTACTCACCAAGTGTCCAAACAACCAAACACTTGGATATTACGCACCAAGTGTCACTTGGATATTACACACCAAGTTCCCAAAATCCCACCCATTGGCGATATTACTCACACCATGGGGTTCTAAAGCTTGGTTTAGAAAAGAGAGAGGAAGATCCTTCAGAGGCTCCATACTTCAGACGCTCATTGTTGTTCTGTTACCGTGAACACGGCTGATCGATCAGATTGCAATACTCTCGAGAGTTTGTGCACTTTACCCACAATCCACGATCAAGTCCTTTTACAGACAAGACCATGGCGAGGCTTTCCCTTAGTAGCCCCTCTACCTTTTCGATCCAACCGTGCCGAGAACCTCCAAATGTTGGTACCCAGGTGAGGTTTCCCACTAAGTACTAGGCCAAGACAGAGCCCATAATGTATTGTGGTTGCACTTGAAGCTTCTGAATTCTGAAACATGGCAGAATTCTTTGATTCCCGGGCGGCCGTCCTCCACCAAAATCTCACTCGTTGACCCGACAACCATTCTGCCCAGAATAAAACTTAGTTTTATTTTGAAGTGGATTTGAGAAGAAAAGTCTGCTCTAGAGAGCCTTTATACTTAGAAAAATTCATTGTCTTTCGAACCCCCCAACGGTACTTTGTATATATAGGATAGCAAGCAATACTTAGCAAAAACAGGGGTAAACTATTAGGAGGGTAAATCCTAAGTATAGAGCTACTCATGGCATACTACAAAATCATCGCACTTGTAAAATAATACTAAGGAAAAAAATTCTACTAGAATATCCTACGCATGCATACTACAGAATTTTGAAGATCACATGCATAGAATCAAAATTGGGAAAAAATTATGAACAAGTGGTGTAACTTGCCTTGATCCGAGAAGCACTCTACACAATAGCACTCCTTAGCGCACTCCGAACAATCTAACAAATCACAAACATAGATCTGATCACAACTTGCTCAAAACATATCACAGAGGTAATCATGCATGCATGCACATGGTGATTTATGCAAGGTTGGTTCTTCTAAATTGACCAAGGTAGCAAGATTGTGTTTCAGTAGTGTAAGGGTGTCACTAGGATTGATTTCCCAAAGGTTTAAATCTAATTGAGTCACTAAAACAATTCCTAGGGTTAAAAGGAGATCAAACCATCTAATTATCCCCAAACTAGATCTAATGATCTTAAGCAAGGTTTTATAATTTTGTCCAGTAGGCATTATGGAAACAAAATTATTGCAACAAGTATCAATTAAAACAGAATTTTAATTATTTTTCTATAGAATAAACACTCTGATCTAATGATTAAAATCTACACCTAAAACATTACTGTAAACTTGGAATATTATTGCAGATCAGGATTCTACATAAAATTGGGAATCCAACGGTATATTATAAGCTAAAATTGGCCAAAGATTCAATTTTATATGAATTTCGCAAGTTTTTAACCTAAATCTGCAAACAGATCTAACCCTGACTTAAGAACTCGCCAAGTGTCACCGATTGGCCCACCGGCAACGGGCGACGCAGTCTGGCCGTGCGGCGAGTGACGTATGGCCACGCTGGCTTGTGATAGCGCGCCCTTTCTGGTCTACTTCTAATCTGAGCCACAGATCGAAGATCGAACGGAGGAGGTGGGCACGGCGACTTACTGTTGCAATGACGGCGGCGGTGAGCGGCGGCGATGTCGGTGGTGACGACGGCGGTGCTTTGGTGCTCTTCGAGGAAGGAGAAGCTGCCACGGGTGATTGCCTCCTCCTTGCGGTCCCGTCTGTGGCCTCGATTTCGGCCTTTTCTTCCTCTAACGGTGGAGGTGATAGCGCCTCTCCCGCAGCTCCGGCGAGCAATTGGCGACGACACACTGCGGTAAACATCAGGCAAGGAGTGTGAGACGAAACGGTCGAGCATAGGGGTCATCCCAGGGGGAAGGACAGGGAGAGGGGAGGCTCCTGACATCGATTCCAACTCACCTGGTCGGCGGCAGCTTGAACCAGCAGAACCGGGGGAGGGCTAGGGTTTCGCGAGCTTGGGGACGGAGGGGAGGGTCGTGCGGCTGAGTATTTATACACGGCCTGGGGGGAGAGTCCTGGCCGGACACGAAGGGCGGGGGAAACATGGCCGACGGGGTCTCTGTCCCGTTCTCGTTGGGGGAGAGGAGAGGGATGACAGGTGGGGTCCGGTTGTCGGTGGCGGAGGGGAGAAGTGGGCCGATGCTTGGTGGGCAACTAGGCCTTGACGCGGTGTGGGTGGCAGCCGGCCAGCTAGGTTAGCTGCTGCCCCTTTTTTTCTTTTTATCATTTATCAATTTCTGTTTTACTCAAACCCAAATAACTTTTGCATACTAAGTCCAAACTTGATGAAATTTGTTTCTAAATTTTTATAAAATTAAAGTGGTCAACATAGGACCATGGTTTAATGTTTTTACATAGTTTTAGAAGGGGTTCAAACTATTACAACAATAGTGCTCACATATGGAAATATTTAATAGGGTTTTGATAGGTTTAGGTGTTAGGATTTTGTTGCAAATTTTTATTTGTAGGGTGCAATGATGCAAAGATGATGCATGACACTAATAACATCCTAATATAAAATCTGGGATGTTACACATACCTTCCTCTTGGGGTTTCCCAACTAGGCTCTACAGTTAACTGAGCCACATCAGACTGTAGTGGCGAGAAAACGGTGGCGAACATAGGGGTAGAAGGATGGGATACAGGCACGAGCTGCTGCTACAGCGAGTCCAGCGAGCGACCGATGCCGCGGCCGATGAGCGGGATGGTGCAAGGGGCTGGCCCAAAGGGGTAGAGAGGCTGTCTACAAGCACGGAGAGGTCGGAGACCTTCTCCACGAGCTGGGGTTAGCTCATGGTTTGACGGTGAAGCGATGTTCTGCGGGGTGGTGGAAGCGAGCGTCGGCGCGCACGTAGCATGCTCGACGTAGGGTGGCAATGCTACTGTGCAAGAGTGGCAGGGGACCAAGCCAGGGAGGATGAGGGTCTCAGCAGCGACCTACTGGCAAAGACAGCCTTCTTGGGGAGGAGAAAACCGACTGGGAGGCTAGGGTCCTAGCAGCTCGGCTTCTCTTAGGCATGGCAACTACTTGGCTATTCCGGCAAGCTCTAGCGCCGACCTCCGATGCTAGTCGATGAAAGGGGAACCAAGGGGTCTAGTTGGTACTCCTTTGAATCCTGGGGTGCTGCAGGGTGACGAGGTCAAAGAGGGTGGTGGAGGCTAGGGTTTAGGTAGACATGGTGGGGTGCTAGCTTGGGGAAGAAGGAGAGGGGCCTGCCTTCTCTCAGGCCTTGACCTGTTGATGGATGAGGCTGGTGAGGGTGCTAGCTCAGTAGGTAGGATCAGGATGGGGTGGGGAAAACACATGGGTGTAGCTTTTTTAAAAGTTATAGAGGAAGGTTAGGGATCGAGGAGGTTTCTCTCCTCTCTTTCTCTCTTGGGTTAGTGGTAGGGGGACTAGGTTAGGTAGGTCTGGTGTTGACCATCTTGGTTAGCAAGAAAGAGGAGAGATGGTCTTAGCTTGGATAGGTAGATAGTTGGTTAAGGTAGATTAGTTAGGTTTCTCTCCCTTTATTATTTGGGATTTCTATTTTTGTGCCCTTGGTTCATTAGTTGTACTCACTTTTTCTCAACTGCTTAATTTTTCCTCACTTTCCCCTCCTTCTATTCTAAAACCCTCGTTGATGCTCGGATGGAGGGATGTTGATGACCCACAAGTATAGAGGTTGTATCGTAGTACTTTCGATAAATAGGAGTGTCGATCCCAACGAGGAGCAAAAGGTGTTGACTAGTGGTATGCAGCAGGAAATCTCTGTAAATACTTAGCAAACGGATTTTTAGGGGTTTTCTGATAAAGCAAAGAAATCAAGTGAAAGTAATAAAGACAACGAACAATTGCAACAAGTGGCCCAATACTTTCTTAGCAAAGGACAAGCAAGTGGAAATACTTATGAGGACCAAATGTTCTCGAGGACACATGGGAATTCTGTCAAGTGCTTTCGCTTCAAATATCTAAGTAGTCTTCTTTGGTGTTGTAAGTGTTGTGTGGGTGAACCTGTGCTAATGTACCGACCTTACTTGGACTAATACATACTTGCGATTAAACCCCTTGCAAGCATCCGCAACTACAAGAAAGCAATTAAGGTATAAACCTAACCATTGAATAATATCCTACGCTCCCTTGTGCAATGTGTCCTAACGGAGGTTCAGGTTTCTGTCACTTCGGCAACCCCACAATTAGTAGCCAAATATACAATGCATTCCCCTAGGACCATAAAAGGTGAAGTTTCATGTAGTCGACGTTCACATGACACCACTATAATAATAGCACCACAACTTAAATACTAAACCATTGAATAATATCTCAACACAAATCTACTACTAACAACATGACTTCTCCCATGTCCTCAAGAACTAAACGAACTACTCACGAAACATCATATGGATCAAGATCAAAGATGATATGGTAATGAAAACTATCTGAACATAAACAATAATCCAATGGTTCCACTTACAAGCATCAACTACAATAGTAATCAACACCGAGAAAGTTTCCCCTAAGAACTATGCAAGAATGAACACAATTGTTACAGCGGGATGGAGTGGTGATGATGGTGTTGGTGATGATGATGGTGTGGATGATGATGATGATGATACCGATGAATTCTAGCCTGATGACGGTGTTGATGGCGACGATCTCCCCTCTCCTGGAAGGAATTTCCCCGGCAGAAATCTGTTTGCCAGAGAGATCTTTCTCTCTCGGTGTTTTCCGCCCCGCAGAGGTGGCGGAATCTTTTGGTGGTTGCTCTCCATGTATTAGGGTTTCGAGGAAAAGATATAGGTGAGAGGGCGGAGCCAGAGGTGGGATTTTCCATAGTTTTTCTGGTATTTTTCTGATCTTCACGAAATTGCATCAAAACACCTCTCTTTCCATCAGAATCCTAACTACGGTAGTTCATCCTCCAAGAATCATCCAGCATGCAAAAACAGATGAAAAGACATAATTAACACCTCTTAATAAGAAATATATCAATGAATAGAGGCAAATTATGATATATAATGGTGATGCAAATTGGATGTATCAACTCCCCCCAAGCTTAGACCTTCACTTGTCCCCAAGAGAAAACTGAGCTCAGTAAACATGTCTACAGGTTTATGGAGTGAAGTGTCGATAAAAGAATATAGACAAGAAGCATCACACTTACCATTACACAACTCATAGAAGAAAGAAACTCACCATTATACAACATATCTTGCAACAAGTATAGGAGTCACAATAGAGATGCATAAAGATAAATCATAATTGGAATTGGCAAACTTTGTTCTTGGTCGGAGAACAGCTGGCAAACAGTTTCACAAATAAAGCTTTTGTAAGTAAGTTTCACAACAAGAGTACTCTTTCCTCAAGCATAAAAAGTTTTTCATAATGATGGCTTTCAAAGTAATACTCAATAGATAAGAGTCTTGTGCAAACAAGGAACATAAAGAACATGATTGAATAAATCATCATATGAATGTTTGAAACACAACAACTCAAATGCTTGCTGGAGATAGAGAGGAAGTAGGTTTACTGACTCAACTTAGAAGTAGAAGAAAGGCCCTTCATAGAGGGAAGCAGAGATTTCAAGTTCATAAAGAGCTTCCAAAAGATTATGGCACTTACTAGCTTTGAGCTCTCATTGCCCCTATCGTAAGTATCTTGAGGTGGTTAAGGTTAAAGTGAACAAGGATGGAGTATATGCTTGACGAAATATAAGTTGGAAATCTCATGTCCCTTGAGTACGAGGGCCGCTCCTCATGCTACTCAACTTTAGTTACTGGTAAGCTCTTGTCATTGTAAGTACATGTGTATCATAAAGAACCGCCAATGGGGTACGCCTTGCGCATGATACAAGAGCTATCCATAATCAAAATGACAAGGCAAGCAGACAGTGAGCATCTCATCAATCTCTTATTTTCCATGGGAAATGGCGCTTTTTCTCTCTTTCCTCTTTTCAATATGTCTTCATAGATTTCTCACTATGGTGATGCTGCAAGTTTCCACCATGATTAGGCATGGCTTAGGCTAGCGGCCCAGGCGTTTCTGTAACACACATACATAACTCCATGGACTTACAAGCTCCCCTTTTTATTTCACACTGATGACATCCGCAAACAAAAGAGCATGATATCAACTGGGTATCTATTTATAGGTGTTGAAAGAGTTCCCCATGACAACACGATTCTGCTAATCCCAATGTATAGATGCAAGCATATGCAACTTCGATGACACAATGGTTCAAGTTTATTAGGGGAAAGAAAATAAGGTGTGCCATCATGTTCGTGAGAGCTTTACTAACTAGTTTTCACATAACAAAATAATATTTAATTCGAAAGATAGATGAAGCTTGATAATATCTTGGAATAGCAATAATGCTAATAGGTAGATATGGTGGACACAAATGTCACGGATTTTGGTTCAAAGGATTGGATGCATGAGAATTATGCCTTCTCAAAACAGGTTTTTGGCTAGCAAGGCTAGGTAGAAAGCAAAAGAATTGAAGGAAACAAGCAAACATACAAGTAATAAAGCCAAACATGCAATCTTCCTTGAAGACACAAAAGATCTTAAATAAAGAATACTAAGCTTATGAGCCAATCAAGAAAGAAAATAAATGATACAAAATACCTGTAAGCTTTTTCTCTTTTCCTTTAAAACCTCAAAAAGTGTTGCTACTGACCAGAGCTTGGTTTGCCAAAACCAATTTAGATCTACTTGATGCTCCCACAGTGATGCCAATACTGATAAACAAGATCAATCATATAATAGAGATTGCAAACTAAAATAAGAAGTGCAAAAAGTAAAAGATGAAAATTCTCATTAATATTCCATAAAGGCACTCACACCAAGGGATACATAGATAACCAACTAAAGGAGAGATACTTCCACAATGCAAACTAACCTATAAGATAACTTCTCTACCAAAGATATGAATCTACTAAAAAGGTAAAAGATAAAAAGATAATGATGTGATACCGCAGCACTGCCCCATGCTTGGAACAAGCCAAGGGGATGCCAAACCTAATGACGAACTACTCCTTTGGTGGTGTTGGTGGTATTCCCTTATCATCATGAGACTTCCAAGGTAAAGGTTCCCCATCCAAAAAGGCTTTCTTGGTTTCCACAATCCTCAAACTAGCAACAGAGCTTATGGGATTAAATCTAGCCTCATACTCACAGTTTTGATTTTGTATGTCGTAGAGCTATGCTTGTAATTGGTTGGTGGTCTGATGGAGCATGAGGATTTTGTCTTGGAGCTCAGTAACCTCCTCCTCGTGCTTGGCAATGAATCCTGAACTTATCTTATGGATGACATCCACTTCGCGCTCCGCCATCTTTTTGTACTTGAAAACTTCCTGCTCCAATTCTTCCATCCTGTCTTCTAGACTGCCTTCTCCTTTAGGGACTTGAACTTCTTTCATTTGTACCTTCCCATCCTTGAGAATCAACTCCTTAGGATGAATCTTCAACTCATACACATACATGTTGATGGCATCCGCAGAGGAATCCTCTATGGGTGATCTAGAGGAAGACACTGTAGCTCCAAAACTGAGAATCTGCCTGACAGAAATAGATCGAAACAGAAACACGACGATAACACGATACACGAACCTCGGGGGATCTGGGGGTTGTATATTACAAAGTTTCAATGCATAAGGAAGGTATTGTGCAAAAACGAGGCGGAGACGGAGTTTAGGGGGCTCACACCCCCTCCAGTTGCGGCCAGCTGGGGTCCCGCGCCCAGGGTGGGTGTGGCCACCCTGGACTCCATTTCCTCCTCTGTTTTGTCTCGTAACCTTCGGTATGTAATAAAAACATCAAAAATATAAAAAGATAGGGTTTTCACGAACCTTCTGTTTTCACCACTTTTACCTATTCAAAGATGGACTCTGCAGATTCTGGTGTTTGGTTTCTAATAAATTCTTCCGGAGTCACCATTTGAATAATATCAACATCTTCATTATAAGAATCTCTACAAATATAATGTTTGAGCGTTTGACCATTCACCGCCTGTGTAGTGTTGTCCTTCAAAGAAGACATTTTGATAGCCCCTAAACGATACACTTCCTCAATAACAAAAGGTCCTTCCCATTTTGAGAGTAGTTTCCCTGCAAAAAATCTGAGACGAGACCTATACAAAAGAACTTTCTCACCAACATGGAACTCCCTTTTTAGAATTCTCCTATCATGCCATCTTTTTACTTTTTCCTTAAAGAGTCTAGCATTTTCATAAGCTTCACTTCTCCACTCATCTAAGGTACTCAAGTCAAGCAATCTTTTCTCACTATCAAGTTTAAAATCTCTATTCAACTCTTTCACCGCCCAATAAGCTTTGTGTTCTAATTCTAGGGGCAAGTGACAAGCTTTCCCATAAACCATTTTGTAATGAGACATTCCCATGGGATTTTTATAAGCGGTTCTATAAGCCCATAAAGCGTCATTCAATTTTTTAGCCCAATTTTTCCTAGATCTATTAAACGTCTTCTACAAGATAGATTTAATTTACCTATTGGAAAGTTCTACTTGCCCACTGGTTTGGGGGTGATAAGCTGAAGCAATTATATGGTTAACATCATATTTAGCAAGAGTTTTCCTAAAACCACCATGAATAAAATGAGAGCCTCCATCAGTCGTGAGATATCTAGGCACACCAAACCTAGGAAAAATAACATCCTTAAGCATTTTTAAAGAGGTCTTACCATCAACACTGTTTGTAGGTATGGCTTCTACCCACTTTGTAACATAGTCAACAACAACAAGAATATGAGTATACTCTTTTGAAGAAGGAAAAGGATCCATAAAGTCAAATCCCCAACAATCAAAAGGTTCAATAACAAGAGAATAATTCATAGTCATTTCATTGCGTCTAGAAATGTTACCAACTCTTTGAAATTTGTCACAAGATAAAACAAACTTCCTTACATCCTTGAAAAGGGTAGGCCAATAAAATCCAGATTGTAAAACTTTTTGTGCAATTCTATCTCCAGCACGATGTCCTCCATAAGCACTGCTATGACATTTTCTCAATATTTCTTGTTGTTCATATTCTGGAACACATCTTCGCATAATACCATCTACTCCTTCTTTATATAAATGTGGTCATCCCAAAAGTAATGCCTGAAATCATAAAATAATTTTCTTCTTTTTCTGAGCTGTAAAGGTTGGAGGCAAATACTTGGAAAAAATAAAGTTAGCATAATTAGCATACCAAGGACTCTCATGCGGTCTTATCCTTATTGCAGCCAACTGCTCATTTGGAAAACTAGCATTATCCTTATTGCAGTCAAAAGAAATGTTTTCCAAACGAGATAAATTGTGAGCAACAGGGTTTTCAGCACCTTTCCTGTCTACAATATGTAGATCAAACTCTTGTAAAAGAAACACCAATCTAATAATCCTAGGCTTAGCGTCTTTCTTTGTCATAAGGTACTTAATTGCAGCATGATCAGTATGAATAGTAACTTTTGAATCAACAATATAAGGTCTAAACTTATCGCATGCAAAGATTGAAGCTAAGAACTCCTTTTCAGTAGTAGCATAGTTCTTTTGAGCAGCATCTAGAGTCTTGCTAGCATAATGAATAACATTCAACTTCTTATCAACACGTTGCTCAAGAACAACACCCACAGCAAAATCACTAGCATCACACATAATTTGAAAAGGTAAGCTCCAATCAGGTGGTTAAACAATAGGAGCAGTAGTCAAATTTTTCTTCAAAGTTTCAAAAGCTTCCGTACAATCATCATCAAAAACAAAAGGTACATATTTTTGAAGAATATTGTTAAGGGGATTTGAAATTTTGGAGAAATCTTTAATAAACCTCCTATAGAAACCAGCATGACCAAGGATACTACGAATACCTTTTATATCCCTAGGGCAAGGCATCTTCACAATTGCTTCAATTTTGGCTCTGTCAACTTTAATTCCTCTTTTAGAAATTTTGTGTCCAAGAACAATCCCTTCATTAACCATGAAATGGCATTTCTCCCAATTAAGAAATTTTTTGGTTTCTTCACATCTCTGCAAAACATTATCAAGATTGTGCAAACAGTTATCAAAATAAATTCCATAGACGAAGAAATCGTCCATGAAAACCTCCACAATTTCTTCACAAAAACCATGAAAGGTAGAAGACATACATATCTGAAAGGTAGCTGTAACATCCCAAATTTCATGAAATACAAATTCATGTATTGCATTCATATCATCATAGAATATTGTTCTTGCATAAATTTTTTCAAACCAAAACCCTAGATGAAACCATATTTAAACCCCTCTTTATATATTATATATGTGGCATGGTTTTATTTTTATTTTCAAAGATCAAAGTGTTTTTGAGTAGTCAGATGTGTTTGTCACACTTTGGAATGCTAGGATCACCCTACAAATGTTTGTAGAAGGTTTGAATTCAAACAGATTTGAAATGAGCTTTCAAAACCATTTCAGCAAATCAAAACAGAAAAGAAAAAGGAGAAAGAAAAAAAAACGCGCTCTACCTATCTGGCCCAGCAAGCCTAACGGCCTAGTAAACCCACCAGGGGTTTCCCCTTACCCCTCCCACTCTAACCCATGCACACACCCCCTCACTCACTGCCACTGGGCCCTGCACGATGTTGTCATCATCGTCCTGAATCCCGCGCTGCTGACCACGCCGTCGCCAGCCGTTTCTGCCTCAGATGAATTCGCTTAATTTGCATTGATTCGCCGAGTGATTGCCGTCCCTCCTCTGTCTACTTAAGATCCACCTCGCTGCGGCCATTTCCCCTCAAACCCCATTCCCCGAACGCCCCCAGGCTGCCAGTATTTGAGCTTGCACCGCCGCTGCCCAACGAACTCTGGCGATGCATTACACTGAGCCCAGTGCGCCCCTCAGTCTCTCGTTCATGCGATTTTGTTCGTCAGGTCCTTGTGCGTCTAACCATGCCTTTTGTCTGTACCAAATCACCCCAGGTCAGCGTCCCCATGAACCTACGTGAACAACTGAGGCGCCGCTCGACTCCGACGAGCAATTACGGTAATCTCCGATCGCCCCTTGACCTCTGCCCCATACGACTAGATTTGTCATGTCTTTGCGTAGTCACTGAGGCATCTCGTTTTCCCTGTGGTGACCTAGGTCGTCTCCTTTGTCTTCGCCATTATGAACCCGACGCTAGTGAGATCTCCGATGAGCTCCCGCTCCCCCGATAGTGCGCCCCTGTCCAAGCCACGACCACCTTGAGATTCCTCGCATCCACGCGACGTGGCTAAGTATCAGGACCACTCCCTACCCCCTCTAGACTCGCCGGCGTGTCTCCGACAGTGTCGTCGCTGCCGCCAGCGCCATTAGCGCCGCCCCGCTATAGTCGCACCGTTCAGATCTGTTGGATCTAGATCCTACGCCATAGATTAGATCACTTACTTAACCATTACGTTTAGACCTGGCGTGTTGGATATGACTTGATCCAACGGCACGAAAGCGTGATCCGTGCAAAGCGGTATCAGCGAATCAGATGATGCCACACATCTGTGAATTATATTTAAAATCTGTTTTTGGGCCTATTAGATATTTAAACTTGTAAAATTCATATCTTTTGATCTGTTTATCCAAAAATTGCAAATAATATATCAATGGATTCAGAAAATTAAATCATACGCATCTATGGCCTTGAATTGGTCATTTTCTTCTGGAAAAATAGGATTATTTGCAGAAGCATTCGTAGGCCTATTTTGCATATAAAAATTATCTGGAAAATTGTTTTAAAGTAAATTTGAGTTTATTTAAAGTTTAAAAAGGTTAATTTTTGTTCAGTACTATTTGTTTTGACTTGTTTAGTGTAGAAAATCATTCCATTGCATTTGCATGCATTCATATGTTTTTTTGTTTGAATATTGAAATGGTAATTTGGTGTTATGATTTATGTGTAGATTTTGGTGATTGTGGTGATTGTAATTGTGAGGACTGTTGCTACTCTCCTAGCTACCAAGGCAAGTGATGCTTCATATTTTGGGTAGGATTTTCATGATTATTTTCTAAGTATATGCTATGCTTGGGAAATCCTATAGTTGTTGTCTTAGTAGTTTTCCTAAGATAAGAAACTTGCTATATTGGTATGATTAGCCTATCTAGTAAGAAACAAGGGTGGAATATTCATACTATGTTGTTATAAAAAATCTATGACTATGTGTTTTTGATTAATAAAACAACATGTGAATGAATCACCTGGGTGGAATGGGAAGATTGGTTTATGTTGAGTGGTTACACAAGGCCCATGTTTATGGTTTACCTTGTGTATCACACTTGTGGATGGCCACCCAGGAACAAACGGATTTGAGATGTTTAGTGTTGAGAATATTCTAGTGCAACCACATGGAATATGGGCTCTGCCTTGACCAACTAGGTTGCAAGAACTTAGCCAAATGGACAGTTGGTGGTAGGGATGATAGGATGGAACGCGTCCATGGTGGTCTAAGGGAGTTCTTCTGAAAAGTCTCGTCTCGATGCATGTCGAGTCTTGTGGGAAAGTGCACCACCTATCGAGAGGGTAAAACCTAAGTACTTAGCCGTGTCCTGGACAACGGAAAATTTGAGCATCAAAGACATTGAAGCAATTAAGGATCTCCTCATCCCAATTTCTGTAAGTTAAAACTTGTGGTTGAACAAGGGTAAAGGTTCACCAATGTCTATTGGTGGTTCCTTGGGTGTTTTGACAAACAAAAACTTAGTGTTTTCAACTAATAAGACAAAACCTTATTTCGAGCAAAGCCAGCCTAAGCTACACTTAGACAAATTCATATATTTATTAGATACTATCATTCTACTATGGTATCACTTGCAATACAATTCCAAATGTATTGACCCTCTGTAGCTGTAATTTATGATGTTGCAGGTTACTTTGATGGAGACTAGGGTTATGAGTCTACACTCAAGATGTTTGCCTGTGGCATATGAAGATGAAGACTTCTATTTATTTATGTTATGTTATGAATTCTATGTATTAGCATTGGGCTAATGAGTTGTAAAGACTATGTTATCTCTGGAATGACAATGTAATAATGACCTTTGTATCTATGTACTTCATCTTAAACTGTGGATGCTAGCAATTCGATCCAGGGACTAGCATTGCAATCATAGGGGCCTTTACCTTAAATGGTGGGGTATTTACAGATGGTCTCTTTTCATCTGGTAAAACTTTTCCTATTCTTCTTTCTCATCTCCATTTGTAGATGAACTCCATTAACAAAGCCGTCAAGAAGGGACCACTCATGACCATGACTTTGGAGTGTGAGACGGAGTTTCCCAAAGCACTCAAGAACCTTATCGTTACCATGGGGATACATGGTGCAACAGTGTACAAAAGATTCCCCGTGATGGATGAGGGAGAAGAGTATTGGTGGGTACAGCTCAACTTGTATAAAAATAAGGAGGACAACCACAAAGAGTCGGGTTTCTGCATGGTCACCAACTCATAAATGCACAAGTCATTATTTGACTCTGCAAGGAATGCAGCTTGGAATGCCATCAAGAAGCTTGTTGATAGACTCAATTGTAGAATGCTCAACACTCAAAATGACCTTAGAGAGGAAAATAAGCATACCCAGGACTTAGAGGGTACCAACCAACGTCTAAGGTAAGACATCATTGATTCAGCATTGGAGTCTTGTGACCAAGATAGACATATTGCCTCCAAGGATGCCTTGATAGCTATTTTGACAAGTGAGTGAGAGTTGTGACGTACTCCAATAGTTGGACCACCACACCTATCGTTTTCTCGCGTTAATATTTTGATCATACCAACCTATGTGGTATGGAAAAAGTCTGTCTAAGTCATTTGAACCTTGGTGTATGTGATTGAATATTGTATGCCATGACTTGTGTGTTATACTGTTGAATGTATGCTTTTGGATTTTGTTTCACTATCTTATGTTTTCGCATTACTTGTGTTGTTTCTAATTGTTCTCTATCCTATGCAATAGATGCCAAGCTTTGTTGTTAGCACCAGCGATGAGTTCAAGGGAACTCGTTTTGGTTTTCGTCTTGTGGAGCTCACTAGTGTGCTCAATCTACCCCTCCCTAGCATTAAGGGACTTCATATTACGAAGTTCGAGAGAAAGGATCTATGGGGATTTAGAGTCTCGCAGCCAGGACGTCAGTCGGAGCCACTCACCGGGGAGATTACCTTCAAGTTGATGCATGATGACAAGGAGAAGGGACTCGACATTGTCATGTAGGAGCTACTTGGACGCCTTTGTGGATGTCACTCCACCGAGCTCAGGGGCCTCTACTTTCACCCGTTTGGGAGAAGTGACGAGCAGGGAGAGGATGTAGCGTACGATGTGGCCACTAGAGAGACTATTGAGCCAGTGAGTCTATATCTTCAAGACCTATAGAGCCTTGTTAGACACCTCGACACTGATAGGACCAACGTCATGCTTATCAATGACGAGCTATACGTTCAGTTGAGGGAGAAGGACAAGGCCTTTGTGGAGCAGGATGAGATCATCAAGGAGATGGAATCTAGGTTCGAGAGCCAAGCCAAGAGGTTCAAGAATCAAGAGAAGAGAGTGCAGGATAGGAACAATAAGATCAAGGAGATGAGGACCGAGATAGAGCTCAAGGACCTTGAGCTAGAGACTCAGTAGGGAGTGATAGAGAGGCTATGCTCGTAGAAGAGAGCCCTTCGGGCGAAGATCGACGCCTTGACCACCAACGTGGAGGAGTACAAGACAACCATGGAGACAGCAGGACTTACTCTAGTGGACGAGGAGGTCAACATGGAGGAGTAGTGTTGACTACTCGGCTATCTATTTATCTATCATCCTTTCATTTATTGAGTCGCAATGATCATCCAACATTTGGATGGCTATGCTAGTGTGTTTACTTTTCCAAAACTTGTTGTTTATGTTGTTTAAACTCTAGGTTTATCTTGTGCTTGGTTATTTGGGATTGTTGCTATGTGATGTATTTTGCATGTTAGTATCTAAGGGTTATATCTCATTACTTATCCTTATTGAAACCACAGATGCCTCCCCATCGTGCCAATCCCAACCAAAACAACAATAACAACAATGACAATGAGATGCAGCAGCTGATGACAACCTAGACTCAGTTGATGCAAATGATGACCCAGTTCATGGAGAATCAGAATCAAAACCAAAACAACAAGAACAACAACAACAACAACAACAACAAAAACAATAACAACAACAACAACAACAATCAAAACAACCTACCAGCCTTTGATATGCTTACAAGGTTTTTGAGGTTGAGGCCTGCAAAGTTCTCGGGAACCACTGATCCTATGGTAGCCAATGACTGGCTACATTCTGTGAACAAGGACTTGGTCACTGTGGGCTGCATTGATGAGGAAAAGGTCAAATTTGTAGCACATCTTCTTGAAGGACCAGCAGTTACATGGTGGGACAACTTCCAAATCGCTACTCCTATTGAGGAAGTGACTTGGGCTATGTTTGAGGATGAATTCCACACTGCTCATGTCTCTTCAGGAATGATGAGTTTGAATAAGAAGGAATTCCACAATCTTAAGAAACGTCACCGTAGTGTGGCAGAATATATTGAGGAGTTCAATAATCTGGCACACTATGCATCGGATGATGTTGATATTGATGCCAAGAGGAAGGAGAAATTCCTTGAAGGACTGAATGATGATATGTGCATGCAGCTATCTGTTGCATATGTCCTAACTTATCAATCACTGTGTGACAAATCCACCATCTTGGAAAGCAAGATGAAGCAGGCTGAGAATAGGAAGAGGAAGCATCACTTTGATAAGCATAGTTCTGGATCGTCACACAAGAGTTTCCATGGTGATGATAGTGGAGGTTCTGGGTCCCACAAGCATGGGAAGTATAACAACCACCATAACAGTAACCATCACCATGACAACAAGCACCACCGTAGTCATGACAATGGCAGATATAAGAACCACAAGAGTGGACACAAGATCCATCATAGTGGGAATGGCAATGGAAGTCAGCCTGCTAAGAGAGACATTAGTCAGGTTGAGTGCTTCAAGTGCAAGAAAATTGGTCACTATGCAAATGAATGCCCAGAAAATAAGGCTGATGGAGCCAACAAGCTAAACCCATTTCAGAAGGGTCAAGTGAACCATATCAACATGGAGGAAATCTATGAGGAATCTGATGCTGTGGCTCGTAATTTCAAGCTTAATTCTTTTCCAGCACTTGTTCTTTTTTATACCGGCGCATCACATTCATTCATATCAAGAGAATTTGTTGATAAAAATGGACTTCCAACTGAAACTATTGGGTGTCCTATTAAAGTAAGCTCTCTAGGTGGAGAGATGATAGTAAATTTTGGATGTCATGATCTAGTGATAGATTGGAAAGTATAAGTTTCCATTTAGTATGATAATCCAAGATTCCCAAGGATTGGATGTAATTTTGGGAATGGATTGGATGACTAAGTATGAAGGAGTAATAGATTGTGCCAATCGTACTGTTACACTCACAATCCCGGATAGGAAACAGATTAGGTTCAAGTCTAACTTTGAATCTAAAGGGAGTAAGCTAAATTCTCTTAAGGGGGTTAGCATAGACAGTATACCAGTTGTGAAGGAGTATCCGGATGTGTTTCCGGAGGAATTACCATGAATGCCACCAGATAGAGATGTGGAGTTTTTGATTGACTTACTGCCAGGATCTGGACCAATAGCAAAGAAACCCTACAAGATGTAAGTTGATGAGTTGAAAGAACTCAAGAAACAACTTGGAGAACAGTTTGCAGAAAGGATTTATACAACCAAGTTCTTCGTCTTGGGGTGCACCATTTTTGTTTGTTGAGAAGTAGGACATAAGTCAAAGGTTATGCATAGATTACCGTGAAGGAAATATGCCCTAGAGGCAATCATAGAGATGATGATATTTCATATGTATCCATGAGTTATTGTAATGTTCCTTGAATATCCATATCAGGCAACTTGTATTGATTGGCAATTATGTGAATTTTTTGTGAAACTCTATACTTGTATGGTTATTTAAGAGCTGTCCCTAGTCGGAGTTCATGTGAGGACACACGTGAATATTAGACTAGCACATCGATTGGTTGATGACAATGTTTCGCAAGTCATAGACATGGAGATGTCAAACCAATGATGTGGACACATGTTATGAACATGGGGTTGGACTGACCCAACCTGAGACTAGAAATTAG
Organism: Avena longiglumis; assembly: GCA_030063025.1. Lineage (NCBI taxonomy): Eukaryota > Viridiplantae > Streptophyta > Magnoliopsida > Poales > Poaceae > Avena > Avena longiglumis. The sequence goes on from CP125979.1 coordinate 402,764,292, forward strand.
TTGTAGATCTCTCTCTACACATCGTGTACGTTTTGTCCTTAGACCTGAGATTGTCGCATGTACTTGAGATGTGGATCGACCTACTTTGGGGCTATCAAACGCTGCACCGTAACTGGGTAGTTATAAAGGTAGCTTTCGGGTTTGTCCTGAAGCATGCTGCAAGGCATGGTCAATCAAGATGGGATTTGCCCCTCTCTACTTGAGAGAGATATCTCTGGGACCCTCGAGTGATCGGATCCAGAAATGCATGGCCGTGCTACATATGGTTAAGAGTTAACCTAGTAAAGGGATTCCGAATCACGGTATCGAGAAAGGGAGGTCAGCTTGGAGCTAGAACAAATATCGTGAGGCAAAGGGAAAAACATGTACTAAACCTTGTGATGGTTCGTCCGATATGATCTTTGTATGCGTTTAGGAGTTGGCACGTCTTGCTAGAGGCCGCTACCAACTATTGACAGAATAAGTGTATTCGTGTCATGTTTATACGCATATGAACCTATAGGGTCACACACTTAAGGGGCTGGAAGCCTAATGAGGACTGGATCCGAATTAGACCAGGCTTAGGGTACTAATGGGATGCTAATGTAGAATCCCAAGAGAGGGTGGGGCGAGCTGACCAGGGTGAGACGTTAGACCTCAGATCATTCCCAGCCACCACTCCTCACGCCTGTGTTGCACGCACAGACCTAGCAGTCCGGCGTCTGACGCTTCCACCCTGTACGTGTGGATACCTCGGAGGCGCTGCATCTGTAGCGCTTGGACGAGCCGCGCAAGGGGAGATTCTCGTGGGACGAGGACAAGGATGAGACGTGGAATGTCTGCACTGCCTCGACGCGCTTCATCAATTCTGCAACTGCGCGTCTAGTGGTAATCCCGTGATCTATGACAACAGTAATCCTGGTTTACGCGGTAGAATTTTTTTGATTTGCGCTAGTGTAGCCTACCCGTATCCCTTCATATCGTTCTCTCAATGAGGTGACTATAAAGGACATGTACCCTTTTCCTAGAATCAATTATCTATTTGATTAGCTAGAAGGAGCCCGTGTATTCTCAAAAATTTATCTCCGATTAGGCTACTTTCTGCTAAAGATTAGAGAGCAAGACATACCTAAGACTGAATTTACCACTAGGTATGGATTGTATGAGTATACTGTGATGCCATTTGGATTGACAAATGAACCAGCTTATTTCATGAACTTGATGAACAAGGTGTTCATGGAGTTTCTTGACAAGTTTATTGTCGTGTTCATCAATGACATTTTGATCTTTTCTAAGAGCAAAGAAGAACATGAAGAACATTTGCGTTTTATACTTGAGAAACTCAGGGAGCAAAAGTTGTATGCCAAGTTTAGTAAGTGTGAATTTTCGTTGAGCGAAGTTGGATTTCTTGGACACATTGTGTCTGGAGATGGTATAGCTATCGATCCCGCAAAGGTGTCAGCTGTAACTGAGTGGGAATCTCCAAAGTCAGTTAAAGAAGTTCATAGTTTCCTAGGCTTGGCAGGATACTATAGAAGGTTCATTGAGAATTTCTCAAAAGTAGCTAAGCCAGTGACAGAGTTACTTAAGAAAGAGAAGAAGTTTGATTGGACTGAAGGATGTGAAATCAGTTCCGAAGAATTTAAGAAGAGACTAGTGTCAGCACCAGTCTTATGTCTGCCAGATTTGGAGTAGGATTTTGATGTATATTGTGATGCATCTCACCAAGGATTGGGTGGAGTTTTGATGCAAGAAGGGAAAGTTGTGGCTTATGCGTCAAGACAACTCAAAACTCATGAAGTGAATTATCCTAGTCATGATTTAGAGTTAGCCTCTGTTGCCCATGAACTCAAAACATGGAGACACTATATTTTGGGAAAGCGTTGTGAAGTGTTCACGGATCACAAGAGTTTGAAATATATATTCACCCAAAAGGGACTCAATATGAGACAAAGAAGGTGGATAGTGCTGATCAAGGAGTATGACTTGAGTTTGGAATACCATCCCAGTAAAGCAAATGTTGTAGCGGATGCTTTAAGCCGTAAGATTTATGTGAATGGCCTTACTAAGGGAGAATTGCCAGATGATTAGTGTGCACAATACAAATGTCTAAGATTGGAGATAGTGCCTGATGAATATCTCATGTCATTAGATGTTCAACCAACATTTTTGGACAAGATCAAAGAAGCCCAAAAGTTGGACAAGGAAATAGAGGAGATTAAGAGTAAAATTAGTAAAGGGAAGGCTAAAGGATTCCATGAAGATGAACAAGGAACTTTATGGTATGGAAAACGTATCTGCATTCCGCAAGATCCGGAGCTTCATAAATTAATTCTACAAGAAGCACACAACTCACCATATTCCATTCACCCTGGTAGCACGAAAATATACATGGATCTATAGGAAAGATTTTGGTGGAACAATCTCAAGAAAGATATCACGGAACATATTGCCTTGTGTGATGTGTGTAGTCGAGTGAAAGCAGAACATCAGAAACCGGCATGGTTATTGCAACCACTACCTATTCCTTATTGGAAGTGGGATAAGATTGGTATGGATTTTATCACCGGATTGCCAAGGACTAGATCCGGATATGATTCTATTTGGTTTGTTGTGGATCGCCTAACTAAAGTGGCTCATTTCATACCCGTGAAGACTACTGTGGCGCCCCGCAAAACCACTACTAGAAAATCGCGTTGTTTTTGTGCATTGCACCATCATGACCGCATGCTCATGTCATCATGCCACCTTGCATTTGAGCATCGTCATGTCATCTTGCATGGTTTATCTAAAACTATATTTTGAAAAGTATGGTTTTGTTTCCTAAACACCCGATCTTTTATTCAAACTACAAAACCCGGGCTTGTGCGGATTATTTTGTTTCGTCTACCAATGGATTTCAAAAGCCCCATTTTAAATATTAAAATATTTATTTTATTTTTAGGGGCAGCCGTACCGGGCCGATCCGACCCAGTCGACCACCCCCAGTACAAAAACCAGACTACCTACACCCTTTTCCTACCCCACCCTATCCTACCCAGTTCCCTCCACCTCACCCCAACCTATCCTATCACGCCACATAACCCTGGCCCGAACCCCACCCAATCACCCGCTGCCACCTGCCCTATCCCAGTGCGCAGCACACACACATGCCGCACCCGACGCACCCACCCCGGCCTCGCTCCTGGTCCCACCCCGCAGCGTCCCTGGCCCCGCCACCACTCCCCCTCGCGGTACCCGCTCCTATCCCCACCCCACAGACCCCGCTTAGCCCGACCCCACCTGCAGCATCGCCCCACACCCCGCGTGGGCCCATCCTGCAGCCCCGCTCGCTCCGCTCCCCGACCCATCTCTCTCCCCACGCGGGGCCATCGTGCCGCAACCCCCTGCTCAATCCCCGATCCGCCGCCGCGGCTCGCGTCGACCGCCTCTGGCCATCCGCGTCGCCCCTCCGCAGCGCTCCTCCGGACCGCCTGGGCTCGCCAGCGCCGGGTCGTCCCCGTCGTCTGGTTCCCCGCCGCCAGATGCGCCGCCATCTCCCCCATCTCCCTCGGTCTTCGTCCGCGTCCGGCGTCTCCTTCCCCTCCACGCACTAGCCTTCCTCTGACTCGGGGTACACCGCCGCTCCTGCCCGCGCATCTCCAGCGCCGCCCTCTGCGCCTCCTGCGAGCTCTGCGGCCGCCTGCCGTTGCCCGCTCCGGCCGACCCTCTGTGTCCGGCCACCGCTGCTGCGGTTCCTCCTCGCCGGAGGCCGCCTCCACCGTCGCTCCTGGCCGCTTCCCCGAGCAAGATCCGTCGCCACTGGCCGATGCTCCTCTTCCGCATGCGCCTGCCGGAGCCGTTGTGGCCTCCGTATCCTCCGGCCGCACCCGTCCATAGCCCCGCTCGTCTCCGAGCTCGTCGTCCTCTCACGCGTCCCCTCCATCGGCCTCTGCACCTCCACCTCTCGCCACCATGCGTCACCCCGCGAGCGACCCCGCGTCCTGTCCGTCCCTCGTCGCCCTACGGTGCCGCCGGTCCCGACCTCGCCCGGGCTCGGTCACCCTGCTGCGCGTACCGACCAGGACGGCCTCAAGCCTGCGCGTGAGCCCTGCGAGCGCTCCTCCGCAATCACTTGTTGTCGCCTCTTTGTGCTTGTGTTGCTGACCGAAAGCCTCTTGTTTTTGCCTCAGTGTACCGCGAGCACATGTATGTAATCTTCGTGTCTGTGAGTTCTGCGGGTGTCGTGTACTCGTGGCCGGACAAGATTTCTTGACGCCAAGATACGCCAAGATCATCTTTGTATGTCACCGCAAGATCTTCACCAAGGCCATGTCGTGTGTCGGCAATCAGTAAACCCCAAGTTCACCACCTCGCCAAGATCGTCAGTTGAGATAAAACCCCAAATACGCCGACATGGAACGCCAAGTCCTCCTACCCGAATCTGATGAACCCCGGTGCCCATCCGAGTCCGACATCGACCACCCTGACGCCGAGGATGCCTACCAGGAGCGACAAGATCGCCACACGCAAGCGAATCCCAAGACCCTGAGGCCCCGATCCGAAGCCGATCCCGCCAAGACCGAACCCCGGCGAACCCTGGAGCCCAAGATCGCCGATCCAATGTGTGCCCCCTCCGAGCCCCAAGTTCGCCGAACCCCAAAGTGTGACCCTCTTTTCCATGACCTATATTTTATAAATAATATTACTTGTTGCATATAAAATTGCCATGCTTGCATGCATACTTGTCTGTGGTTTGGGGGCATTATGCCAATTCATATCATAATTAAATATGGAGTCTATATGCGGGATATCTTTGTCTTATTCCGGACTTCATTTAAATTGGCATAGCGAACCGAAGCCATGTTTGGTCTTGCTAATCCAACATTTAATTTGCAGGGTAGATAAATAACTTGAACCGTTTAATTAAATGTCGGGACCCCGGTTCCGCTTAATATGATCTAAATGCATTGCACCTTTGCCATGTCATACATCATACATGCATCATGCCCGATCTTCGGTCATAGTATTAAATTATGCATCCGGTGTTTGTGCTAGTGTTTTGCTTCTTCACGGACTAGGCCGATGAGTTGATGCGAGTGTCGACCCGACCTTCGGATGAACCTTCGGCAATGTTTTTCAGGCGAGCACCTTCCCCCTTTCTACCTATCTTACTTTTATAGTATTTATTCCCCCCTGTTGATCTATTGCTATCTGTGTTGCGATGCTCTAGTTTTCGTACCCGTGATATCCCTTGCGGCCTTATATTGCCTTGGACACATCCCATTACGTGTTGTTTGGTAGATAGTTGGACCTGCGCGTCGTAGTCGCTTGCTCAAGTGTTGTTGCGTGTCGTCAAGTACCTCAGTTGTTGGAGTGTTGCCGCATGTCTAATGTTGTAGATGATCATGGCTTTAATCATTGTTTAATGGGTTAATTGGATAGATGCCACTATAATTTCTGCCTATTTGAGAAACGCCACTACAACTTTCATCTTTTGACAAACGCCATTGCAATTCTCGATACATTCTATAAACGCCATTGTGCCCACTTAAACACATATAACAACCAATATACACTTGTATTTCTGTCATACATACGTATACATAGTGGACCTCACTCTAATGAGCTAATGAAGGTAACTGTGACAGAATAAAATTAGAGGAAATAACAAGGGTGGTGTAAATTGTTACACATCTTTTTAATATCCGTTTGCAATATCGTACAATGAATTTTTTTCATATCATAATCAAATCCGAATATAAAACAACTCGTGGGGCAGGACGTGTGAAACTTTTCAGTTTTTATTATAACAATTTAACATGCAAGAAAATGCAGTACGTTAGGAAAAAATCCATGCACTAGTAGCGTAATTAGCTGTGAAACACCTGTCATACGAATTAACACCGGTTCCTTAATATTCAAAATTAGTTTAGCATTAAATAACACGAAACTGTAGTACAAATATCCGGCAAGAATACCGATTCATCACCATCATATGAGGAATTGCATCCAAAACGAACACATAATTCGTTAGTATAATGCAACATCGGTGGACAACAAGAACTCACATTTATACACTACTAGTGCAATGGATATTTTTCCTAAAGTACATTGGTTAATGAAAACTGGAAACTTTCAGACGTTCCGCATCATGAGTTGTTTTATATTCAGGTTTGATTATGATATAAAAAAAATCATTATACGATATTGCAAACAAATATTTAAAAAATGTGATACAATTTATACTATTCTAATTATTTTATCCAATTTTATTCTGTCACGGTTACCTTCCTTAGATTATTAGGACGGTGTCCACCTTCTATACGTATGTACGGCAGAAATACGAGTGTATATTGGCAGGTATATGTGTTTAAGTGGGCATAATGGCGTTTATAGAATGTATCAAGAATTGTAGTGGCGTTTTTCAAAAGATGAAAGTTGTAGTGGTGTTTCTCAAATAGGCAGAAATTGTAGTGGCATCTATCCAATTAACCCTTGTTTAATAACTAAAATTGAAGTAGGTAAATAATGCAGAGGCACAGGTGGGCAATAGATGTTATTTGGTTGTTAACCGCCCACTAGTGTCCCGTAGGACCCCGAGTTCTTGACACCTGTTCCGAGATCGAGCGCGCTAACCACAGGTGGGGTGTGTGGGCAAAGTATTGAAGTGGCGGCCACAAAGTAGTTTGGAGCTTTATTACTATTCTGTACTTATGCCATGCATTACTGCTTTATTTACGATTGTGCGAGGAGCACCTGTACTGTTTAGGTAAGCGGGGTGTTTTCACGGTATCGACAAGCCTAGTCACACTTTCGGGTTCCCAGTCGTTTCTGACCAGCGCAAACCACAGGTCCATTCCGAGCCGCCAACTTCGCGGGTAGCTTAGTGGGGTGGCCCCCATGTACTTGCTTTGGGTCTGGGAAACGTCATGACTTAGGCCCCGCCGACATACCGATGGGTGTATGTTAACTGATCTGGCAAAAAGGGTCGAAGTGCGTGTGGATACTTTGGTGCACCCCTGCAGGGTTAAATATTTTCGAAAAGCCGTGTCCGCGGTTATGGATGAGTTGGAGCACAGTTCTCGATCATAGACAACTATAAATAAAGTTTACTGTTATAATTTGACTTGTATCCGATATGACTAGTAATCAACTTCACTACAACGGAACGGCTAAATAAAAGTACCAACAACTGCTGGGTTTGGGATGTCTCATGCTAATCGTATCTGACTAGTAAGTGTTGCAACTACAACGGAAGGTTTAACTAAAACTGCCCACTGCTTATTATATCAGGATGACTCATGCCATCTTTATTTGACTATTAATTGCTGCAACTATAACGGAATGAATAAAACTGCCAACGGTGTGAGTTCCTCGGTTGACTTCCTCGTTTGGTCTCGAGGGGGAAACACCAGGATGGGTATGTTTGGTGGTAGTATCAGGTTGGTTCCGAATAGGTCTTTCTTACCCCTCTCTGATAGCCGCTAGTTGTATCGAGTCTCTATAGGTTGTTTAGTGCATGCTGCGCTGCCGCTTCAGTCCACCATACCTATGTAGGCGAGGACCGCCGAATTCTAGCCTCGCCGTGTACTGGCCTCAGTACTGACGCTCCTCTTTTTCCTTTGCCCTTTGTCGGCACCGCTTTTGTTTTAGCAGGTTTCGACGTCGTTAGCAGGGTTAACCTTCCGGCTCGGCCTGGGCAGGGTTATGGACGCCATTGATTATTCTTCAGGGCTCTTAGCCCCATTTGCATCTTGTCCGTAGTCGGACGCTGTATCGTTTTAAAGGTGATTTGGACCTTTGGTATTGTATATTTGTATTCTTGACTCTTTGAGTCACTGTTGTATATATCTGTTCTGTGGATTCCATCGTGGACTATTGTGTAATGGTATTACTTCGTTTTCCACCCGCACGAAAGTGCCTGGTGGGCACCTTTGAATCGTTTCTATGCGGGTTTGGTGGGAATCGCTAAAAACTTGCATAGGGCCGATTCTGAGGGTGTTACAGAGTGGTATCAGAGCTCAGCAGTTGCGATACCCCACAAGTCCAGCCTGTAGGATAACCTAGCTAACGGCCGAAGTAGAGTGTCAAAACTATTTTTGAAAAATCGGTTGGATAGTTCTAATTAGGTCTGATTTTACTCCTTACCCCTCTGCTGCTCTCCTCTCACCTCTGCGTGTTTTGAATCCGCTCTCTTCTCTCTCTTCGAGTCCAGGATTTCTCGTGGTTGGGTTCCATCGTACCTTCAGGGTTTCGCTTCCTCCTTTGGTAACGGTGTTGCTACATCTGGTCTTCATGCTATCCGAGGAACCCTTCGTCTGGTGGACTTCTCTTTGTTCCTTCTTGTGCCTTACGGTGTTTCCGACGTGGCGACATCATCTACGCCAGATCCGATGCAGAGTCTGCATCACTCCTTTGTTTCTGAACCTCGATTGTCAAGATCTTCAGTCTGATTCCGAGAATTGTTGCACGCTTTTCTATTGATTGTGCAGAGTAATAGTTTGGGTGCGTGATGGATTGGCCCCCATGCCGACTACTCACTCTATTCGCTTGTGTACATTGAAGTGGATGAGAATGCGTCGGTTCCCTCTTTCCATCGAAGCTAGAGGTGGCTTTATTTGTTGATACCTCTACCTTCGACCTTTTGTTCCCGGAGTGTTCTATCGACGATCACGGACAACGACCTATTGTTAGTGGTGTCGCGAGGACCTACACGAAGCGAGAAGACGCAGATCTCCGACCTTCCTTCTGGTACCATGAGGCGGATCTCGAGGGCGAGATCCATTGTTACTGGTGTCGAATTGTGGCGCCCCGCAAAACCACTACTAGAAAATCGCGTTGTTTGTGTGCATTGCACCATCATGACCGCATGCTCATGTCATCATGCCACCTTGCATTTGAGCATCGTCATGTCATCTTGCATGGTTTATCTAAAACTATATTTTGAAAAGTCTGGTTTTGTTTCCTAAACACCCCATCTTTTATTCAAACTACAAAACCCGGGCTTGTCCGGATTATTTTGTTTCGTCTACCAATGGATTTCAAAAGCCCCGTTTTAAATATTAAAATATTTATTTTATTTTTAGGGGAAGCCGTACCGGGCCGATCCGACCCAGTCGACCACCCCCAGTACAAAAACCAGACTACCTACACCCTTTTCCTACCCCACCCTATCCTACCCAGTTCCCTCCACCTCACCCCAACCTATCCTATCACGCCACAGCACCCTGGCCCGAACCCCACCCAATCACCCGCTGCCACCTGCCCTATCCCAGCGCGCAGCACACACACATGCCGCAACCGACGCACCCACCCCGGCCTCGCTCCTGGTCCCACCCCGCAGCGTCCCTGGCCCCGCCACCACTCCCCCTCGCGGTACCCGCTCCTAGCCCCACCCCACAGACCCCGCTTAGCCCGACCCCACCTGCAGCATCGCCCCACACCCCGTGTGGGCCCATCCTGCAGCCCCGCTCGCTCCGCTCCCCGACCCATCTCTCTCCCCTCGCGGGGCCATCGTGCCGCAACCCCCTGCTCAATCCCCGATCCGCCGCCGCCGGCTCGCGTCGACCGCCTCCGGCCATCCGCGTCGCCCCTCCGCAGCGCTCCTCCGGACCGCCTGGGCTCGCCAGCGTCGGGTCATCCCCGTCGTCTGGTTCCCCGCCACCAGATGCGTCGCCATCTCCCCCATCTCCCTCGGTCTTCGTCCGCGTCCGGCGTCTCCTTCCCCTCCACGCGCTGGCCTTCCCTCGCCTCGGTACACCGCTCCTGCCTGCGTCTCCGGGCCTCTGCGCCTCCCGCGAGCTCTGCGGCCGCCTGCCGTCGCCCGCTCCGGCCGACCCTCTGTGTCCGGCCACCGCTGCTGCGGTTCCTCCTCGCCGGAGGCCGCCTCCACCGTCTCTCCTGGCCGCCTCCCCGAGCAAGATCCGTCGCCACCGGCCGATGCTCCTCTGCCGCGTGCGCCTGCTGGAGCCGTTGTGGCCTCCGTCTCCTCCGGCCGCACCCGTCCATAGCCCCGCTCGCCTCCGAGCTCGTCGTCCTCTCACGCGTCCCCTCCATCGGCCTCTGCACCTCCACCTCTCGCCACCATGCGTCACCCCGCGAGCGACCCCGCGTCCTGTCCGTCCCTCGTCGCCCTACGGTGCCGCCGGTCCCGACCTCGCCCGGGCTCGGTCACCCTGCTGCGCGTACCGACCAGGACGGCCTCAATCCTGCGCGTGAGCCCTGCGAGCGCTCCTCCGCAATCACTTGTTGTCGCCTCTTTGTGCTTGTGTTGCTGACCGAAAGCCTCTTGTTTTTGCCTCAGTGTACCGCGAGCACATGTATGTAATCTTCGTGTCTGTGAGTTCTGCGGGTGTCGTGTACTCGTGGCCGGACAAGAGTTCTTGACGCCAAGATACGCCAAGATCATCTTTGGATGTCACCGCAAGATCTTCACCAAGGCCATGTCGTGTGTCGGCAATCAGTAAACCCCAAGTTCACCACCTCGCCAAGATCGTCAGTTGAGCTAAAACCCCAAATACGCCGACATGGAACGCCAAGTCCTCCTACCCGAATCCGATGAACCCCGGTGCCCATCCGAGTCCGACATCGACCACCCTGACGCCGAGGATGCCTACCCGGAGCGACAAGATCGCCACACGCAAGCGAATCCCAAGACCCTGAGGCCCCGATCCGAAGCCGATCCCGCCAAGACCGAACCCCGGCGAACCCTGGAGCCCAAGATCGCCGATCCAATGTGTGCCCCCTCCGAGCCCCAAGTTCGCCGAACCCCAAAGTGTGACCCTCTTTTCCGTGACCTATATTTTATAAATAATATTACTTGTTGCATATAAAATTGCCATGCTTGCATGCATACTTGTCTGTGGTTTGGGGGCATTATGCCAATTCATCTCATAATTAAATATGGAGTCTATATGCGGGATATCTTTGTCTTATTCCGGACTTCATTTAAATTGGCATAGCGAACCGAAGCCATGTTTGGTCTTGCTAATCCAACATTTAATTTGCAGGCTAGATAAATAACTTGAACTGTTTAATTAAATGTCGGGACCCCGGTTCCGCTTAATATGATCTAAATGCATTGCACCTTTGCCATGTCATACATCATACATGCATCATGCCCGATCTTCGGTCATAGTATTAAATTATGCATCCGGTGTTTGTGCTAGTGTTTTGCTTCTTCACGGACTAGGCCGATGAGTTGATGCGAGTGTCGACCCGACCTTCGGATGAACCTTTGGCAATGTTTTTCAGGCGAGCACCTTCCCCCTTTCTACCTATCTTACTTTTATAGTATTTATTCCCCCCTGTTGATCTATTGCTATCTGTGTTGCGATGCTCTAGTTTTCGTACCCGTGATATCCCTTGCGGCCTTATATTGCCTTGGACACATCCCATTACGTGTTGTTTGGTAGATAGTTGGACCTGCGCGTCGTAGTCGCTTGCTCAAGTGCTGTTGCGTGTCGTCAAGTACCTCAGTTGTTGGAGTGTTGCCGCATGTCTAATGTTGTAGATGATCATGGCTTTAATCATTGTTTAATAACTAAAATTGAAGTAGGTATATAATGCAGAGGCACAGGTGGGAAATAGATGTTATTTGGTTGTTAACCGCCCACTAGTGTCCCGTAGGACCCCGAGTTCTTGACACCTGTTCCGAGATCGAGCGCGCTAACCACAGGTGGGGTGTGTGGGCACCCCCGTCGATTAGTACCTGATTTCAAAGTATTGAACTGGGGGCCACAAAGTAGTTTGGAGCTTTATTACTATTCTGTACTTATGCCATGCATTACTGCTTTATTTACGATTGTGCGAGGAGCACCTGTACTGTTTAGGTAAGCGGAGTGTTTTCACGGTATCGACAATCCCAGTCACACTTTCGGGTTCCCAGTCGTTTCGACCAGCGCAAACCACAGGTCCGTTCGAGCCGCCAACTTCGCTATGGTAGCCTAGTGGGTGGCCCCATGTACTCGCTTTGGGTCCGGGAACGTCATGACTTAGGCCCGACATACCGATGGGTGTATGTTAACGATCGGCAAAAGGGTCGAAGTGCGTGTGGATACTTTGGTGCACCCCTGCAGGGTTAAATATTTTCGAAAAGCCGTGTCCGCGGTTATGGATGACTTGGAGCACAGTTCTCGATCATAGACAACTATAACTAAAGTTTACTGTTATAATTTGACTTGTATCCGATATGACTAGTAATCAGCTTCACTACAACGGAATGGCTAAATAAAAGTACCAACAACTGCTGGGTTTGGGATGTCTCATGCTAATCGTATCTGACTAGTAAGTGTTGCAACTACAACGGAATGTTTTACTAAAACTGCCCACTGCTTATTATATCAGGATGACTCATGCCATCTTTATTTGACTATTAATTGCTGCAACTATAACGGAATGAATAAAACTGCCAACGGTGTGAGTTCCTCGGTTGACTTCTCGTTTGGTCTCAAGGGGGAAACGCCAGGATGGGTATGTTTGGTGGTAGTATCAGGTTGGTTCCGAATAGGTCTTTCTTACCCCTCTCTGATAGCCGCTAGTTGTATCGAGTCTCTATAGGTTGTTCTAGTGCATGCTGCGCTGCCGCTTCAGTCCACCATACCTATGTAGGCGAGGACCGCCGAATTATAGCCTCGCCGTGTACTGGCCTCAGTACTGACGCTCCTCTTTTTCCTTTGCCCTTTGTCGGCACCCCTTTTGTTTTAGCAGGTTTCGACGTCGTTAGCAGGGTTACCCTTCCGGCTCGGCCTGGGCAGGCTTATGGACGCCATTGATTATTCTTCAGGGCTCTTAGCCCCATTTGCATCTTGTCCGTAGTCGGACGCTGTATCGTTTTAAAGGTGATTTGGATCTTTGGTATTGTATATTTGTATTCTTGACTCTTTGAGTCACTGTTGTATATATCTGTTCTGTGTATTCCATCGTGTACTATTGTGTAATGGTATTACTTTGTTTTCCACCCGCACGAAAGTGCCTGGTGGGCACCTATGAATCGTTTCTATGCAGGTTTGGCGGGAATCGCTGAAACTTGCATAGGGCCGATTCTGAGGGTGTTACAACTACCTATACAAGTGCTAAATTGGCTAAGATTTATATGACCAGAATTGTATGTCTACATGGAGTACCTAAGAGTATTGTGTCTGATAGAGGAACTTAGTTCACTTCGCATTTTTGGCGACAACTACATGAACCATTGGGTACAAGGTTGGAATTCAGCACATCTTTTCATCCTCAGACTGATGGATAGACAGAAAGGACCAATCAGATCACAGAATATATGTTAAGAGATTGTGCATTAGACTATGGTGCTAGTTGGGATGAAAGCCCATCTTACGCAGAATTCTCTTACAATAATAGCTATCAAGCAATCATAGAGATGGCTCCATTTGAATTCCTTTATGGAAGTAAGTGTACTACGCCATTACTATGGAATGGGGTAGGAGAAAGAAATTTGTTCGGACCAGAACTGATCAAGGAAGCTGAAGAGAAAGTAAGAATGGTAAAGGACAGATTGAAGATAGCCCAGTCCCGACAGAAGAGCTATGCAGACCCAAAGAATAGGGAAGTCACCTATGATGTAGGTGATAAAGCCTATCTTAGAGTCTCACTACTTCGTGGTGTGAAGATATTTGGAGTCAAAGGAAAATTGGCACCTTGATACGTTGGACCATTCAAGATTCTAAGCCGCAAAGGAGAAGTGGCTTATGAGATTGAATTGCCTGAATCACTCTCAGCGGTTCACAATGTGTTTCATGTGAGTCAGTTGAAGAAGTGTCATCCAGAGATGGAAGAAACTTCATTGAAGGACACTATACCTTTGGAAGAGGTTCAGTTGGAAAGTGATCTTACTTATGAGGAGAAACCTATCAAGATTCTTAAGACTACAGAAAGAGTTACTCGTACTAAGACTATCAAATTCTACATAGTATAGTGGAATCATCATACCGAGGAAGAAGCAACTTGGGAAAGAGAATATGACCTTCGAAAAGATCACCCACACCTATTTGCTAGCCAATCCGAATCTCAAGGGAGAGATTCATCTTAAGGGGGTTAGATTTGTAACATCCCAAATTTCTTGAAATACAAAAACATGTACTCAATTCATATAATCATAGCATATTGTTCTTGCATAAATTTTTGAAACCAAAACCCTAGATGAAACCATATTTAAACCCCTCTTTATATATTATATATAGGGCATGGTTTTATTTTTATTTTCAAAGACCAAAGTGTTTTTGAGTAGTCAGATGTGTTTTTCACACTTTGGAATGCTAGGATCACCCTACAAAATTTTGGAGAAGGTTTGAATTCAAACAGATTTGAAATGAGCTTTCAAAACCATTTCAGAAAATCAAATCAAAAAAGAAAAAGGACAATGAAAAAAATAAAAACGTGTGCGATCTATCTGGCCCAGCAAGCCTAATGGCCTAGTAAGCCCACCCGGGGTTTCCCCTTCCCCCACTCACTGTCACCCGCGCGCGCACCCCTCACTCACTGCCACTGGGCCCTATGCCACGTCGTCATCATCGTCCTCAATCCTGCGCCGCTGACCACATCATCACTTGCCATTTCTGCCGCGGATAAATTTTCTTAATTTGCATTGATTCGCCACGTGATTGCCGCCCCTGCTCCGGCTACTTAAGCACCACCTCGCTGCGGCCATTTCCCCTGAAACCACTTCGCCCGAACCCCCCCAGGCTGCCAGTATTTGAGCTTGCACCGCCGCTGCGCGATGAACTCTTGCGACGCATTACGGTGAGCCCAGTGTGCCCCTCTGTCTCTCGTTCATGCGATTTTGTTTGTTAGGTCCTTGCGCGTCTAACCATGCCTCTAGTTTGTCCCAAATCTCCCCAGGTCTCCGTCTCCATCAACCCATGTGAACAACAGAGGCGTCGCTCGACTTCGACGAGCAATTACGGTAATCTCCGATCACCCCTTGACCTCTTCCCCATAGGACTAGGTTCGCCGTGTCTTTTCGCAGTCACTCATGCCTCTCGTTTTCCCTGTGGTGACCTAGGACGTCGCCTTTGTCTCCGCCAGAGCTCTCGCGCCCGCGAGAGTGCGCCATTGTCCAAGCCACGACCACCTGAGCTTCCTCGCATCCACGCGATGTGGGTAAGGATCGGCACCACCCCTACCCCCTCTATACTCGCCGGCGTGTCACCGGCAGTGCCGTCTCCGCCTCTAGTGCCATCAGCGCCTCCCCGCTATGGTCGCACCGTTCAGATCCATTGGATCTAGATCCTATGCCGTAGATTAGAACACTTACTGAACCGTTATGTTTAGATCTGGCGCGTCGGATCTGACTTGATCCAAAGGAGCGAAAGTGTGATCCGCGCGAAGCGATATCAGCGAATCAGAACCTGCCATGCGTCTGTGAATTAGATTTAAAATCAGTTTTTGAGTCTATTAGATATTCAAATTTGTAAAATTCATATCTTTTGATCTGTTTGTCCAAAATTTTCAAATAATATATCAATGGATTTAGAAAATTAAACCCTACACATCTATGGCCTTGAATAGGTCATTTTCTTCTGGAAGAATATAATTATTTGCAAAAGCATTTGTTGGCCTATTTTGCATATAAAAATTATCTGGAAAAATTGTTTTAAAGTAAATTTGAGTTTATTTAAACTTTAAAAAGGTTAATTTTTGTTCAGTACTATTTGTTTTGACTTGTTTAATGTAGAAAATCATTCCATTGCATTTGCATGTATTCATATGTTTTTTTGTTTGAATATTGAAATGTGAATTTGGTGTTATGATTTTATGTGTAGATTTTGGTGATTGTGATTGTGAGGACTGTTGCTCCACTCCTAGCTACCAAGGCAAATGATGTTTCATTTTTTGTCCTACTATTTTATCTATGCACTACTGATATTTTGGTTAGTATTTGCATGATTATTTTCTAAGTATATGCCATGCTTGGGAAATCCTATAGTTGTTGTCTTAGTAGTTTTCCTAAGATACGAAACTTGCTATATTGGTATGCTTAGCCTAGCTAGTAGGAAACAAGGGTGGAATGTTCATACTATGTTGTTATACAAAATCTATGACTATGTGTTTTTGAATAATAAAACAACATGTGAATGAATCACCTGGCTGGAATGGAAAGTTTGGTTTTTGTTGAGTGGTTACACAAGGCCCATATCTATGGTTTACCTTGTGTATCACACTTGTGGATGGCCACCCAGGAATAAAGGTATTTGAGATGTTTAGTGTTGATAATCTTCTAGTGCAACCACATGGCATATGGGCTCTGCCTTGACCAACTAGATTGCAAGAACTTATCCAGATGGACAGTTGGTGGTAGGGATGATAAGACAAAACGCTTCCATGGTGGTCTAAGGGGATGCTTCTGAAAAGTCTCGTCTCGATGCATGTTGAGGCTTGTGGGGAAAGTGCACCACCTCTCGAGAGGGTAAAACCTAAGTACTTAGCCATGTCCCCGGCAATGGACAATTTGAGCATCAAATACATTGAAGCAATCAAGGATATCCTCATCCCAATTTCTCTAAGTTAAAACTTGTGGTTGAAAAGGGGTAACGGTTCACCTATGTCTATTGGTGGTTCCTTGGTTGTTTTGTCTAACAAAAACTTAGTGTTTTCAACTAATAAGACAAAACCTTATTTTGAGCAAAGCCAGCCTAAGCTACACTTAGCCAAATTCATATAGTTATGAGATACTATCATTCTAATATGGTATCAATTGCCAATACAATTCCAAATGTATTGACCCTCTGTGGCTGTAACTTAGGATGTTGTAGGTTACTCTGATGGAGACTAGGGTTATGAGTGTACACTCAACATGTTTGTGTGTGGCACATGAAGATGAAGACTCCTATTTATTTGCGTTATGTTATGAATTCTATGTATTAGCCTTGGGCTAATGAGTTGTAAAGACTATGTTATCTCTGGAATGATGATGTAATAATGACCTTTGTATCTGTGTACTTCATATTAAACTATGGATGCTAGCATTTCGATCCAGGGACTAGCATTGCAATCATAGGGGCCTTTACCTTAAATGGTGGGGTCTTATAGTAGCAGGGGCATTACATAAAAAAAGGCATACGCCTATAAGCATAAGTGCCATAAGGACAAGTGAAGGTGGTTTTCTCCTGGTCTTGTGCTCTCACAGCAATTTGAGATAACCCAGAATAACCATCAAGAAAACAAAAGTGGGTATTTTTAGACAACCTTTCTAGAATTTGATCAATAAAGGGAAAAGGATAATGATCTTTCTGAGTAACTTTATTAACCTTTCTAAAATCAATGCACAGCCTATACCCAACCACACCTCTTTGGGGTATAAGCTCATTATTTTCATTAGGCACAACATTGATTCCCCCTTTCTTTGGAACACAATGAACAGGGCTAACCCATTGGCTATCAGCAATACGGTAAATAATACTAGCATCAAGGAGTTTTAATACCTCATTTCTTACCACATCCTTCATCTTAGGATTTAGACGGCGTTGGTACTCAATAACTGGTTTTGCATCAGGTTTTATATTAATAGAATGCTGACATATAGTAGGAGAAAATCCTTTCAAATCATGAGGAGTATAGCCCATAGCTCCTCGGTGTTTTTTCAATATTTCCAATAACCATTCTTCTTCCTTACCTGAAAGTTTAGAAATAATAATAACATGATATAATTTCTTATCATCTAGATAAGCATATTTAAGATCATCAGGTAAAGATTTTAATTCGCAAACAGGGTCCCCTTTAGGTGGTAGTGTGGTACCCAAATCTTCCACAGGTAGATTATGCTTAAGTAACTCAGGCTGACGAAGGAAAACCTTGTCAATCTCATTTCTTTCCTTCATGAAGACCTCGCTTTCATGATCTTCCATAAACTACTGCAAGGAATTGTTAGGAGCAAGCAAAATAGCAGAAAGTTGTTCAACCCTGAAATCCTCATTAGGCAGTTCATTTTCATAAGGAGTTTTAGCAAATTTGGAAAAATTAAACTCATAAGACTCTCCATCAAACTTAGTCAAAACTTTTTCCTTCCTACAATCTATGATAGCCCCACAAGTATTCACGAAGGGTCTACCAAAGATAATATGATAGGTTTTACTAGCTTTAGAACCAAGTACTAGAAAATCAGCAGGATATTTAATCTTACCACAAAGAACCTCCACATCTCTTACAATGCCAATGGGACAGGTTGTCTCTCGTTTAGCAAGGTGAATAACCACATCAATATCCTCAAGATCGCAAGGACCAATTTCATGCATATTTTCCCTGTAAAGCTCATAAGGAATAACACTAGAACTAGCACCAATATCACATAAACCATAATAGCAATGGTCACCAATTCTCACAGAAAGCACATGGACACTAGCTTTTCTAGCTTTTCTAGGATGAGAAACAATATTAGAAGCGTCTTCACAGAAGACAATGTGCTCATCCTCTATATTTTTAGTGATAAGATCTTTCACAATAGATACCACAGGTTCAATATTTATTTTCTCATCAGGTTCCACAGTTTCTTTGCACTTTTGCTAACCACATTAGCTATGATAGAATGTTCCTTTACCTTATAAGGAAAAGGGATTTTCTCAACATAAGGTTCAGGCAAAATAGGATCAATAGTACAAACTTCAATGCTAGCAGGAACATGGGTAACAATGTCTTTATAAGGAGCATGGTACTTGTCGCACTCCTTTTTGGGAATTGCAATATAAGAGGCAAAGGCCTTAAAACAATTTTCAAGAACTTGAGAATCAAGACCATACTCATTACTAATATCATGGACGTCATCAGTTCCCATAAAAGATTTAATGCATTCATAATAATAGTTTATACCTGACTTTCTCCCTTTTTTCATTCTCCCATGCTTTTGTGTTCTCTTGAATACGGTCTAGGAGATCCCATTTAGTTTCTTCCTTCATACGTGTGAATGATCCAGCACATGAAGAATCTAGTAAATCTTTATCATGAAGAGAAAGCCTAGAATAAAAGTTACTGATAATAATATTGTTAGGGAGTTCATGAATAGGACATTTAAGCATTAGTAACTTCAATCTCCCCCAAGCTTGAGCTATACTCTCTCCATCACGAGGCCAAAAGTTATATATCAGATTCCTATCCTTATGGATTTCACTAGGAAGATAGAATTTAGAATAAAAGAGAGGTAGTATTTCCTCCCATTCCATGGATTGTCCATTCTTCAGCAGCTTATACCATTCTTCAGCTCTTCCTTTCAAGGATATAGGGAGTAACTTCTTCTTCAGATGTTCAGTTGTGATACCTTCACACTTAAACAACCCGCATAATTCATGGATAAAAATCAAGTGATCACCAGGGTGGACAGTTCCATCCCCTAAATAATAATTATCCATAACACGATCAACAATACTTGTAGGTATCTTAAAAGGATCTATCTCAACAGGTGGTGGTTCATCTACTACCCTAACAGTGGTAGTAGTTTTCCCAAACAGAAAACCAAGTGGGTTAACCACATTGGAAACAAAGTAACAAACAGAAATAAAAAGCAATACTCACAGTAGAAGTTTCCTTTACCAGTTGCACTCTTCAATAGCACTTCACTCCCCAGCAACGGCTCTAGAAAATAGTCTTGATGACCCACAAGTATAGGGGGTGTATCGTAGTACTTTTGATAAATAGCAGTGTCGATCCCAACGAGGAGAAGAAGGTGTTGACTAGTGGTATGGACCAGGAAATCTATGTAAATACTTAGCAAACGGATTTTTAGTGGTTTTCTGACAAAGCAAAGAAATAAAGTGCAAGTAATAAAGACAACAAACAATTGCAGCAAGTGGCACAATCCTTTCTTAGCAAACGACAAGCCGGTGGAAATACTTATGAGGACCAAACGTTCTTGAGTACACATGGGAATTCCGTCAAGTGCTTTCGCCTCAAATAGCTAAGTTGTCTTCTTTGGTTTTGTAAGTGTTGTGTGGGTGAACCTGTGCTAATGTACCGACCTTACTTGGACTAATACATACTTGTGATTAAACCCCTTGCAAGCATCTGCAACTATAAGAAAACAAGTAAGGTATAAACCTAACCACATCCTTAAACTCTGAGATCCTACGCGCCCTTGTGTAATGGTGTCCTAACGGGGGTTCATGTTTCTGACACTCCGACAACCCCACAATTAGTAGCCAAAAATACAATGCATTCCCCTAGTACCATAAATGGTGAAGTGTCATGTAGTTGACGTTCACATGACACCACTAGAATAATAGCACCACAACTTAAATACTAAACAATTGAATAATACTCAACACAAATACACTACTAACAACATGACTTCTCCCATGTCCTCAAGAACTAAACGAACTACTCACGAGACATCATATGGATCAAGATCAAAGATGATATGATGATGAATAACAATCTGAACATAAGAAATAATCCAATGGTTCCACTCAAAAGCATCAACTACAATAGTAATCAACACCAGGAAAGTTTCCCCTAAGAACTATGCAAGATTCAACACAATTGTTACAGCGGGATGGAGTGGTGATGATGGTGCTGGTGATGATGATGGTGTGGATGATGCTGATGATGATGATCCCGATGAAGTCTAGCTTGATGACGGTGTTGATGGCGATGATCTCCCCTCTCCGGGAAGGAATTTCCCCGGAAGAAATCTGTCTGCCGGAGAGCTATTTCTCTCTCGGTGTTTTCCGCCCCGCAGAGGTGGCAAAATCTTTCTGTGGTCGCTCTCCGTGTATTAGGGTTTCAAGGAGAACATATAGGCGAGAGGGCGGAGCCAGAGGTGGGCCTGGTTGGCCACACCCCCTGTAGGCATGGCCTAGGGGTGGCCCACGCCTAGGGGGTGTGGGCCCCCTGTGGCCCATCTCCGCCTCCCCTTCTGGCATTCTTCGTCTTCTGGGAAAATAGGAATTTCCGTAGTTTTTCTGGTATTTTTGTGATCTTCATGAAATTGCATCAAAACACCTCTTTTTCCATCAGAATCCTGACTCCGGCAGTTCATCCTCCAAGAATCATCCAACATGAAAAAACAGTTGAAAAGACATAAGTAACACCTCTTAATAAGAAATATATCGATGGATAGAGGTAAATTATGATATAGAATGGTGATGCAAATTGGACGTATCAGATGTCGTCAGGTCAAAGACTTGATCGTTAGATACTGACAAGTGGGACCGCACTGGGACGGGTCATGCATTGAAAGTTATGTTACGTGGCCTCGACCGTTACATGTTGACGGGTGGGGCCACATTGGGACGGGTCCTACATTTGTGGTGAAGGGTGGTGAAACATTGGTACCGGTCCTGCATACATGGTGAAGGGTGAGGCCGCGTTGGGACGGGTCATGCATACTTGGTGACGAGTGGGGCCGCATGGAGACACGTCAGACTTTCCATTATCGCTCACCCAAAGCATTCGCTTTCCCCCCAGCCTGGAACAACTCACACATCGCCCCTCCACTGCCCAACTATCATGCCCTCCCACCTTATGTCATCCTCGGCCCCCGAGCCGCCCGTCCCCCGGGTCGCGGAGCCCACTCCACCTCCGGATCCGCTCCCGCCCCTGCTAGATATACCCCTTTCGTGGAATAGTATACAAATCCAACTAGTGTATCTCTCTTGCCCGTCGACCGCGGAGAAGATTTGGTGGAATCGGAGGTATCTAACGCATGGATTCCATCTGGGTAAGAACCTTTTCCCTTTGTGGATTAATTATAGGAAGTATTTGAGTGCAAATCGCTAGATTTCCTTGCTTTTCGAATAGGATTGATCCAGCGCTGGCATTTTGGCTAGAGGTTAGAATTGATAATATCGTTATCCGTGCTTGTGAACAATATCTCTCTGGATTTTACTTCCCAACGTTAGTTGAAACCTCCATAACTCTCAAACATTTGAAAAAAAAGATATTCTAAATTCCCCTGGAGCCATGGCTATTCAGTTGATTTTCAATAGTTTAACATTAGCGAGCAAAGATTACTCCCACTAACTTGCAAAGATGGCCTGGTAATTCTTTTCTCTTTGAATGCTACCAAACATTTTGGTCAAATTTGTCTCCATGTGCAACCTAAAGTTGATCACATGGGAAAGAGGGTTAAAGCATCATCTGCTAGTCAGACATCATAAGGTGGTCCGGCATCATGTGTCTCTGCTAATAGTGTGTTCCCCGTGCTCCTTTTAGGTCCACATCAGTACCATCTGTTCGCACTGCGAGTGTAAGCCAAATTGCTCGTGCGGTCGATGTGGAGGACAAAGCCGAGCCTGACGATGGATCGCCTCCACTAGATGATGAGGATGAGTTGATATTTCCTAAATTGATAGATAGATTCAGTAAACACGCATTAGAGGATCAATACACATAGGAAATGGCCCATGGTGCCAGATTTGATGATGAACATAACGAGGATAACAATGATAGCCTTGTTTTAGCCGAGTACGATGGTGAGGACTTTCTAGTAATTGAGTAGGACAGGGACGATCCTAAGATTTCAGAAGGCACTGTATTTGAAACGATGCAGGACTGTCCTAATGCCCTTACTACATATTACATTCTCACCAATAATGATTATGATGATATTAAGAGTGAGCCAGCAAGGTACACAGTGAAGTGTCCTGAAGTGATCCAACCCGTTAATAATTGGATCATGTGTTTACGGTGCTAGTCCCTTAGATCTATTAGCTAACACACACAGTTTCTATGAATAAAAGAGTATCAATGTGTCATATTATTACAACGGTTGATCCAAGAATATAACTATTACAAAGTTGCTTAGCTCACAGCTAGCTCAAATAACATAGTTCAACAAATAAACAATAGATAAAGCGCCATCACGCCACAAGTAACTCGCTGAGTGGAGTTTTGTAATCTAAACAAAAATCTTACTTGTCATCGAAAAAACTTGCAACATAAAAAGTTGCAGCCACGAATGGTCAATACATTTGAATTGTATTGGCAAGCTGTCACTATTATGTGGACAAAATTGGCAACCTATCATATACATGCACCTTTGGCTAGTGCGGTTCAGGCTATTTGTGGAAGCGGCATTTTCTCCTACCTTTCTGAATAATGTTTTAGTTCTTAAAAATAACTAAGAACACCTCGAGTCACTCGAGAGCTCCTAATGTAAACTATGGACACATTGAGTCGATCAAGTGCTCCTATTACCCATTAAGTTCACCCATCAAGTTTTATTAGTGAAATTGGAATGAATAAGACTTTTCAACTGTGTTAAGAGAAGTTACTCATAATTGTCCATTACTGGGGACACGGCTAAGTAGTTAGTTCTTAAACCATCTGTAGAGGGTAGTACACTTTACCCACAAGACCCAATCAACCCCTTTTGGGAGAAGACCAGGACGAGACCTTTGGGAGACAGAATCATGAGCCTAACCCTGGACCGTACCATCCTATAAACACCTACATATACTAGTCAGGGTAGGACATGATCCCATAACTAACTCAGTCATGTCCGAGCCCGTATGACATGTGGTTGTACATGGAAGTTACTAATCAAGACCGTCTATTATCTCTTTGAAGCCTAGGTGGAAATCCCCACCATAAACCACACTCGATGACCCAATCAATGCCATTCCACCCAGGTGATCCATTGATTAAGTGGTTTTCATCTAAGCAAAACATAATCCTCTCACACACATATGTATGATGAAAACCAGCCACGCAACTAATAGCTTGGCTAAGCATCTACAATACGATGGCTATCAAGGAATCAACTAGGGTCTATGACAATTCTATTGGGTACTCACACCATAGCATAGCATATAAGGTAAAACATTTCCTATACATGCAAAGCTACTAAAATCTAAATGCATAAGAAAAACAATAGGGAATTCATGATAGTGACACTTGCCTTAATTGTAGTTTGCGTTCACACAGTCGTTGCAATCACAATAATCGCACTGCAGACAATCTATCATGGGAAAATAATAAAGGCAATCAACATAAAGTAGAACAAATACAACAAAATAGTATGAATGCATTTTATAAAAGAAAACAAGATCAAAAGATTTCCATAAACATTTCATATTAAAGAAATAGGCCTTTAATAGGAATTTTTGAAATGTTCATAGCTTTCATTTGCCACTGGGTCCACTAGGAATTAAATAATCTCAGAAAATTTTGTAAACCATGTAACTAGATAGACAATGTTCATAGCTTTCATTTGCCACAGGGTTCACCTTAAAATGATTTATAGAATAAAAGTAATAGCCAAAAATACTCATTTAAGGGATTTAATTATAGATAGTTATTTTGTACTATTACAAAGTCAACTAATGGTACAGTGGCATAGATTGCAAATTTCTGAATCCATAGACATCCAATTTGCCAAATTTGGAGTTGTAGATTAATTTCTATTAATTAATTACCATTAAAGAGATACCTCATAAAATATTCATTGGGAAAATTGACAATTTTATTCCAGAAACAAAGGCTACACATTATTCTGAATCCAGGGATATATAATTTGTATTTTTGTGATCAATATGACATTTTCTATGAATTTTACAAAATTAATACAAATTTCTGTCTATTTATCTATTTCTGAAAACCAAGAGAATATTCTGGGAATATTCTACGTAACATGGAAGCTCATGGTTCGCTGGTACCTTTTCAGTTAAGTGATAAGTATTCCACCGTTGGATCACAATATGACTACTGGGAACGATATGTTCCTCCTCCATGGCTTGGTCACCGGAGACGGAGGCAGTTGGAAACGGCGGCTTCAGACAGCGAGGATGGCAGTGGCCCTGGCGGTCCCAAGAAACGGTGAGGTGGACGACGAGAAGAGGGGAAAATATGCCAAGCTTCCAGGTGTCCCTAGCATGGTGTGTCACTTCGTCACACAATGTCCAGGACTGGCTGGAGCGATGCGGAGATGGTGTTGCTCCGGCAGCGCCTCATGCATGTTCTGGGGCTCCCGTGGGCATAAGAGGGGCATGAGGAGAGGCGGCACAACAAGATGAAGAAGATGGAGGGGAGGATAGGGGCGCGGTGTGGCAAGGACCTCGAGCTCGGCTCGTAGGACGGCGGCGCGATTCTAAAGCCTCCGATACAGTGGCTAGGGTTAATGGTTTTTTTCCAAAAAACACGTGGGGTGAGGCGGCGGAATAATTCATAATGACCGATTTCATGGAAGAGAAGAAATATGAATGGAACAATGGGCAAAATCACGGGTTTTCGTTCGGGAGCGAGATGAACTCGACACAGTCTCCGTCAGGAGGTTGAAAACGCGTGGGGTTGGCCATTCAGTGATAGGGAGAGGGAGACGGGTTCCTGGTGCTACGGTAGGTGGGCCTCTGGCAGGCCTGATGGTGCCTTGCACGCTGCATGGGCGGCGCATAGGTGGAGCGCCGGCCGGTTGGGCTGCTGCGGCGCGCGCAACAAAGGAAGGGAGAGGAGGGGTTGGACTAGCCCAGCTGGCTGCCCGAGTAGAATGAAACTGCTCCCTGACGTCTTAGCATTTTCTACCCTGATTTTTCTAAAGGAAACTCTTCATGGGCTCAGCTTGTTAGCGTGTTTCTTACTTTAGATTCATTTTTCTATGGAACGTTCGATCTCCTGTTGTATCAGTTCAGCGTGTTTTAACTTTGGATTCATTTTCCTCTAGAACGTTCGATCTCCCGTTGTATCACTAGTACTACAATTTTGTTCTGCAATCATAATTTGTGTTCCTCTTTGTTGTTGAATTTTGTTCCTCACATGGTAAAGTTAGTTTCTCACGGACTAAACTTTTTGTACTCTGATTTGCTTCACCGATACCAAAATTTTGTTCCATTGTGCAAAAGTGTGTTCCTTTCATGATGAGGTTTTCCATTCCACATCGTATTAAAACTAGTTCGCAAAGCCTAAAATTTTTGTTCCTTTTTTTACTTTCTATGGTGCGAAATTGTGGTCCTCTCATTATTGCATTTTTTGTTCGTCATCGTGTTAAACCTAGTTTTTGCCTCCTTATATTCCATTTTCACCTGTACTAAAGTTTTGTTCTGCAATGCAAATTTGTAGTTCTTTAGTTGTTGCGATATGTTGTTCCTCGCATGTTAAAATTAGTTTTTGCTCAATCTATTTTTTCCTTGGTGTGTTCCACCGGTACTAAATTAGTATTTGGAACTTCCACCGGTACTTAATTTTGGTTCCTCCTTACAAAATTGTGTTCCTTTAATTGTCACAATTTTTGTTCCTAATGTATTAAAACTTCATTCTCTCGGTCTAATTTTTAATTCCTTTTCGTTCTCATGATTTATTTTACCACTACTAAATATTTGTTCCACCGTAATTTTGGTCCATGATATGTAATATTTTGTTTCATCGTATCCCTTTTTTCCAAGGAAATAAAATTTTGTTACTTTTTCTAGTAGATTTATTCCATATGCTCTAAACTCACCTTCCAATTTTTTGTCCTTTTGTAAATGTTATTTTGTTCTCTGGAATGAAACTAAAGGTTTCTTCGAACTGGTCTAGAGTTTTATTCTACAAGAAATCAAGATTTATTCGAAACACTTAATTTATGTTTTCTTTAATCCAAAAATTGTTTTCTGCATCACTAGTGAAAAACGGGCCTCTAGTCCTGGTTCCATACAGGCTCTAGTCCCGATTTTGTAACTGAGACTACGAAATCGGGACTAGAGGTCCCAACCTTTAGTCCCGGGTCCGTTATGAACCAGGACTAAAGTCTCTACATGTGGCTGCGCAGGGGAGCGGGGGTGGAAGACCTTTAGTCTCTACACGTGACTGTGTAGGTGAGCGGGGGTGAAGGACCTTTAGTCCCGGTTCGTAGTACGAGCCGGGACTGGCCGTTCTCTGTCACGGCAGGATTTCACAAATTCGGCTACCGCGGCAGCCGATGTCGGTTTCTGCCACAACACAACTTTGGGGGCGATTTCTGCTGCGGTAGAATTTTTTTGCATTCCGTGGCAGAATTTTTTTGGGGGGTGGGGGAGGGTCTTCCATAGCAGGAGTACCGGTTGAGAAGGGAGAGTTTTGGCATAAGTGACATGCAACGAAGGATCCCATTACACAGAACATTGTCATGATTATATAGATACAATTCGATTACATATATATACAATTTGATTTTATTATATGGAGATCACAACCCGTCTACTTGATTACATGCAGAGAGCATTAAATCACTAGTATCCCTTGGTATGAAATTTTCCATTTGGTCTATGGAATGGTCAACCAAAAATCCCGTCAATTCCGATTAAAATTCTACCAAGCGCTCCTTTGGTTAGAGATTCTCCCAAAATCTTTCCAACTATAATACATAAAAAAAGGAGATCAATATGAATATCAATCTTCATAACAAGTATTATAAATGACACTCAACACAACTGATGGTAATAAATTCAAATTGTGAATATATCATTCACATACATCTAGAAATGTCACTCTGTCCCGCTCACTGACCTTAGAGCGAATGAACTCACACACGAAGTATCCACACAAATTAGTCTCTGCTGGCTGCCTCTCGCACTTTACAAGAATATAATTCAATGAAATAATATTTAAGCATGATATAATGGTACTGAAACTAGAATTGAAGAGATGCACGAACCTAACTTATACTGCTTACCTCGACCCGGCGAGAACTAAGCTCATTTTAAAATGCACCAACCGTACTCTTGGTGAAATCTTGCCAAACCCTTCAAAGCAAAAAATAAAGAATAAATATTAACGAAAGAGATTGATTTAGTGCGATAATGGATGAAATTACCTCTGGAGCGCATCTTTAACGATTGTGTCCTCTGATTTGTGTTTCCTTAGTGACTCTTTGACTTCAACTCTTCCAGCGTCAAATTCAATGGTTAGAAGAATCCAGTGTACCTCTGGAGCACACGTTTATTCAAATTAAACCGTACTCTGAAATGTTAGTAACTCATTAATTACAAAAGTGAGTGTGTAAGTATAACACTCTCACTCGTAGTTGTAGGGAAACAATATTCTCTTTTTGTAATGTTGCCTTTTTATGAACCTTAGCAAGTTACGTTCCTTCTCCATGGAGTATTGTTTTAGCAATCATTCATTAACTTGGTGTGGGTCAATGAACCTAGTGTCAAAGATTTGCTTTAGGTCACATTCCTCACTCTTCATTCTGCATAATAGCGTAGTGAGGATAATTATATGCAATGAACGAGCTAAGATAGAGACCTTACCATAGAAATAAATGAACCACTTATAGACAATAGGAACGAGACACAAGTCGTGGGAATTTAGGTTTTACTAGACCACGAAAGCGCGCGTTGCCGCGCCCGTCAATCTCAAGAAACGAATAACAAGGTACTTGAGAATAACCATAGAAATATGTAAAGATTTTACAAGCGGAAGTTCAAAGAGATCACACCGATCGATGCGACACACAGCTTCGTTGTGTTGTTTACAACCATTATTAAAAAATAAAAACTATTTAGTCAAAGAGCCCCGGGGAGAGGTTTTTCCTGCTGTTCCACGCTTGTTGCATTGCGTTGCTTCCCGGTCATTATACACTTGGCACCATATTAAAACTGCTTCATAAAGAAATAAAATCGACCGGCTAGATTTGAGTCTATATGCACAGCCGATATACGTGATGAAATAGCAGGTACTTTGCACACGAAAAATGTGAAGTCCAGCATAGACAACAAGTACACGGGAAATTTCCGTTCTTGCAATTGGCAAACCACAACATTGGTTCCGAGAGAGATGCTTCTTCATGAATATAATATCACTTACCAACCACCATGCCAACACCACCGTTTCCAACAGCGCGTGCTCACTCAATATTGAAGACAAGTTCTTGCCCAGCTATCAGAAAGCAATTTTTAACACAAACAACAAAAATCTGTAAAATGTGAAAGGCACATTGTAAGTGTATATGCATACAAGAGGCTCCATATTGATTTTATGGCCTCTACTATTTTGTTATTGTCAAAATAGAAATTTCAAGGAAAATAAGTAGATTGTCTTTAGGATATATAAACTGAGTTCTATCAGCAGTCACATCATATTATGAGCCAACTTGAAGGCTGATGCCAAAGAACAATATCAGATGAAAGATTGAACCCCTTTTTTCTAGCCAGGACGAGCATAATTTTCCAATGTAAAAGAAAAAATTATATGGACTGACCTGTAAAGTTTATTCAATTTCGTAAAATGATTGCCTAGCATGCAACTCAAGGTTATGTTGTTTTGAAATAAGAAAATATAAAATACAAAAGGATTGTGTCTAGATTAATCTACCATGCATGTACCATGATCAACTGCTCATCATGAATCGAGATAATAGCTTTCCATTAAATAATCAACCTATGGCCTTATATTGTTATACCAATTAGCACAGCCCATGAATTAGTCGTACAGATACAATCAAATTCTCTTGGAGCGACCATGATTATCACAATTGCTTATACATTACTTTTTTTGCGGGTAATTGCTTATAACTCAATTTTCGCCATCTCAAAGCAATATGTCAAAACATGAATGACACCACGTTAGAGCTTCATAAGTAAACTGGGGGCAATTTGCTATTTATTACAAAGAAAAATATTTCCTAATCATATACCATACAGACTCCTGTCAAACTATAGAATGAACATCAGACTAATAATAAGTCACCAAACTTTTTGTAAAAACAGTAGGAACACTACTTTTCAAGCCAGATCGTAATGGTTTGTGATGCGCTTTGTCAGAGCAATAACATAACTCATGTGTTCCACAACAGCGGCAGCTGTTTCCCGGCACCTTTTCCTGCCAAACTTCAACATGAACCAATACACCATCAGATTGAAAACCCCAAAATCCGAAAATTTCCAACAAAGAGTAGAGGCATGATCGTTGCTTTACCCTAATCATGGTGTGGCAAGCGAATTAGTTCTGCGTTTTACCAGCATCAATTCCCCAGAGGCATGTACGCTGGAGCGCCCTGAAGCCGCAGGTGTCCACACACATCCTCTGTTCCAACCTAACGTGCCTAGAGAATGAAGAGAAAAAAGAGGATCTAAACCTATCGGATTGGAAGACAGATCAAGGTGAGGAACCGCAAAAGGGGAATCGAGTGGATGTCTGGCTGATGTACCTAGATAAAAGCCATCACACCAAATCCATGCGCAATACAGAAATTCGACAATTCTTGAAATAATAACATCAAGTAAGCAGCCTGAGTAACACTATAACACAGCGACAACAACTGCAAGTGCCATGGCTGCCAAAGAGGTGGAGGATTAAAATCCAGATGGAGGAAGAGAAGACGAAGGCACGCACCATATATGAAGGGGGCGGGAAGAAACGCACCTCAACTCCAAGTAACCGTAACAGGAGGGGGACGGATGAGCTTCATCATCATTACTCTGACGTTATCGGTGTAGCGTTTTTTTTCAAGGAAGGTATCTTTGCAGCGAAGGAGCTGCAGGGAGACGATGATGGAGTTGTTTCGTGGGTGCAGAACTAAACTGGGCCTTAACCATCCCAGAGGGCAGCAACGGGAGTCCACAAAGAGCATATTTCATAGGTCATTGCTAAATTAGCAGCCCTGTGATCAAATTGGCCCGGTTATTAAGAAGGAGTCCAGCTAGATCCCCCGAGTAGTAGCCCAGTAACTGTCTGGCCAGACGGGACATACGGGACATCGATACTACGTGAGAGTAACCAACGATCTGAAATGTTCGATAGAAGGATCAGACGGCTCAAAATGTCAAAAGTCTGTGGTGGCTCCTAGGTAGCTCAGATTTACTGTTTCTATATAATAGAATTGCTCAAAATAAATTTGAATCTGGTCTTCACGACTGAAATTCTCATTTGTATCTCTGACAAGCAGCGCTGATAATCGATCTTCTTCCTTGCATGTAGATACTTTCTTGTACCACTCATGCAGTCTTCACATTTGTGTTGGTAGAAGCTTGACCTCATCAGGTCTGACCAGAGACTTCCGATATTCATATTTCCATGATATTTTCTTCTAGATGGGGACATGTCCGCCTAGCTCTTAAAATCCTTTGGAAGATTCTTCTTCGAAATTTTCAGTAGCTTCTCAAAACCCTTTTCAGATAAACCATTCTCTGTCTTCCATTGTAGTAATTTCAGTGTGGTACCGAGCTTTGTGTTGCCATTTTTGCAATTTGGATACAACAATTTTTTGTGATCCTAAAACATGCGCTCCAACTTCTTCTTCTCATTTTCATTTTCCCATTAGCTCTGTGCATCAAGAATGTCCTGACGAAGATCATCATCGGTCTCATCTAATGCCCGTTCTTCACCTTTTTTGTGTTCATTGTCTTATATTGCAGTACCACCGTATTCAGGGAACATTGGATAATTGCCATCATTCTCTTCTTCTTTGTTTTAGTCCATCATAACACCTCTTTCTCCGTGCTTTGTCCAAAAATTATAGCCGGATATAAAACCTGACTGAATCAGGTGGATGTGAACGGTTTTTAAGGAAGAGTAATCCTTCTCATTCTGACAAACACGACACAGACAACACATAAAACCATTCCGCTTGTTTGCCTCAGCCAAATCGAGGAAATAATACACACCTATAATGAACGTGTCAGAAATCCGGAGATCGTCGTACATCCATTCCCGGCTCATCTGCATTATAATTAAAATTTTGTATCATATAAAAACTTTGGATCATTTTTACTACATTTACTTTTTCAAATCTAAAAATTTTGTGTGTAAGACATATATATATTTAATTTTACATGCACCTTTTTCTTGAATTGGACAAAACTATTAACATAAAAAATGTATACTTTTTAATTATTAATCTAGAAGTGAAACCTTATTCAATTCTGAGCTCTGAAACTCTAAAAATACACATCCCAACTTTCAGTAACTTTTTGCATAATCAAAATTTTCTTAAAATTATGCATCTAAAATTCCCTCTACTACTAATCATGAAATATCTCTCTACTTCTAGAGCATTAAGCTAAACTAACAATGAGAGATGAAAGATGGAAGTTGCTGTCGTGGTATTGTCGACACGTACGACATGGAGGGGTTCTCACTGAGTGTGTTTAGAGACGTGGGGTAAGGCAGAAGGTTGGCGGGTACGAGGTGACAGAACTTACCCAGGTTTAGATCCCATGACGGTGGCGGAATTATACTCCTACTATAAATCACTATAACGACAATACGTCGGGTTACAGGGATTGATTTGCTGTGCGCAATATGATTTGCCCTAAAGGCTCCTCTAGGTCCGGCTTACATAGACACCAGATCCTAGGGTTACAGGGAAAGTCCTAGCCGAACAGGTTACAGAGTCCTACACGGTATACAAGTAGTCTCACGTGTCTTGCACTCCAAGGCTCTGGGTACTCCGATGAATCTACCGTACACTTCCTTCATCCGCGATGGGCCTACCTTCTAGATCCATCTAACTGGGCCACCCAGCAGGACATAGGCCTTGCTACCAACTGTGTGCCACCCGGGTTATCCGGATTAGAGACATGCAATGGTGATACCCATTGAGCATATCCCCAATAGTAGCCCCCGGACAACTCCAAGATCTTGCGTCGTCTTGCCTCTTCAGGTTGAATGCTCCTTCTAGATGAATGTCCTAAATCGTCAAGCAATATCTTGTAGTCCTCCCAAGAACCTTGCGATGTTCTCCGTCTTTGATATGTAAGTCGGATAATCACTGAGCTTTCCATCGTACTCTTCTTGTAGATGGACGAGATCGGTCCATGCCAGAATCTTCAGACGGGACTGCTCACCTGCCTGTGTCAGTGTAGTGCCATAGACCATAGGTCAGCGACGCCTCGTAACTAACACATGCAGAGAACATAATCATAGCCGTTTTCTCAAGCAAAGGATACAAAACGTTGGTGACGGCGGTGGGAACATGTCGAAATTTCCACGCACGCGATGTCCACGCATCAATCGTTGGATCAACTTGCACGAATCTTAACGCCGAGTAATATATATTATAACTGCAGTGACTTTTATATTTTCACCTCATTTTTCCTCGTGTCATATTCTTCCTCTAGATAAGCCTCTCCTCGAGCTCTTCGTGCCCACAGAGAAAACCCTAGCCTTTCTCCAATCCACAGTCACCTTCCATCTACTCCAGTGGCCAGCAAAAGTAGTGCCCCATTGATGGCGGCATCGGGTGAGGCCATGGCGAAGCCATCTGGATCTGTTCACGTCCCGCCGGAGGGCATAGTGGTGCCGCATTCTATGTTGGCTGAATCCACCGACGGTGACCAAATTCCAGCGGGGCTAGAGCCGCTGGAGGAGGAAGCTGACTCCCACAAAGGGAGTGGCGCGGATCGGACATCTCCAAGAGCGATATCAAGGAGATGCTCGCCGAAGGGTACCTCCCCGCAATGGAGGGCCTGGTCTGGCGCGTGGCACCGGCCGGCGAGGTCGTCCCTTTTCCCCCTAGTCAGATAAAAGGTATACCTCAAGGGTCAGTTCGTGCACGACATCTCCCTCCCAATCTCCACTTCTTCATCCAAGTACTCCAACATTTTCGGGTTCAACCTCAAAACCTTTCTCCTAATAGTATCCTCGCGCTTAGCAACTACACGTCGTTATGAGAGAATTAGGCCTAGGTTAGATCTATTCATTTACTTCTTTACCATGAAGAGGGAAGCCGGATTGAGCAAGGAGGAGCTCAGGAACTGCGGAACCATTAGTTTCAAGATCCGGCCTGGCTGGCAGTTCCCCGACATTGTAGGTCACAAATCCTGCAGGAATTGGTAGAGGACGTATTTCTACGGCCCAGACATTCCTCTGGCCATCGATAAACAACATACCCAGACTTTGTCGATGGGCCGCCGCTAAAGCCCCACATGGAGATCTCAAGCCCTCCTCCCCTCCGACAACGAAGCCTCTCGCATTGTAAGGCGGATTGACTGGTTCGTAGAGACGAGTCTGACCGGGTTGGAACAAGACATGTTCTGTTCATCAGGCGGATCTAGCCTCTGCAGCACCGCGCGAAGCTTATGCACCAGTACACCAAGGATAGGAAAGATAGCCTCAGGATCTTCGAGGACAACTTCTCCAGTGACTCCGTCAAGCTCCGTCTCAAGGACATAGTCAAGGTGAAGGATCGGAAGCGTGGATTCACCATTACCTACAACATGTTCGAGGGCAGCAAGTGCCCAGAGGTACTCATTTATTTCCCGTGTATGACATATACTCCAGTTCTTCTGTCTTGCACATGCTTTTGTATCCAAAACTTAGGATTCACTTAACAGCTGGGGAATCTGGACGAAGGTACCATGGCTCCCCAAGTCTATGACCCCAAGATGAAGGATGTGACTGTAGTGTCCGACGACGAGGTCCCGTTGGTGCAAAAGTGGAAGAGCTTTCACCTCTGACGCTTCCGTTGGAGGCAAGAAGAAGAAGATGGAGGGTGGAGCCTCCAAGAGATCCACCGCCTCCCTAGAGGCAGAGAAAAGAAGAATTACTGGTATCCCGTTGACCAAGGCACCAACCGTTGTGTAAGCTTATTATCATCCAACATCGTCTTTTGCTCATCTTATTCCTGTACTTATACTTTTGTACGTTTTTGAAAGAAGGCTAGTGTGAGTTTGAATAAGACCTCCAAAACATCGGGGGCTTCTAAAAACATTAAAGAAATGTTTGTCCAAGTGTCTTCCGCCATCACCCCTCCTACTCCGAGTGTCCAACCTTCTGCCGCACCAATTGGTTCTCCGGGTAAGGTAGAATCTGAACCTTCCGCCATGGAAGTGCACCCAACTCCCTCTTAGGAGGTCCCATACTCTACCGCGGAGCCCCATGTTGCCGGCAAACAGGCAACATAGGAGAGCACATCCTCCAAAGTGCCTGAAGATCCGGCTAAGGATGCCACTAGAAGCGGTAAGGCGGTGGTGGAAGGGGGGACTTCTGCCGTAGGTGGAGCCGTTGCACCCAAGATGCCAACTGAGCTTCCCAAGATTGTCTACCCGGTGCTCACACCGAGTAGCTCAACTCTGGCTCCTGGTTCTGTGTTGACTTCTCCTACGTGCGGCCTTGAAGAGCTGCTCAAACAGGCGGAGATCGCCCGTGTAAACACACTTGGATTTAGCAAGATATTCTGTGAGAGCGCCAGCAACCTCAAGATCATCGCACTTGTAAGGTTTGCATGCCTTTTGCATTCCATATGTAATATCCCACTGTAGCCCCCGAGGATTTAGATGGAAGACCATAGGTCTTTGGGTCTGAATGATCTAAGAGTGGCTAAGCTATAAACTTTGCAATGTAGCCCCCAAGTATGTAGTTTGAATGAATTATTCTGACAAGATACTTTTAGAGTAGTATACGTAGTGTTTGTAAATTTCAATACTATAGCCCCCAAGCCTCTAATTGAAACAGAATTAGTTCCGACTAGATGCTTAAAGAAAGACAAAGCATAGTGTTGAGCTTAAAATTCATACTGTAGCCCCCAAGCCCCTAGGAGGATACTTATTAGGCTAGATGCTCTAAGTAGACTAAGTAAATTTGCTCTTTTTGCAGAATGAGAATACTCAGAGGAATGCCGCCAATGATAAGTTCCACAAGATGCGTGCGGACCTCGAAGCTGAAAAGGGTAAAACCGCCTTCTTGAAGGAACATATCACCAAGGGCAAGAGTCCGTTTTCTTTTAAGATTCACACTCATCTTGGACTTGTGTCGTCAATTTTTGACTACTCATTATGCTATGTCATTTTTCCGACTTGCAGAAGCTATCGCCAAGGACAAGGACATTGTTGAGCAATCCAAGAACATACAAGAGCTGGATAGCAAAAAAAAGATCCTAAAGCAGGAGAGGGTTGACTCGCCGAAGATGCATGAAGATGCAATGTCTGCCGTGTAAGAATCCGTGAACACAGAAATCACCCTCCTTAAGGAGTAAATTGAAATCCTCAAGGAGCAGAACAAAGATGTCAACGAGAAAACACTCACAACCTTGAGGTTTACAAGACCCTCTGGAAGGAACGGGGTTCCATGGCGGAGATTCTTCAGCAAGCTGAGGATACCATCTTTGGTAAGCATTCTCAATCTTGTACTTCTGTAAACTAGGTACTCTGAACTTATTGTGTTGAACTCATGTACTCAAACATTTTGGTCGGAAATGTAGCTCCTATTGGTTTGACCAATAATCCTCCTCCTCCAAAGGAATGCATGGTTCTTGTTGGCAACTTCATCAGCACCGCCATCACCCAGGCAAAAGAGATCGCCAAGCCCTTAGACATCAATATTAAGGCAGTGGACTCTTTCATGAAGTACTCAGAGATCCTGCGCCGAGCCCCCGAGCGTATCATAAGATGGAAGTCTTCATGTACCCGGGTTGGTGCAAGGATGGCTCTAGCTATGGTCAACGCCCACTACAATGATGACGACAACGCCACCGAGACTTCTATCATGATGCTATCTGGGCTATCTGGGCTTCGCTCGCCGGCTATGATACCAGGGTTGCCCAGTTGGTTGATGGGAACACCTTCGTGCCTCTTGAGTTAATCGATGTCGGCGAAGAGGCACGAAGGTCAACCATGTACCAAGACACCTCCTCCGAGTCCCTCAAAACTGCCGACTTTGTTGATGGGCAAGATGGCTCTCTTGCGGTCAACGACGCTGCCTCGAAGTCTCCTGCACCAGAGGAGTGAAAAAACACTATGTAATATTTGTCACCTCTGATGTTTGTATGTATGTATGCGGAAAACAATGGTTTATCTTAATGTGGAAAACTATGGCTATAAGATTCCTACTGCTTAAGAACTAATTCCAGCATGTATATATTTAATAAGCAAGTGTTGGCTTATCCATTACTCTGGTTTTTATGCTTGACTTTTCATGAGTCGGAAGACCCTTAGTCGGAACTATGCGCTCAGGTGATGATACCCAATGGCACCATCAAAACCTAAGCACAAAATTGTCGACTTTGTGTGCCAAAATTCACTACTCCAGAATCCACATAAAAACAACAAAGAACATGTAGACCAGAAAACTTAAAGAAACGCCCGTAGGCGGAATTTTCACAAGTACAAATGCAAAACTTGCGCATAAAGGTTTTATATGATCCAAAAATGAACACTAAAGGAGGTAAAAGACTCAAGCATATGAGTGAACCTAAGAGCTTTATTTCATTGATCATATAAGAAATACATAGTGGATAGTAAAATATGCTAAGTGTAGAAAGGACATAGTTGTTCTATGTTCCATGGCCGATCAAGCTCCGGGTAGTCATTATCCGGGTCACGTTGCTTACGCTTATGATCCTCGTTTGGCCTATCCTCTAATTCATGATTGTCAACAAGGTAATAAGAACCATTGAGCAACACCTTGCTTATGATGAACGGTCCTTCCCATGGCAGGGATAGTTTGTGTGACTTATTCTGCTTAAGTCAGAGCACCAGGCCCCCCTCTTTAAACGAGCGATGCCGAATGCGGCGACTATGGTAGCTGCATATCTTCTACTGGTAGATGTCGGATCTTTGGCGTGCCAATACACGCTCTTCCTCGAGAAGGTATACATCTAGGCGTCTAGATTCTTCAGTGTCATGCTTGTCTTAGGCGACAACTCTTGGTGAATAGTGGCGGATGTCAGAGGGTATAATTGCTTCTACTCCATATACCATGAAATAAGGGGTATAGTCAGTGGATCTGTTGGGAGTAGTTCATAAACTCCACAAAACAGATGGAAATTCCTCTGCACAGGCTGCAACTGCTCTATGTAGCGGTGCTTCTAGACATGGCTTTATTCCCTATAGAATTAATCCATTGGCTCGCTCAAATTTTCCTTTGGACTGTGGATGTGCCACAATGCCAAATCAAGACGGATGCCCTTCTCCCAACAATCAGCTTCCACTTCTCCGAGTGACAAGTTGCTGCCATTATCGGTGATAATGCTATGTCGGAGACCAAATCTCACCACTAGATCCAGGACAAACCTAAGGGCAGTTGCCCCATCAAGATTTCTAATGTGTTTAACTTCTATCCATTTTGTGAATTTGTTAACTTCTACCAGCATATGCGTAAACCTACAAGGTACCGTCTATAATGGACCAACGATGTCAAGCCCCCAGACTGCAAACGGGCAAGTTATTGGTATGGTTCGCAATTCTTGAGCTGGTACATGTGGTTGTCGGGCATAATACTGGCATACCATGCATGTCTCAACTAGCTTGTCGGCGTCCGCATTCGCGGTGAGCCAGTAGAATCCTTGTCGGAAGGCTTTGGAAACCAACGATCGGGGAGCGTCGTGATGCCCACAATCTCCAAGATGGATTTCACGAAGGATTTCAATACCTTCTTGCTGGGAGACACACTTCAGGTATACACCAGTGCTGCTTCTTTTGTAGAGTTGTCCATTGATTATAGTATAGCCCTTTGCTCAACATACTATTTGCCGACTTTCGACTTCGTCGATGGGAAAATTTCCGTGTACGAGGTATTCCATGTACGATTGTGTCTAAGCCGAATGGACTTTTGTTACTATAAGAACAAATGAGTCTACTCTATCCGGGTTCTCGGGATCCACTCCCTTCATGGATGGGGTCCATAGATGCTCCCAAAAAACGCCAGCCGGAATTGGTTTGCGCCCTAATCCAAGATTTGATAGTAGATCAGCCTCCTCATTATCCTCCATTTTGACATACTTGACTTCGTAGCCTTCGAAGAACTTGGCTATCTCATCTACTTCGTCTCGATATGCCGCCATCATAGGGTTCCGCGCGTTCCAGGTGCCAGGCACCTTCTAGGAAACCAAGTCGGAATCTCCACAACAAACTATGCGTTTGATGCCAATATCATTGTCTATGCGAAGTCCGTGAATGAGTGCTTCATATTCCGCCATGTTATTTGTAGCCTCTAAGTGGATCTGCAAAACGTAGTGCAGTTTTTCCCCTATTGGTGACTACAGCAGTACACCAGCCCCCGAGTCATTGAGTATCTTTGATCCGTCAAAGTGCATCACCCAATATTCTGGCTCTGGTACAGGGGTAGCATCTGGCATCTCCGTACAATCTGCAATGGAATCAGTAAGACTTGTGATTTGATAGAGTCGCGTCTCTTGTAGGTGATCTCGAAGGCGGCAAGTTCAATGCCCCACTTTGCGGTCCGTCCCATAGCGACGGTGTTGTTGATGATGTAGGACAGTGGATCCTTGCTCACTACTATGGTAGGGTGCTCCTGGAAGTAGTGCCTTAGCTTCCAAGAAGCAAGGAACACTCCATAAGCTAGCTTTTGGTAGTGCGGTTACCGTTCCTCGGACTACGACAAGACCTCGCTTACATAGTAAACTGGTCGTCGTACTCTGTACTCATGCGTTGGTTCCTTCTGCACTACCATGACGATGATGCTGATAACCCGGTTGGTGGATGCCATGTAAGTCAACATAGGCTCCATTGGCTCGGGTGTTGTGAGTATAGGTGCCGAAGAGAGTATCCCTTTTAGCTCCTTAAGTGCATCATATGCTTTGTCCGTCCATACAAATTTTTCCGCCTTCTTCAGCAACTTGTATAGCGGCAGAGACATCTCTCCAAGTCAGCTGATGAACCGGCTTACTCCTGCAACATAGCCTGTGAGCCGTTGGATGTCCTTCAGGCATGTCGGATGGTTAATGTTTAGGATGTCCTTGATCTTCTCCGGGTTGACCTTGATTCCACACTGGGAAATGATGAAACCCAACAATTTGCCGGCTGGAACCCCGACGACGCAGTTCTTTGGGCTAAGCATCATGTTGTATTTCCGGAGATTATCAAAGGTTTCCTTTAAGTTGGAGATTAAGTCGTTTGAATTTTTAGACATCACCGTGATATATTCCACGTAGGCATGAATGTTCTGACCAATTTGGTCATGTAGGCAATGCTACATAGTCCAATGGTACGTAGCAACTGTGGTTTTTTAGACATCCCGAGTATGCATCTAGAAAACACAGAAGTTTTGAGCCAGCCATCGAATCAATGACTTGTTCAATGCGAGAAAAAGCAAACGGATCCTTCGGACATGCTTTGTTCAAGCAGGTGTATTCAACGCATATTCTTAATTCTTTGGTTTCCTTTTTGGGGAAAGTACAGGATTGGCCACCCATCGGGTGTGAAGGACTTCTCGGATAAAACTACACTTAACTAACCTAGCTATCTCTTTGTGTAGTGACCTCGGCTCGGCAAGGATCCTAAGTCCCTGTGATTAACATGCTAGTCCCTGGATCAATAGCTAGCACTCACAGTCAATTAAATATCATGTAAAACACAAAGTCTTTATTAAACAGAGAATCCAGAGTATGAATTTATTACAAAAATTGCTTAGCATTATGCTAGCTCAAATAACAGCGGAAACATAAAAGCAGCATGAGTCCATCAACGCCCCAGGCTTGTCGAGTGTAGACCCGCGATCCCTACGCACCTTTCCATCTTCGGATTCTGCACATAAGACGTCTAGCCAAAAAGTTGGGTCAATACTTTGAATGTATTGGCAAATTACACCAAGGAGAGAAAAGACTATCTCTACATGCAAGGCTGGTATAGGCTGTAGAGTTTATTTGCTCAAAGCTAGTTTTCTTAAGTAGAGAGAAGAAGGATTTTCCCTACTTTGTAAACATTTGCTTAGATAAAATAAGGTCGAATGGCACACGAGGATATTACTCACCAAGTGTCCAAACAACCAAACACTTGGATATTACGCACCAAGTGTCACTTGGATATTACACACCAAGTTCCCAAAATCCCACCCATTGGCGATATTACTCACGCCATGAGGTTTTAAAAACTTTGTTTAGAAAAGGGAGAGGAAGATCCTTCAGAGGCTCCATCCTTCAGACGCTCACTGTTGCTCTGTTACCGTGAACACGGCTGATCCATCAAGTTGCAATACTCTCGAGAGTTTGTGCACTTTACCCACAATCCACGATCAAGTCCTTTTACAGACAAGACCATGGCGAGGCTTTCCCTTAGTAGCCCCTCTACCTTCTGGATCCAACCGTGACAAGAACCTCCAAATGTTGGTAACCAGGTCAGGTTTCCCACTAAGTACTAGGCCAAGACAGAGCCCATAATGTATTTTGGTTGCACTGGAAGCTTCTGAATTCTGAAACATGGCAGACTTCTTTGATTCCTGGGCGGCCGTCCTCCACCAAAATCTCACTCGTTGACCCGACAACCATTCCGCCCAGAAGAAAACTTAGTTTTATTTGAAGTGGATTTGAGAAGAAAAGTTTGCTCTAGAGAGCCTTTATACTTAGAAAATTCTTTGTCTTTCAAACCCCCCAACGGTACTTTGTATATATAGCATAGCAAGCAATACTTAGCAAAAACAGGGGTAACCTATTAGGAGGGAAAATCCTAAGTATAGAGCTATTCATGGCATACTACAAAATCATCGCACTTGCAAAATAATACTAAGGAAAAATTCTACTAGAATATCCTGCACATGCATACTACAGAATTTTGAAGATCACATGCATAGAATCAAAACTGGGACAAAATTATGAACAAGTGGTGTAACTTGCCTTGATCCGAGCAGCACTCTACGCAATAGCACTCCTTAGCGCACTCCGAGCAATCTAACGAATCACAAACATAGATCTGATCACAACTTGCTCAAAGCATATCACAAAGAAAATCATGCATGCATGCAACATGGTATTTTATGCAAGGTTGGTTCTTCTAAATTGACCAAGGTAGCAAGTTTGGGTTGTGATAGTGTAAGGGTGTCACTAGAATTGATTTCCCAAAGATTTAGATCTAATTGAATCACTAAAAACAATTCCTAGGTTTAAAGGAGCTCAAACCATCTAATTAGCCCAAGTTAGATCTAATGATCCTAAGCAAAGCTTAAGGATTTGGATCAGTAGGTATTGTGGATACAAAGTTATTGCAACAAGAATCAATTAAAATAGAATTTTAATTATTTTTCTATAGATTAAACTCTCTAATCTAATGATTAAAATCTACACCTAAAAACTTACTGTGAACCTGGGATGTTATTGCAGATTTGGATTCTACTCAAAATTAGGAATCCAACGGTATATCATAAGCTAAAATTGCCCAAGTAGTTATTTTTCTATGATTTTCGCAATATTAAACTTAATATACAAAAATCAAAACAATCTAGCC
Organism: Avena longiglumis; assembly: GCA_030063025.1. Classification (NCBI taxonomy): domain Eukaryota; kingdom Viridiplantae; phylum Streptophyta; class Magnoliopsida; order Poales; family Poaceae; genus Avena; species Avena longiglumis. The sequence goes on from CP125979.1 coordinate 402,806,258, forward strand.
TAAACCCTAGCTCAGATCGCGCCAAGTGGCGGCTTCGGGTTGGGCCAGCTGGTGTTGGAGATATGCCCAAGAGGCAATAATAAAGTGGTTATTATCATATCTTCACACTTATGATAAATGTTTACATACCATGCTATAATTGTATTAACCGGAAACATTAATACTTGTGTGATTTGTAAACTAAAATAAGAGTCCCTAGTAAAGCCTCTTGTTAAACTAGCTTGTTGGTTAATATATGATCATGGTTTCCTGATCATGAACATAGAGATGTTATTAACAACAGGATCATATCATTAGGAGAATGATGTGATGGACATACTCCTATAGATAAGCGTAGCATAAAGATCAAGTCATTTAAATAGTTCAATTGCTATATGCTTTCTGATACATAGTAACCTAATTCCTTCGACCATGAGATCATGCATATCACCTTTACCGGATGGATGCTTTGATGACATCAAACACCACACCGAATCGGGTGGCTATAAAGGTGGCATTGAGTGTTCAGAAAGTATTGGTTGAAACACATGGATCAAGAGTGGGATTTGTCCATCCATATGACAGATAGATATACTCTGGGCCCTCTCGGTGAAATGTCATCCAATTAGCTTGCAAGAATGTGACTGGCTCACAAGGGATCACATATCACGGGAACGAGAAAAGAGTACTTATTGGTAACGAGGTTGAACTAGGTATGCAGAGATACCGACGATCATAACCTCGGATAAGTAAACTATCGTGAGACAAAGGGAAATTGGTATCGTATGTAAGTGGTTCATTCGATCGCAAAGTAATCGTAGAAATATGTGGGAGCCATATGAATTTCCAGATTCCTCTATTGGTTATTTTTCGGAGAAGTGTCTCGATCATGTCCGCATAATTCACGAACCGTAGGGAGACACACTTAAGGATTCGACGTTGTTTGAGTAGTTATGGTATTATGAGAAAGAGACCGAATGTTGTTCAGAGTCTCGGATGGGATCCGGTATATCACGTGGTGATCCGGAATGGTCCGGAGAATAAGATTCATATAAGGAAAGTCCCTTTGAGTTCGGGAATGATTCCGTGTTTTCATCGAATGTTCTAGAAGGTTCGGATTGTCCCAAGACTCGGGGAAGGGTACATGAATGTGTCATTGAATGATTGCATCATGTACTAAGTGTTCTTGCTGAAAAGTCAAACTGCCAGTTTGAAAGTCAAACGGCTAAAACAGGAAACTGTGGAAAACAGGAAACTGTGGGAAACAGGAAACTGTGGGAAACAAGCAAGAGGAGGTTGAAACCAACTTGGAGGAGGAGTCCCTCTCCTCCAAGCCGGCGGCCAGCCTTGGCCGAGTTGGGGAGGGACTCCCCTCCCCTTCCCTGGCGCGCCAGCCCCTCCACCTATAAAAGGAGGGGCAGGGCCTCCTCCTCTAGACACAAGTTTCTACCTCTAATCTCCGGTTTAGAGCCGTTTTGGTTTAGAGCTTCTAATTGCTTTAGCCTGCGGTTTAGAGCCTTCTAATTGGTGTGTCTAATCTCTAGACCACTAATAGCCCTCTCTCATACTCCACCATACTCGCTCCGGCTTAAGGCGAAGCCCTGCGGGATTTCCCCTCTACTTCCGGTACCACGCCCAGGCCGGAATCGCGAGGAGAGTGCTACAACCTCCGCTGCCTGGAACAAGGAGAGGAAGGTCTTCGTCGAGTACCGAACGTGTGACCGATCATGAAGCGCTGCCGAACGCAGCGGAAGGATCGCTCTACACGATCTTGAGATCGGAAAGAGTACGACTACATCACCCACGAGAATCGCTCTCGTTAAACACTTTGGAATCTTCGAGGTAAGTTATTCCATCGACTCGTTGCTACAATCTAGTAGATAGATCTTGGCTTGTTTGTTTGTATGTGATAGAAAATTTTTGTTTTCCATGCTACGAACCCCAAAGGGTATCAGAGCCGTGTCTATATGTAGATCTGTTGCACGAGTAGAACACAATGGTCATTGTGGGCGTTGATGCTTTTATTGTCGATTGCTTCTTGTGTACTTTGCATCTTGCGGTATGTTAAGATGAAGCGGCCCGGGCTAACCTTACATGACATCGTTCATGAGACTTGCTCCACGCTTGACATCCAACTTGTATTGCATAAGTGGCTTTGCGGGTGCCTGTTTCTCCTAGCATAGTTAAGATTCAATTTACAACAGGTGATTGACAATACTAGTATCAATGTTGTGGTTCTTGTTCGTAAGTTAGAACGAAACTTATTGAAAGCCCCAAACCACGTAAAACATGCAAAGAAAATTAGAGGCGTCTAACTTTGTTTGCAGGGGTGTGTTGTGATGTGATATGGCCATGATTGTGATTATATATGATGTATGCAATGTTCCTTATTGTAAGTTGGCAACCGGCAGGAGCCATATGGTTGTCTTTAAATTCTGTTAAGACCCGCGTGTCTATTCAAAGTAGTTGTAATAGTTGAAGCCGGTGGACGACAACCATGGAGAAGCATCATTGACCTTGATGCAATGTCGGTGATGATGGAGATCATTTTCGTGCTAGAAGATGGAGATCAGAAGCACAAAGAAGAAAGGCCATATCATATCACATATTATGAATTGCATGTGATGTTAATCCTTTATGCATCTTGTATTGCTTAGTAGACGACGGTAGCATTATAAGATGATCCCTCATGCACATGAATTTCAAGTCATAAAGTGTTCACCCTTAGTTAGCACCGTTGCTAAAGCTTGTTGTTTCGAAGCACCACGTGATGATCGGGTGTGTTAGATTCTGCAAGTGTATACAACGTGAGCAAGCCAGATTTGCTCATGCAGAAACTAAGGTTTGATCTTGACGAGCCTAGCATGTACAGACATGGCCTCAGGAACACGGATTACCGAAAGGTAGAGCATGAGTCATATAGTAGATATGATGAACATGTTGATTGTTTGCCATTGAAGCTATATCAACTCTCGTGATGATTGGTTTTGATGTGGTGGATTTGGTTCGTGTGAACACTAAAACAATGTGAGGGATATTTTTTTGAGTGGGAGTTCACCTAGATTAATTTAATTATTAATTAGAACTCAATTTATCATAAACTAAATCAAAGTGAATTTGCATAGTTGTTGTAGTCATTGGCATCCGTTTACCACCTTGCGCTTAGTTATAATTGAGATGATAGAACTATAGAATTCTGGTTAGTTACTTTACGAACTGGTATCGTATTGTTTTGAAGTGTTAATCTAAAGTTTAAAAGTCCTATTGCAAACTTTCAAGAAGTTCAGTTACTCCATGAAGTTTAATAATTAGTATTAAATCAAGAGTAACAATTCCAAGTGTTAGTATATGAGTATCATGTTTGTCTCCATGATTCTTCATATTCAAAGGATTCTCTTAATATCAAGGTTATCTAGGATCTGAAAGAGTTGTTTCAGAAACCATGATGTGTGGAAGATATTGTGATATCTGAAACGAAGTTTTGGTTACAACATGATAGAGTATAATATGGCAAAGTTCATGTTCTCATAGTTTGATGAGAATTTCCAAAAGGTTGGAGACACTTGTTGTCCTAATCCTCCAAAAGGTTTTGGATAGCAACATTATACTCATAATTCATCGTTATAATCTAACAGTAGCTTGATCATGGACGATTCCATGATAAGGGTGAATATTTGATGTAGGTAAAATGTTTACTACACCAAGAGATTACTAAAGAAGGAATTTGAAAGAACACCAAATATTTGATGATGGTGATCTACTTCAAAGTGCAAGTCCAAAGACATTGGTATTTAATTATACACGCTTTGGACTATATGTCATATGTATGACTCCACTATTGATGTTGATAGATTCTTTCAAACAGAAAAGGAAATACTGAAAGAGAATCTCATAAGTATATGGCAGAAAAGAAAAGACTAGAATTGTTCAGTTTAAGTATATAGATGATATACATGTTATGGCTATATTCTTTGCTTATTAAACAATGTGGTTCTTAAGTATTTGATACTGAATTTGTTGGTGTGAATCGTCATACGAAACAACACAATTCATGAACTACAATGGCCTAAGTAACTAGCAAAAGAATATGTGATGATGTTCATCGAGAACAAATAAAGGGTTATTGTGTTGCTCGTTAAACATCAAAGCTTGCCTTCAAAGATTTGTTTTATCAGGTATTATGAGAACAAAAGGGTTGTTCAAATAATTGCCGTAATCCATAAAAGATGGATTTGCAAATCTCGTTGGAGACATCACATCCATAAAACTAGTGCTAAAAATGTCGAAAGACAAATTGATTAAAATATCACTTAGGAAGTGACATCGCCGTTTAAATTATATTGGAAAGAAAACATGAAGAAACTCCATGTGGATGGAATTTTGGAGTCTATTTGATTTTGATCAAATGACGCTTGTGAAACTTTTCTAGAGATAATTGAAACTTTGTTCATAGGCCAAAAGGGAACGAAAGACTAGCTTATTGGAATTTGTACATATTGTTGTACGAAATCCATTATGTGTAGTCAAGAGCGATGGATTTCAACTTCATATGCTTTCTCCAAAAAAATTGAGTGAATATATGAATATTTACTTAATATGGATGAAGTATGAAACATTTGAAAAGTTCAAAGACTTTCAAGATGAAGTGCAAAATCATTGTAACAAGAATATAAACAGTTTATGATAAAGATCATAAAGGAAGATATTTGAGTTACAAAGTTTAGCATAATACCTCAGATTTATGGAATCGTTCCGTGGATTTGCATTTCCCGAAACACCATAAGAGTATGGAGCATTCGAGATATGTAATTAAACCTTGTTTGACATGGTAAAGATCAAAGGTATAATTCATAAAACTGTCATTATATTTTAAAGATTAAAAGCTTTAGAGATTACCATTTTTCCACTGAAAAGAGCTCCATCATAATCCGTTGAAATGACACCATATAAAGTTATGGTTTGGGATAAAACCCAAGTTGTCCTTTCTTAAACATTGGTATGCTATGCATAAGAAATATGTTTGCAACCAAAGTCGGATGAACCTGTCTTTGTATGATATTTCGAATAACTGTTAAGTATTCCTCCACAAACACCGGAGACAAAAGTGTTTGTCGCTTAGAACGTCAAGTTTCTTTGAGAAGGAATTTTTCGTGAAAAGAAAAGTGGGAGGACAATAGAACTTTGATAAGGTTAAAGGAACCTTAGCTATATGTGCAAAGTTGCGCAGCACCGAAAAGTGTTCCGGAAGTAGCAACAATGCTCATGGCTCACGTACCTCAAAGGTTGTGGTCACGGAGATCTAAGTTCCTATTGAAACAAGTAGATCGGGTAAACAATCAAATACCAAGATTTGAGGGTTGAATCATTATTTGAAAATAATGAACCGACTACATGCAAAGAAGCGATGATGGGCCCTGACTCCGTCAAATGGCTTGAAGCCATAAAATCCGTGATAGTTCCATACACGAGAAATCAAGTTTTGAACTTGAAGGACCCTCGAGAAAGGTGTAAGGCCTTACAGTTGTGTCTGGATCTATAAATAAATAGACATGTATGTTTTACATCTATGAAATAGTCGACATGTTGGGAAAGAGTTCACAACAATGTACAAAGGTTGACTATGACAAGATCTGATCTTTCATAGTGATATTTAGTCTAGACGGATTAATGTAGCAACCACTACATATAATTTGTTATATGGTAGTTGAATAAAAAAAACAAGTTCTTCTAATAGAACCGTTACCTAGTACATGTGCATAACACGGTCCATAGGGTTTTGTTAATTCAAAGGATGCTAAAAAGCATATGCAAACTTCAATGGTTAAAGTGAGCATCGCGGAGTTGGAATCTTCACTGTGATGAAACTGTTAAAGGAGTTTAAAAGTTCATTGGAGACGATGAGGATGCTTGCATTTGCAAGAAATTAAGTGGGAGCGCTAAGATATGTTTCTAATACATTATGTGGAAGACATATTGTTGATTGGAAATAATGTATCTTTTATTAACACATATTAAGAATTTCATCCCGATGAAAGACTTAGGCAAAACCCAAATATTTGGCATCAATAGACGCTAATATGGTTGTGCCAGAAGTACATAGACGAGATATTGAATGAGTTCAATATAGAAACTACAAGAGAGGTTCTTGTCGCACAGAAAGGATTGAATGAGTTCAATGTTGATGATATATATTCAAGTGTATTGACATTTGGTAAAGTGAAACAAATAATCAAGTATAGATTGATACTTGATGTATGAAATCACAAATAGTATTTATATCAATCATACTGTGATATGTACAAATCCAGATATGTCCTATGCTCTAAAATGTTGTGAGCATATACCAGAATGATTCGTAAGATGATCATTGGACAATAGTAAGGATATTCTTATGATCTTTTGGAAGAACTAAGAGTATATTATTTGTAGAAGTGACAAATAGATGGTTAGTTCATTGTAAAAGTACTACATTGATACTAGTTTTGTCACAAAGTACAAATTAAGTTTATCTCAATCTAAACTAAGGGTGGCACAATATAATGGAAAGTGAGTTCCATAATGGATTTGGATGAGTTCCAAAGTTAAGACATTGTGACAGATACTACAACAAAAGGATAAGTATATGACTACTGTTTTAGCAGCAAAAGAGGGCATTTGTGTCAAGTAGTTTGTTATCAAACTAGGTGTAGTTCACAGAGGGATAATACTATGAAGATATATTGTGCGACAATATTATCAACATGTTTTAACCCCAAAGAACTAAAGGTCACACCAAAAGACCAAATTTATACAAAGCCATCTCATTAGAGAATGAGTGATGCGTAGAGACGCAAAGACATGCAATTACACATGGAACTGGAAGTGTCAGATCCGGAGATCAGTTGACCACTAGCAATAGTGTACATACAACACCGGAAAGCCATGGGCCACGCAGAGATAAAACAAAACTTTTCTTCTCTAACGTGGTGATCCCAAGACCTAGCTGAGGTAGAAGGCCACGAGGTTTACCACTAGACGCGGCTTGGATTACCGATGAAGCGCTGTCGATGCAAGATGCAGTCCTCACGATCCGATCGTCTGGTCCGATCGACAAAGACCTCTGCTGGTATCCACACGTACAAGGAGGAGCGCCGGCGGCGAACTGCTAGGTTCGTTACGGCGGCTGGACTGCTGTGGAGCTAGGGTTTCCAACACATGGAATGACCTAACCGAACAACGATTAACCTTTTAGGGTTACTGTGCTCCACTATATATAGGGAGTGAACGTGGGCTCTGCTCGTGCGACCCATTCACTAAAGCCCATATAAAACTAGTCACCGTGAGTCCAACTCACTAACTCAGTCCTAATCTGGTTTAGGTCCAACCCAACCAGATTATATGATTCGGATCCAATCCGAACTTGCTCCCGCTCTTAAGTGTGTGACCCAGCAGCTCATGGTTACTTGGACACGATTTGAGTCCAACTCACAATCGATCAATCGCATCGGCTCCTAGCGTAACGCATCGATTCCCAAATACCAAAGAGTCATGACGACTTGCCTTTCCAATGCGACTTACGCCCGAGTCCCTTTGCCTCACGATATACCTTGTCGACTATAGGCGAATATATGTCATCCCTTAAATAGTCCAACTCTCTTCGATCCGAGATAAGTGATTCACCCGACTAACTTAGCTTGGCCGCCTCGGTTAACACTTAACCGGCATGGCCATGCTTTCCGAATCATATCTCACAAGAGGGCCCAGAGAATATCTCTCCGAGTGGAGGGGCAAAATCCCATCTTGGTTATTCACATCACGCAGCTTGATTCTCAGTCGACCCGAACTCTGCCTTTATAACTGCCCAGTTACGGATCAGCTTGATGTAACCTAAGTCGGTGATCCTCAACTCGGACTATGCAACAACCTCGTGTCTAAGGATTACATTGATTGAGATATACAAATGACAACTAGTTCGTTGTACCTCAATATGGGTCAATCCGACTCGCTAAACTCTTTAGCCTAGTCTGTAAGTTGGAATAGCATCTCCATGCCCATGACAAGTGGAACCGAGTCATCAAGCCAACTTTCACATTGGTCTAAGTTGTGTGTCCAAAGACAACCTCAATGACCAAGGATATTTAGTACAAACAACATGAATGCATAGTTCCACAACTGAATCACATATTCAATGATACACATCGATGTTTATACAAGGACTACTTAATAACTTTATGAATACAATGGGAAATATCATCATACATGATTGCCTCTAGGGCATATTCCCAACAGCCTCCCACTTGCACTAGAGTCAATCTTCCGACATCACATGTCTAAGCATCTAATGCCCATGGTTTCAAAGCGCCTCATGCTTCGCGGGTAACGGCTTTGTCAACGGATCCGCAATATTTGCATCCGTGTGTACCTTGCATAACTTGATATCACCGATCCACGAATCGGCGAATCGTGGTACCGCATGAGTATGTGCTTGTTCTTCCGGTGTTGTCTAGGTTCCTTGGCTTGTGCAATAGCACCATTGTTGTCACAATACACGCCCAACGGATTGGACGAGCCCGAACCACACCAAGATCCATGAGGAAATTCCTCATCCAAACAGCTTCCTTTGCGCCCGAGGCAATATACTCAAATCATTGTAGACGCATACGCCTCTTGCTTGGAACTTTTCCAGCTCACAAGACCTCCGTTTATAATAAACACGATCCGGATTGCGAACGAGAATCATCGTAGTCGGTGAGATAACTCGCATCCGTGTAACCCTTTACACCGAGTTCATCTTCACCACCATAAACCAAGAACATATCCTTAGTCCTTCTCAAGTACTTTAGGATATTTTTAGTCATCGATGGATCTCTCCAGATCACCTGGTATCTCGCTCACAACACTTAGAGCATAGGAAACATCCGCCTAGTACAAATCATGGCGTATATGATGGATCCAACTGCAGAAGCATATGGAATCGCACTCATCCGACTTTGCTCATCGCTTGTCGAAGGACACCGAGTCTTGCTAAGTTTTACACCATGGGACATCGGTAAGAACCCTTCTTAGACGATTCCATGTTGAACTTTTTCAACACTTTGTCCAAATAAGTACTCGACTCAATCCAATGAGCCTCCTTGATCTATCTCTATAGATCCGGATTCCGAGGATGTATGTTGCCTCACCCAAGTCTTTCATTGAGAAACTCCTTTCCAATGATTCCTTGGTTTCTTGCAACATCTGGACATCATTTCCAATCAGTAATATGTCATCCACATATAAGATTAGAAAATTTACTTTGTTCCCACTAAACTTCTTGTACAAACAAGAATCATGATCACTCTTGATGAAGCCAAACGATTTGACTACCTCATCAAAGCGTATATTCCAACTCCGAGATGCTTGCTTCAACCCATAAATGGATTTCTGAAGTTTGCATACCTTGTCAGCATTAGCCGGATCGACAAAACCCTCGGGTATCATATACACGTCCTCGGTTAAATTTCCGTTAAGGAAAGCCGTTTTGACATCCATCTGCCATATCTCATAGTCGAAATAGGCCGCTATAGCTAACATGATCCGAACTGATTTAAGCATCGCTACGGGCGAGAAAGTCTCGTCGTAATCAACTCCTTGAACTTGTCGGAACCCCTTCGCGACAAGGCGTGCTTTATAGATTGAAACATTTCCATCCACATCAGTTTTCTTCTTAAAGACCCATTTGCACTCGACGGGTCTTGCACCGTCTCGCGATCAACCAAGTTCCAAACTTGATTTTCATCCATGGACTTTATCTCGGATCTCATGGCTCCAAGCCATGACTCGAATCAGATCCCACCATCGCTCCGAATAATTTGCCGCTCATCACCGCCTAACAAGAACACATCACGAACACTTCGTAATCTTGCCGATCTTCGTAGTACGGTGTGCTGCTATCGGCTCACCGCCACGATCGGCTCAACCTCCAAGGTTTTTGCCGATTCGCTATAAGCCGATTCCTCTCGAATTTCTTCGAGTTGCACCGTTCCACTTACTCCCGATCGAGAAACTCTTTCTCAAGGAAGACACCGCCCGAGCGACAAACACTTTGCCCTCTTCTCGGTTGTAGAAGTAGTAACCCAAGGTTTCTCGGATACCCCACGAAAATACATTTATCCGACTTGGCCGTAAGCTTGTCCGATGAATTCGCTGACAAAAGCTTCACAACCCCAAATCTTAAGAAAAGACAAACTCGGCTTTTGCCTGTCCACATCTCATGCGGTGTCTTCTACCGATTTTGATGGTACTTTGTTTAGTGTGAACGCCACTGTTTCTAGACAATAACCCCAAAATGATAAAGGCAGATCTGTCTGACTCATCATTGATCGTACCATGTCCAACAAGGTCCGATTCCCTTTCCAAACACCATTCCTTTGTATGCGTTCTGGCGGAGTAAGTTGAGGAACTATTCCACAACTTTCGATGGTCATCAAACTCATGGCTCATGTACTCGCCTCCTCGGTCCGATCAAGAAACTTTATTTTCTTGCCGAGTTGATTCTGGCTTCATTCGAATTCTTTGAACTTTTCAAAGGCTTCCGACTTATGTTTCATTAAGTAGATATATCCATACCTACTCAAATCATCTGAAGGTAATGAAGTACTCATAACCACCCCGGCTGTCGTGCTCATTGGTCCACATACATCACTATGTACTAGTCCCAACAAGTCGGACGCCTTCGCAACTCTTTGCAAAAGGTGTCTTGGTCATTTTGCCGAGTAGGCAAGATTCGCATGTCTCGAACGACTCCAAGTCGAACGGGTTAGGAGTCCATCATCATGGAGCTTCTTCATGCGTTCCAACTTATATGACCAAGCCGACGTGCAAAAGTAAGTCATATTCAGATCATTTGGTTTCAACCTTTTAACATTTATGTTATAAACCGATTCACCATCAAGATTCAAAAAATAACCCGTCCCGGACGGTGCAAAGCCGTGAAACATATCATTCAAATACAAAGAACAACCATTATTCTTGATATTCGACTCATAGCCTTGCCTCATCAAACATGAAGCGTAAATAATGTTTCGATCGAGCACCGGAACATAATAACAATTATTTAGTTCCATAATGAATCTGAAGGTAAATGAAGTTGCATCGTGTCACTTCCAACGCAGCAACTCTTGCTTTGTTGCCGACTCGAATATCAACCTCGCCTTGCTACGCCTCCTAGTTCTTACCGGTCCTCGCAACGAGTTGCGATGTGAATAATCGATCCGGTATCATATACCCAAGAACTATTAGGTGCATCGAAGATATATGTCTATAACATTGCAAACAAGTGTACCGAGTCGGAAGTCATACCTCCACTCTTGGCTTTGTCGGCCAAGTACTTGCCGCAATTCCTCTTCCAAGGGCCATCCGCCTTGCAGTAGAATCAAGTGGATCCGGCTGAAGGAGATGGCTTAGTCCCTGAGGAAGCGCTTGGGACCTGGTCCCGAGCCTGCTTTCCTCCTGACTTAGCCTTCTTCTTAGTCCAAGAACTCTTCTTGAACTTAGCCTTATTCGCACCATCAACACTTGACTGGTGCCCTTCTTGAGATCCGCCTCAAGCTTGAGCATCCCATGCAATTCAGTGAGCTTCTTATCCATACCATGCATGTGGTAGTTCGAAATGAACTGCCCATATGCACTAGGAAGAGAGTTCAGAATTATATCCGTAGCGAACTCTTCGCTTATGGGGTAGCCAAGCCTTTCCAGAGACTGCACGTAACCAACCATTTTGATCACATGCGGACTCAATGGATCACCATCCTTAAGCTTGCAACTCAGCAAAGCCTGAGAGACTTGATACCTCTCGCCTTCGAGCTCGAACATACTTTTGAGGCTTTCGATCATATCGTAGGCCTCAACATGCTCGAACTGCTTTTGCAAGTCCGGTTCCATGTGAGCAAGCATAAGACAGCTAATATCCGTGGACTCATCCTTAGCCCGACGGTAGGCATTGGTGCTGCGATCGCATTCTCATTCGCTCATCCGAAGTGGGTTGTCTAGGACATGGTCCTTCTTTTCTTGTTTGAGAACAATTCTCATTTCGATACCGCTTGGTAAAATTAGTGTCGCTCAGTTTATCTTTCTCAAGAATGGTTCTCAACGCAAAACCGGATAACCGAGAGTGACTGCTACTTGGTGCCATGATCTACAATGTAAAATATGCAAAACACTTAAGACATGTATTCATAAAAGAGCAATCATATTAAACATTTTAATATTTTATGCTCCCACTAGAACCAACACCCTCCGATGGTTACTTAGTGATTCAGATCCTAAATAAGCAAGTCGGCTAGTGAGCTTTAGCATCACCGCTAGCCAAGTGATCTAGGTAGACAACTCCTTGTCAATCGCATCTCATGCGATTCTGTTGGACGGGTGGCATCACATGCCCCAGCTCCCATCCGACCTTTCCCGAGTCCCACAACTGCGTTGTGATAGACCCGCCTAGCTTACCAAGTGTTTCTGCAGAAGAGTCCGACTCGAACCCACCTAGTCGGAAAGAATTGGCAGCACCTCAATTTTATGAGCCCACTACCAAAAATGTCCGACTTGTGATGGTGCAAACAATCATGGAAAACCGACTAGACCTTCTTTGAGGGATTAAAATTTACCGACTATCTAATAGAGGTAAAACTAAGACATAACAATAACACAAAATAAAGCAATAATAATGTGAAATGGTATGGCTCTCTTCATGGCGATCTCCATCTCCACAAAGCTCGTAATCCGACTCGTGCCAACTCTTGTCACTTGCCGTCTTACTCCATGTCGCCGACATGTACAACGCCTTGCATGCCTTCCGGGTTCTCAAACAGCTACACTAGCTTAGTAAAGTAAATTACATAGAGAATCCTACACGCAGGTCGTTATACAATAAAATGACAAGACCTAGGCTCCAAATGTCGACAAAAACCGTGATTCGTAGATCACGTATGGATTACACACATACATCACATGCACATGAACCATACCATTCACAACTTCCTGCAAAAACAAGTTATGCATAGATACAATATCTACCGCGCTGTGAAACTCACAACGACATCTAAGCCACGACAGGCGGCCGGTCCCAGTCGATTCGATCAAACTTTTTGATCTTCGATCACCGCCTCTGGATTTACGTGTCACAGTCTACCCCGATGGCGGAAGCCGACCGGTAGGGGTATGTCGTTCCACGACCTCAGAAGTATGATCACGGAAATCAGATCTACCATACCCCGAGTACAGTTGATCCAATCAACCTTGTACAAAACCGATCTATCTCATAGATCGACCACCAAAACAGCACATAGATCTCATCTATAGCCTACCGCATATCACATATGCGAGATCTCGAGCCTAAAACCAGAAGCTATTGCTCTGATACCACTGTTGGGCCACGCAGAGATAAAACAAAACTTTTCTTCTCTAACGTGGTGATCCCAAGACCTAGCTGAGGTAGAAGGCCACGAGGTTTACCACTAGACGCGCGGTTGCGGATTATCGATGAAGCGCTCGGTCGATGCAAGATCCTCACGATCCGATCGTCCCGGTGCCGATCGCAAAGACCTCTGCTGGTATCCACACGCATTAAGGAGGAGCGCCGTGCGAACTGCTAGGTTCGTTACGGCCGGACTGCTGGGAGCTAGGGTTTCCAACACATGGAATGACCTAACCAACAACGATTAACCTTTTAGGGTTACCGCTCCACTATATATAGGGAGTGAACGTGGGCTCGTGCGACCCATTCACTAAAGCCCATACAAAACTAGTCACCGTGATTCCAACTCACTAACTCAGTCCTAATCTGGTTTAGGTCCAACCCAACCAGATTATATGATTCGGATCCAATCCGAACCTGCTCCCGCTCTTAAGTGTGTGACCCCGCAGGCTCATGGTTACTTGGACACGATTTGAGTCCAACTCACAATCGATCAATCGGCATCGGCTCCTAGCGTAACGCATCGATTCCCAAATACCAAAGAGTCATGACGACTTGCCTTTCCAATGCGACTTACGCCCGAGTCCCTTTGCCACACGATATACCTTGTCGACTATAGGCGAATATATGTCATCCCTTAAATAGTCCAACTCTTCTCGATCCGAGATAAGTGATTCACCCGACTAACTCTTAGCGATCGCCTCGGTTAACACTTAACCGAGTCGTGCATGGCCATGCTTTCCGAATCATATCTCACGAGAGGGCCCAGAATATCTCGAGTGGAGGGCAAAATCCCATCTTGGTTATTCACATCACGCAGCTTGATTCTCAACCCGAACTCGCTTTATAACTCGCCACGGATCAGCTTGATGTAACCTAAGTCGGTGATCCTCAACTCGGACTATGCAACAACCTCAGGTCTAAGGATTACATTGATTGAGATATACAAATGACAACTAGTTCGTTGTACCTCAATATGGGTCAATCCAACTCGCTAAACTCTTTAGCCTAGTCTGTGTAAGTTGGAATAGCATCTCCATGCCCATGACAAGTGGAACCGAGTCATCAAGCCAACTTTCACATTGGTCTAAGTTGTGTGTCCAGCACAACCTCAATGACCAAGGATATTTAGTACAAACAACATGAATGCATAGTTCCACAACTGAATCACATATTCAATGATACACATCAGATGTTTATACAAGGACTACTTAATAACTTTATGAATACAATGGGAAATATCATCATACATGATTGCCTCTAGGGCATATTCCCAACAGTGTTGAATACACAAAGGTTTGAAACTAGATTATTGACTCTAGTGCAAGTGGGAGACTGTTGGAGATATGCCCAAGAGGCAATAATAAAGTGGTTATTATCATATCTTCACACTTATGATAAATGTTTACATACCATGCTATAATTGTATTAACCGGAAACATTAATACTTGTGTGATTTGTAAACTAAAATAAGAGTCCCTAGTAAATCCTCTTGTTAAACTAGCTTGTTGGTTAATATATGATCATGGTTTCCTGATCATGAACATAGAGATGTTATTAACAACGGGATCATATCATTAGGAGAATGATGTGATGGACATACTCCTATAGATAAGCGTAGCATAAAGATCAAGTCATTTAAATAGTTCAATTGCTATATGCTTTCTGATACATAGTAACCTAATTCCTTCACCATGAGATCATGCATATCACCTTACCGGATGGATGCTTTGATGACATCAAACACCACACCATAACTGGGTGGCTATAAAGGTGGAATTGAGTGTTCAAAGTATTGGTTGAAACACATGGATCAAGAGGGATTTGTCCATCCATATGACGGATAGATATACTCTGGGCCTCTCGGTGAAATGTCATCCAATTAGCTTGCAAGCATGTGACTGCTCACAAGGGATCACATATCACGAACGAGAAAAGAGTACTTATTGGTAACGAGGTTGAACTAGGTATGCGAGATACCGACGATCATAACCTCGGATAAGTAAACTATCGTGAGACAAAGGGAAATTGGTATCGTATGTAAGTGGTTCATTCGATCGCAAAGTAATCGAGAAATATGTGGGAGCCATATGAATTTCCAGATTCCTCTATTGGTTATTGTTCGAGAAGTGTCTCGATCATGTCCGCATAATTCACGAACCGTAGGGAGACACACTTAAGGATTCGACGTTGTTTGAGTAGTTATGGTATTATGAGAAAGAGACCGAATGTTGTTCGGAGTCTCGGATGGGATCCGGGATATCACGAGGTGATCCAGAATGGTCCGGAGAATAAGATTCATATAAGGAAAGTCCCGTTTCGGAGTTCGGGAATGATTCCGGTGTTTTCATCGGGAATGTTCTAGAAGGTTCCGGATTGTCCGGCACTCCGGGGGGGGGGGAAGGGTACATGAATGTGTCATTGAATGATTGCATCATGTACTAAGTGTTCTTTCTGAAAAGTCAAACTGCCAGTTTGAAAGTCAAACGGCTAAAACAGGAAACTGTGGAAAACAGGAAACTGTGGGAAACAGGAAACTGTGGGAAACAAACAAGAGGAGGTTGAAACCAACTTGGAGGAGGAGTCCCTCTCCTCCAAGCCGGCGGCCAGCCTTGGCCGAGTTGGGGAGGGACTCCCCTCCCCTTCCCTGGCGCGCCAGCCCCTCCACCTATAAAAGGAGGGGCAGGGCCTCCTCCTCTAGACACAAGTTTCTACCTCTAATCTCCGGTTTAGAGCCATTTTGGTTTAGAGCTTCTAATTGCTTTAGCCTGCGGTTTAGAGCCTTCTAATTGGTGTGTCTAATCTCTAGACCACTAATATCCCTCTCTCATAATCCACCATACTCGCTCCGGCTTAAGGCGAAGCCCTGCGGGATTTCCTCTCTACTTCCGGTACCACGCCGTTGTGCTGCCGGAATCGCGAGGAGAGTGCTACAACCTCCGCTGCCTGCTGGAACAAGGGAGAGGAAGGTCTTCGTCGAGTACCGAACGTGTGACCCGGCTGAGCTGCCGGAGCAGCGGAAGGATCGTCTACACGATCTTGAGATCGGAAAGAGTACGACTACATCACCCACGAGAATCTGCTCTCGTTAAACACTTCGGAATCTTCGAGGGTAAGTTATTCCATCGACTCGTTGCTACAATCTAGTAGATAGATCTTGTCTTGTTTGTTTGTATGCGATAGAAATTTTTTGTTTTCCATGCTACGAACCCCTACAGCTGGCCAGGCGGGCGACGCGGCGCGGCGGCGACGCGCTTGCCACGCGGCGCTGCGTGGTTGGCCGATACCCCTTCGCCCCCCTTCTAATCTGGCCCGCATGATTTCAATCGGACGGCCTAGACGGCTCCACTGACCTGTGATGGTGGCGGCGATGGAGACGACGGCGGCGGCGGAGTCGGCGGTGGTCGGAGGTACTGGCGGTCCTAGCGAAGGCGACGAAGAGGGTCCCCGATGCGCACGACGATGGCGAATCTCCCAATGGCCTCAGTGCGGTCCCTCTCCTCCTCCTTCTCCTAACGTTGGCGGTTCCTTTTCTCGGACCCGACGGCTCCGGCGAGCAATCGCCGGCGATCTCCTGCGTTTCGAAAGAAACGGAACATACGGGCGGTTAGGGTAGGTCGAGGCGAGAAGGGTGGAAGGTGTAGCAAGGCTCGAGGTGCCCTGGAGAGTCGCCAACCTCGAGCTCCGACGACGGCTGTTCCGGCGAGCTCGGAAACGGCGAAAACAGGCTAGGGTTTGAGAAAAATCGAGGGGAAAACGACGAGGCGGGTCGGCTTTATATAGTCCTCCAAGACTTGGGGAAGGGGGCGGTCGAAATCCGTTGGGATTCGGGGGTGTCCCGACGCAGCCGGAGTTGTGTCCGCCGTGGTCTCCAGGAGGAAGACGACGGGGTGGGACCCCCGTGTCAGTAGTGGAGGGGAGAAGCGGGCCGATCTTTGCTGGCGCGGCGTGGTAGGTCGGCGTGGTATTGTGGGCTCTTGTTGTGGCCCAGTTAGGTAGGTTGCCCATTTTTTCCCTTTTATCATTTTCCTTTTTCTGTTTTAATAAAACATAAATAACTTTTGCCTACCAAGCCCAAACTTGATGAAAATTGTTTCTAAATTTTAGAAAAATTAAGGTGGTCAACATAGGACCATAGTTTAATGTTTTACAAGGTTTTTAGAAGGGTCGTTACTGACCTCTACAATAATGCTTACATAAGGCAACCACTATTAGGGTTTTCTAGGTTTAGGTGTTTAGGATTTTTATTCCAATTTTCAATTGTAGGATGCAATGATGCAAGGATGATGCATGACACTAATAACATCCTAATACAAAAATCTTGGTGCGAGTAATCCTTTCAGCTGTTTCCAGTACTTTGATGGATTTTTCCTCATATGTAAGGTCATTCTCCAATTGAACCTCATCTAGGGGAACGGTGTCCCTTAGCGGTGTTTCGGCCATCTCCGGGTGACACTTCTTTAGTTGCGACACATGAAACACATCATGAACAGTCAGTCCTTCCGGTAACTCCAACTGATAAGCAACTTCTCCCCTACGGGCGAGAACCTTATATGGTCCTATGAATCATGGGGATAACTTGCCCTTGATCCCGAACCTCTTAACTCCGCGTAGGGGTGAAACTCGGAGATACGCACGGTCCCCTATTTCATAGGCCACATCTCTGCGCTTGGAGTCAGCGTAACTCTTCTGTCGGGATTGGGCTACCTTTAGCCTATCCTGAATCTGTCGTACCTTTTCTTCGGCATCCTTTATCAAGTCAGGTCCAAAAAGACTGCGTTCACCAACTCCATTCCATAGCAATGTAGTCGTACACTTCCTGCCATATAGAACTTCAAATGGGGCCATTTTGATACTCGTCTGGTAACTGTTGTTGTATGAGAACTCAGCATACGGCAGGTTATCGTCCCAGCTAGACCCATAGTCCAGCGCGCAAGCTCTCAACATATCCTCCAAAATTTGATTCACCCTTTCTGTTTGGCCATCTGTCTGAGGGTGGAAGGCAGTACTGAATTCTAGTCGGGTTCCAAGAGACTAATGTAGTTGACACCAAAACTTCAAAGTAAATTGGGTGCCTCTATCTGACACAATTCCCTTGGGAACACCATGCAGACTTACAATTCTTGACATGTATATCTTAGCAAGCTTAGCACTTGTATATGTGGTCTTTACGGGGATGAAGTGAGACACCTTGGGAAAGTGGTCCACCACTACCCAGATAGAATCAAATCCAGAACGAGTCCGGGGCAATCCCGTGATGAAATCCATGCCTACCTTGTCCCACTTCCAGTCGGGTATGGGTAGTGGTTGAAGTAACCCTCCCGATTTCTGATGCTCAGCTTTAACTCTGTTGCACACATCACACAGAGAAATATACTCCGCAATATCTCTCTTTAGGTTATTCCACCAGAATCTATCCTTCACATCCATGTACATCTTTGTGTTACCTGGATGAATTGAGTATGGAGAATCATGAGCTTCTTATAAAATCATCTTCCTGATATCGGGGTCGTTGGGAACGCACAAACGCTTCCCATGCCAGAGGGTTCCTTGTTCATCCAGTCGAAATTCTTTAGTCTTTCCTTCACTTATCCTGATTCTTATTTCTTCCAACTCTTTATCTCCCTTCCGTGCTTCCTTGATTCTCTCTAGGAAGGTGGACACTATTTCCATAGTCGCTACGTGCCCTTTCGGAACTCTCTCTAGCCTGAGATCCCTGAATTGTTTGCATAAATCCTCTGGAAGTTCCCCTGCGGTAAGTCCATTCACATACACCTTACGACTTAAGGCATCAGCCACCACGTTTTCCTTTCCGGGGTGGTATTGTAAATCCAAGTCATAATCCTTAATTAACTCAAGCCATCTTCTTTGTCTCATATTCAACTACTTTTGGGTGAAGATGTACTTCAAACTCTTGTGATCTATGAACACATCACAATGTTTACCCATGAGGTAGTGTCTCCATACCTTGAGTGCATGAACCACAGAACCAAGTTCCAAATATTCAGTGTGGTTGCTCCACTGAATCTTGAGAAACTTGATGCTTCAGGTTCTGGTAGTTCTGAATGCTTCTTCCAAAATACAGATGGGTACTTCGGGATAGGTCAGGTCATCATTGATTTCTATGGTCCGGTGATCAATATTCTTGAAAACTTCAGTCTTCTCCGGAACTTCGAGGCATTTACGAAGTAACGAGATATGGAACACATTGTGCACGGCTGACATTTCTTCTGGCAGTTCCAATTGATATGATACTTCTCCTCGACGATTCAGTATCTTGAAGGGTCCGATATATCTGGGGGCTAACTTTCCCTTCAGCTGGAAACGCTGCATTCCTTTCAAGGGAGACACTTTAATATACACAAATTCTCCGATATTTAAAGCGAGGTCTCGAAGTCTTCTATCGGCGTAACTCTTCTGTCTTGACTGGGCGGTCTTGAGGTGCTCACGAATCTTGTGAACTTTCTCTTCTTCTTCTCACAGGATGTCGGGTCCGAAAATATGACTCTCTCCTACTTCCGACCAATTAAAAGGGGTGCGATACTTCCTTCCATACATGAATTCAAATGGGGCCATTTGCAAACTAGCTTGATAACTGTTGTTGTATGAAAATTCTACAAACAGTAGATAGTCTTCCCATTTAGATCCATACTCTAACACACATTCTCTCAACATATCTTTGAGTATTTGATTTACTCGCTCCATTTGTCCATCGGTCTGAGGGTGATAAGCTGTGCTGAAATCTAGTCGGGTTCCTAAACCTTCTTGGACTTTCTTCCAGAATCTCGAGGTAAACTGCGTTCCTCGATCCGATACAATGTTCTTCGGGACTCCGTGGAAACTGACAATTCTAGCGATGTATAGCTCTGCTAGCTTCGAACTCTGGTATGTTGTCTTAACTGGTAAGAAATGGGATACTTTGGACAATCTGTCAACTATGACCCAGCTAGAGTCATTTCCCCTACTAGAAGTAGGCAATATGGTGATAAAGTCCATTCCAACTGAATCCCATTTCCATTCCGGAATCTTCAATGGTTGCAACAGTCCTGCGGGTCTTTGATGTCCCGCCTTGACTCTCTGGCATATATCAGACTTGGTGATATAGCTTCCGATTTCTCTCTTCATCTTATGCCACCATAATTGTTCTTTCAAATCCTGATACATCTTCGTTCCTCCGGGGTGGATAGAATAAAGAGTATCATGAGCTTCCTTCATAATAACTTCGTTCAACTCTGAATCTGCTTGTACACAAAGGCGTCCTTTGTACCACAGAACTCCTTCTTCGTCTTCGGTAAATCCGGGTACTTTGCCTGTACCGATACGACGGTTGATTCCATCGATACTAGCATTTCCTTTCTGCGCCTCTTTGATCTGGCTGATCCAAGTGGGTTGAAGTTCTATGCTAGCCAAAAACCTTCACTCACTAATTCCATTCGGAAATCTTCTATCTCTTTGTGCAAACTTGGTTGCTCCTTCAAAATCATGGACTTCAAGCGGCACGGCAATCTGCTAAGGGAATCTGCTACCACATTGGCTTTACCGGGGTGATAGTGAATGTCCAGGTCGTAATCCTTGATTATCTCAATCCATCTTCTCTGTCTCATATTCAGCTCCTTCTGAGTGAATATATACTTTACGCTCTTGTGATTCGAATAAATCTCACAATAGTTTCCCATGAGATAATGCCTCCATGTCTTCAGGGCTAGAACTACGGCTGCGAGCTCGAGCTCATGGGTTGGGTAGTTTTGTTCATGATGCTTCAGTTGTCAATATAGATAAGATATAACTTTTCCTTCTTGCATCAGCACACATCCTAGGCCGATCTTGGATGCATCACAATACACATCAAAGGGCTTCGTGATATCTGGCATGATCAAGATGGGGGCTGAAACCAATCTTCTCTTGAGTTCTTGGAAACTCGCTTCACATTTGTCCGTCCATTCAAAGTTCTTGTCCTTCTTCAGCAATTGGGTCATGGGTCTGGCGATACTCGAGAATCCTTCTATGAACTTGCGATAGTATCCCGCTAATCCGAGAAAGGCACGAACTTGGGTTTGAGTGGTTGGGGCTTGCCAATCTTCGACATCTTTCACCTTTGCAGGGTCAACGACAATTCCTCCGGCTGATACAATGTGGCCGAGGAATCCTACCTCCTGTAACTAGAATTCACATTTGCTAAACTTGGCATACAACTGATGCTCTCTAAGGGTTCCAAGAATGGTCCTTAGGTGTAGCTCATGTTCTTCCTCCGATTTGGAATAAATTAGAATGTCATCGATGAAAACAACGACAAACTTATCCAGGAAGTCCATAAAAATCTTATTCATGAGATTCATGAAATAAGTGGGGGCATTGGTTAATCCAAAAGACATGACAGTATACTCGTATAATCCATATCTGCTGGTAAAGGCAGTCTTTGGAATATCCTCTACGCGAATCTTGAGTTGATGATAACCAGTTCTAAGATCAATCTTAGAAAACACCTTGGCACCAATCAACTGGTCAAACAGATCTTCTATCTTTGGCAATGGGTACTTGTTCTTGATAGTGACATCATTCATCTTCTGATAATCCGTACACAAACAGTTATCTCCATATTTCTTGTCCACGAACAAAACAGGTGATCTCCATGGTGACACACTTGGTTGAATCAATCCAATTTCCAGCATGGCATCCAGTTGCTTCTTTAGTTCTGCTAGTTCAGACGGGTTCATACTATATGGTCTCTGGGCTATGGGTCCTGTTCTAGGGATTAGTTCAATGATAATCTCGATATCCCGATCTGGGGGCATACCGTGCAAAACATCTGAAAATACATCACTGTATTCATAGACTATCCGGACTTGGTCAATGGTAGGTTGGGCTATACTCTTGTTGCACTTGAATTGACGAGGTAAGGTTTCAGATACATGCTCGACTGATACTCCTTGCTTAGGTTGTGCTGGTCATGGTTATGGCTATCTTGGCACAGTCAATTAATCCTTTATGTTTGGACATCAAATACATTCCTAGTACTACTTCCAAACCTTTAGTTCCGAGAACTATTAGATTAGCATAAAAATGTATGCCATGGATTCAGATAGGGACGACTTTGCAAATTTGCCTTGCTTTGGTGGTTGAACCGGGGATTTGAACAATCATAACATGCTTCAGTTTGGTTGGTTGAATCTTACTAGTGCATGCAAATTCTTAGGTGACAAATGAGTGAGATGCTCCAGAATCAAACAACACTCTTGCAAGTACCGATTTAACAGAAAACATACCCAGCACAACATCTAGTGCTTCATGGGCTTCTTTAGCATGCATGAGAAAAAGACGGTTGTTGCGGTTGAGCGAGTTCCCTGGGGCAAACCTTCTTCCGGGCTGAACACGACGCTGTTGCTGAGCTGGGGCATTTGCATTGGGGGCTGCTACATTCTTCTTGGGTCACTCATTGGAGTAGTGACCCTTGGTTCCACATTCATAACAAGTCACTTGCGACTTGTCCTTTGCTGCAACTGGCATAACATTGCTTCCAGTCCTTGGGGCAGTGTTGGCGTTGGTGGTGGCGTTGTTATTGTTGAACTTGGGTGGTGCACGGTTGAAATTGCTAGAGTTGCCAGGGTTGCTGTGGTTTCCTCCGGGCCTTGGGTTTCCACGGTTGGGATAGGTCGGACGGTTCATCGGGGGTCTATTGGTTCTCGGGGCAAATCCTGGAGATGGGTTGGGGCGATACCTTGCGGTCTAGTGGGTTCCTGGTTGATGCATCATGCGGAGCCTGCGGTTCTCATTGGCTTGGTTGATCTTTCCTTCCATCTGAATGGCAGAGTCGACTAGGGCTTCAATATCAGCAAAGGGGATATTGACCAACACCGTCTGCATCTCATCGTGCAGACCATTCAAGAATCTCTCTTTCTTCTTGGCTTCAGTGTCGATCTCATCCGGGGCATACCTAGCTAATGACAATAATTTGTCATGGTATTCCACTATGGTCATCCTTCCTTGCTTCAGTTCTCTGAATTCATCTCTCATCCTCTTGATCAAACCCGGTGGCATATGGCTTCTGCTGAACTTGACCTTGAATTCATCCCAGGTCATCATCTGACCTCCGGTCATTGCACGAACGTTGTTCCACCATGCTCTTGCATCTCTAGCTAGATAGTGGGTGGCGAACAGAACTTTCTCGTTAGCTTCCACTCCGGCGACTTCCAGATTGTTCTCCATTGTTTGCATCCAATCATCTGCATCTAGGGGTTTCTCTGACTTAGTGAAAACAGGCGGATTGGTGTTCTGGAAATTCCTGAGATTAGATCCATGGTTGTCCTGATTTCCTTGGCCTTGATTATTATTGGCCATCTGAGCTACGTGTTGAAGGGTGGCTAGGTTGGCTTGACGTTCGGCTCTTTTAGCTTCATGGTCAGAAACCAACATTTGCAAGATCTGCAACATTGAGTCCGGGGATGATCCGCTTCCTCCGCGAGGCATCTGAAGATTGAGATAGATCATGAGAAAAGAGGGAAATTTCTAAGGTTCAGAGGTTGTTGAAAAGTTTTTAAAGTTTGACTCAGATTTTTCTGGCAACTTGCTTTTCATTCATTCATTCACAGCACACGATACAAAAACATACCACAACAAAGGAAAACAGATGGTTTTAAGAACCATTCGGGAAACTATGATACAATGGGACCGAATACAATTCACTAACGCTAGTGCTCAAGTGCTACTACTCCTCGGAGTCGGTGTACTCATCATCCTCATCATCATTATCATCGATAAAGGCGAAATCATCCTCATGGGTGAAGAAGTCCATGGCCTGATCCTCTAGAAAGTCATCATAATCGCTGAGATAGGAGTAGGGATCTCCACCAAGGTCTTCTCCGGCATTCTCCCCTTCCTCCAAATGCATGTCTCTCTCGTCGATGGTCTACTCCAAGTCCGTGATCTGGTGGCAAAGAGGGGCAATGATGCACTCCTTCTTGTCGAGCTGACGGCGATGAGACTTGCGATCCTTCACTAGCATGGCAAGGGTCTGATCCTTCTTCTTGGCGATGGCGTACTTGTGGTTGGCATAGGCACGGGCATTGTCCAACTCCTTCTAACGATCGTACATCATGAAGCTGTGGTGGTCCACTTGACTCTTCAGCTCGAGATGATGTGGGGCCTCCAGTGGATGTCCCATAACATCATGCCTTGGGTAGAACTCAAAGCGGGTACCCTTGATCTGATTGATACTCTGCCCACATAGACGGGCAAGAGCTTCCTGCATTGCCCTGGCCAGTCCATCGAGCCAGTTGTTTTATCTTAAGGTGAACTGAATTCCCTCGGCAGTGGGAGGTTCAATCTTTCCTCAGAGACTTGCAACAACTAGCCACTTCAGATCTTCTCCTTCCTGATCATTGACCTGAGCTCCGAAGAACTCGGGGTGCAGACGCTCTAGATGTTCCGAAAACTGGTCCAAGTCACGCTCAAAGACAAGGTCTCCATTCCCCAACTGATAAAACTTGTTGTACTTCACGTCCATCTATAAGAATATAGGATGAGTAAGTTAGTAGAGGGATCAAGTGTGTCAAATTTTATGTATTTTGCAAGAATTTTTGAGGAACGTGTTTTCATGAAAGAATCCAATTGATAAGAATGAGAATAAGTTTTTGTAAATACTCACTTCCTTTGGTTTTGAAACTAGGTTTTTGATTCAAACGTCCATTCTAACTAGGGTCTCCTATGGTTAGGATGGCTTTGATACCAACTTTTTAACACCCGGATTTTTAATCCCAGATGCCTGTTATGCCATACATCGCAATCCCAGGATTACCATTTTTGTGAGACATAACAGATTTGGATATCACAGTACATCATCCATTACAAACCATACATAAGGTGTTACACAAATAAGGATCTCATGATCCAGTTCTTAATACAACTCAAGCAGCGGAATAACGTCATAGTAACAATAGCGTAGGTGAAGCTCCATCTTCAGGGTCACAAGCAATGCTGACGATGGGAGATGATCCTAGTTGTCGTAACCTTCCTGCGGTCCATCATCCTGGTACTCCTCTTCATAGTCTGGCCACGGGAATAGCCAGGGACAAAGCCATGAGTACTCTTTAAGTACTCGCAAACTAATACTAACAAGTTAATGGGGGTTTTGTGTAGTAGGATGCTAAGCTCTAGGGTTGTTTTGCAAAAACCCAGATTTAACTCTACTAAGTTCAAAAGCAAAGAAAGCTAGTTGAAAGTTTTATAACACCTAAGTCGGAATTTGAATTTCATATCACAACTCTGTTGTGGTAAAGTCAAAGTCTCAATTCATTTCATAAGTCATTTTGAAAACATCTGACGGGGGAACAGTATGGCCACTCCAACTGTCCATAACCGCGAACGTGGCTATTCGAGTAGTTTGACACTCTTCAGAGATTCTACACTTTCACCACAACATTTGATACATCTGTCAGGAACAAATCCTGAATTCACCATACTCAGTATGCGGATAATTAATCCTAAACTTTGAATTACACACCCTAGTATAGGCACCTCTCCTATGAGTTTGGCCTCCCAACCATGACCAACTGTCATCTTGGGTACTTCACAGGTGGACAATCTTCACAAGGTAGCCTCAGCTCAGACCTTGGCCGTGATGGAACCCATACTAAGGTATATAAATTTCCAGTCAAGCCCTACCCAATTTTCGGGTATTGTGGTAGTACGGTAAAATAATGGTATCGCATCCAGACTACCATCAGTTTTATAAAAGGGTTAAGGCTCATGGCTCAACATTTTCGTCACCAAAATCATCTGGTGTTCGGAAACACATGTCAAAACATTTCAGTTGAATGACTCATCATTCTAAGGTTTTTATAACCATTTTCACAAAGTATTCCCATCTAAAGTTGATCAAGTTTTATGCTTAGCACTAGCATCTACAAGTGGTGGTGAATACTAATGAGGGGTGGTAAACAAGTGGAGATTTGCTAAGTTCAATCTCATGCCTTAGGATGACATCAAGATTATCTAACTTAGGCCAAATTTTATGCTCTTTATGCTACCTTCCAATATCCTTCTAGTATCTACAATTCACTATGTAAACTCTAAGAGAAAGCTATGATAAATAAATAAAGTATAAAGCTTGCAAGTAAAACTAGGATTGGGTTATCAAGTGGGTATGATCACATATGCTTAAGGCATATAGTTGTCATGGTAACAAGCAAGTGTTAGCTTGCAAGGTTTCAAGTATTGGCTTGCATAGGTCAACTTGGGTAGTAAGGCTTGCCTTGTGCAGAGCAGTGGTTGAAGTTCTCCTCGACTTCTTCCTCGTAGTATCCTCCTTCCTCCTCGTATCCTTGGTCGGTACTAGCGTCTATAAATAAATACGCGGTACACAATGACCAAACAATACTTAAATATTTTCAATCATCACACCAAGGTGCACTATAGATGATCTAGCATCATCACTAACATCACAAGGATTAAAGCATTTGTCTTATTTATTTTAATTTGAGAAAAGTAATTTATACTCATTGAAAAACTACTTAAGATTTAATATTCTCCAACTCAAACATGGGATCATGTTGACACATGTCATCACCACATATTTCAGTACATGGGAATGCGATTTAAAGTGCTGTCACAATTTAATAAGGTTTAAACTTTTTATTTTAAATAAATAAAGTGACTAGAAATGCCTATCTGGCATTCTTTTATTACTTGAACATTATTTATGTAAGTAAAACTATATGTTTTTATATATTCTGAAAGGTATGATCAAATGTGATTTTTGAGAGTTGGAATCAACTCAAAATCTTTTATGGTTGAATGCAGAAAAGCTTCTGCCTTGTTATTTTTACCATGGTTGATATATAACTCCAAAGGGTTTGAATCCAACGGGCTTGGATTAAGCATTTCAGTACCTTTATAACAAAATTAGTTTCATGCATTTTGGTTCAGCGAGTCGAGCTGGTTTGATATTTGAATCTATGTACAAAACTGTGTTTGAAATTAAATGGAAAATCTAAATTTAAAATGTTGGGTCGCGCGGGAGACCCTAACGGGCCGGCCCAGTGTCACTCTGCACCGCGGGGTTCAGGTGACAGGGGGTCCACCAGTTAGTGGCTGATAACGCGTGAAGCGGTACGGGGCGGTGTGGGACGTTGGATTAGAGTGGAGATCAACGGTTGTGGATCGTCGTCGATGACGGACCTGTCGCCGGCGAGCTCTAACCCTAGCGGCTCGGTGGTGGTGCATAGGGGCCGTACCAGGGCTCTAGCGACAACGGCGAGGCGGGCAAATGGACTGGTGGTCAACGGCGAGCTCAGGGACAGTGGAGGCAGCTCCGAGGGTGGTCGCAATCAGTGGCGTCCTTCTCCTCCAGAGGCGACCTGCTCCGGTACAATTCCAGTGAGCTGCTACTCCCCATGCTCCGGCTTGTGGTGTGGGACGATCAGTGAGGTGAGGGGAGTGGAGTGGTGTGCTGCAAATGGCTGGGGGTGCCCTCCTTTTAAAGGCTCGACAGCCAGACCGAAAGGGATGGGCAGGCAATGATGGCGACATGGCTACGGGCTGCTAGCAGCATGGCTGAGGGGTGGCGATCGATGCGCGGACTCCTGGCGGTGCTCTAGGACTTTAATGCGGGCTTAGGGGCGGTGGTAAGAGGTCGGGCGGAGCTGGCGCTCTGAGCGGCAGAGACGGCGGCTTCGACGGCCAGCGGTGGCTGTGAGGCATTGGACGGTGAATGGGGGTGTCTAGCGTGCTCCCTGGGTCGTGACGACGTGGTGGGCGCGGGATGCGGTCGAGTGGCGGCTTGTGCACGCATTCCGGGTGCGGCACTCTGGCGCGTGCTCGGCATGGCGCGGTGGAACAGGGCGCGGGGATTTGTCGGTGGTCCATGGCTGGGCCTGGCTCGGGGAGGGGACAGTGGGCGGCGGTGAGGTGCTAGCTATCTCCTAGACATGGCGAGAGAGGGGGAGGCGGTCTGCTGTGGTGGCCTCCAAGTTGGCCGGTGAGGTGGGGCTCGGCTTGGCATGGCCATGCTGCTAGGAGGTAGGGGATGGGGTAGTTATGCAATGGTTTTGATTAAGAGGGGACAATGTGAGAAAATGGTGGTCAAATGGGAGACAATTTTGGCCAGAACACTATTCAAAATAGTGAATTTAGTTTTGTTTGAATTTTGCCTGCCAAGTGTTTGATGAAATGGCCGCAAGAAAATTCTTTTTGAATTTTGAAAAATTTTTTGGTGGGTGTGCTAGGAATAAGCTTGAGACTCTATGGTTGCTTGGGTTTTGAAAATTGAGCTTGTTAGAGTGGTTTTTGAAATAGTGGGATCTTCCCATATGAAATAGATTCAATTTTAAACTGTCACTAAAACTTAGCATTTGAATGTTTTTGGTAGATCACAAAGTGGGACTTGGTACCTCATTATGTGTACTAGCAAGGGGTTCAAGATCCACAATTGTTTCTGTTAAGTTTTGAGTACTAGGAATAGCCAAAGTAGGCATGATAGTTAATTTTGCAAAAATGACCATTCACTTCATTTATTTATTTTGAGTTGTTTTTCTTTGGGAAAAGTTTTGGAATGATTTAGATGATGTTTATTTCACCTAAGAATCATTTTACAAGCAATGAATCACAGAACCATGGCAATTCAAATGAACTCCTAATTTAAATGCACACACACACATGAATGCTTTCATATTTTGAGATGGAAAAGTTTTTGTTAACCCTAATTTTGATGATTTGGATCTTGATCAACTTGGATTAAAGTTTTTGGATGTTACAAGTCATCTATTTCGGTTGGATTGGGATTATAATAGGCAAAATATTTCTAGAGGAAGAATTCTACTCACACACAACAATTCACACAAGCAATATGCAAGCAATCACAATCATGCATTCCACTCAAACAACAAGATTCAAGCATAGTTTTGACAACAAAATATTTTTGCTACACCACATAAGTTGGTGTGATTGATCTATACTAAACACTAGTATGGTGGTCCAACTATGGAGTTTACTTGGGATCATTCCATTCTTGTTAGTTGTTTTCTTCATGAACAAGATCATGGTATCCTTGGAAAAATTCTTGCATCTTGGTCACAAAACTTCAAAGGTGATGATGATTCCTTGTAAGTTGTGTTTCTTTAGTCTTCCAAGTTTTGAGTAACATTCTTGTGTCACTTGTAGTCCTTAGTGATGTCCAAGTTGACGTCCTTGGTGAAATTGTAGTTGAAGTCATTGGTGATGGTGAAGTCCTTGCTCATGATGAAGTTTTGTCCATCAAATTGGAAAAGCAAGAGATGTAGAATCAAAACCAAAAAGATTGAGGAAAGATTTTACAAGATTGTTTGTAAATATGTTTGGAACAAATACAACTCCTCTTTTCTAAGGGGTTTTGTCCAATCCTAGAGTTACAATCCTACAAGAACACATTGCTCTGATGTAACACCCCCGGTCACTCCGGTCCGACGGTTGTCACTTCTAGCAGCTCAATAGGATCTCTAGACTAACCCCACAGACCAACACTAGTCTTTTCAAGACTTTGTCCTCACTGCGTGCACTTTCCACTTCCTTCGGTCACCCATCCTCGAATTTCTCTAAGCCAAGCACTCTTAACCTTAGAGTTCTTTTCGAATGAGCTTCCGGAAAAGAAGTTGCAACTTGTTGGTATGGGTTTCCTATCAATCCTATTGATCCATGCGCTAGGGTCTCACATACACCCACCCTTAGAAGATCGACGTCCTTGTCGATCAACCACAAGCCAGGAACGTCCCCTCTTGGCACACGTCTGTGCGTCCATTGACGGCACATGTGCCATGCCGTGTCCACTCCGGGCCACATGCGCCATGCGCCACATGTTCGCCACTGACCCGCACATGCCCGTTTAACCGCGTGGGTCGGCTCTGATACCATCTGTAAGATCCCTCCTTTGTAAAGGAAAAGGATCCCTATGATTTCAATGCTAGTCCCTGGATCATTGCTAGCATCCATAGTTTAATCTGAAGTACACAGAAACAAAAGTCATTATTACAAGTCATTCCAGAGACAAACATAGTCTTTTACAAATCCATGGCCACAGGCCTAATAAAAGAGTTTAAATAAGTAATAAGATAAATAAGTCTTCATCTTCATGTGCCATAGGCAAGCATGTTGAGTGTAGACTCATGAATCCTAATCATCATCAGAATATCCTACAACATCACAAGTTACAACTACAGTGGGTCAATACATTGGAATAGTATTGGCAAGTGATACCTTAGTAGAATATTGGTGGACTAAATACTATATGCATTTTGGCTAAGTGTAGCTCAGGCTTGCTTTGCTCAAAATAGATTTTTGTCTATTAGTTGAAAACACTAAGCTTTTCTTTGATAAAATCTTTCCCAAGGAACCACCAATAGACATTGGTGAACCTTCACCCTTGTTCAACCACAAGTTTTTACTTAGAAATTGGGATGAGGAGATTCTTGATATCTTCCATGTCTTGATGCTCAAGTTGTCCATTACCATGGACATGGCTAAGTACTTAGATTCTTCCATCTGCAGAGGTTGTGCACTTTCCCCACCAGACTTGATTTTCACCAAGACAGGACCTTTCAGAAGCCTTCCCTTAGACCAAATGGACGCGTTCCAACCTATCATCCCACTACCACCAACTGTCCAAATGGATAAGTTATTGCAACCTATGTGATCCAGGCAGAGCCAATATTGCCAAGTGGCTGCACTAGAAGCTTCTTAACATTTGGCCTCTCAAATCCCTTTGTTCCTGGGTGGCTTTCCACAAGTGAGATACACAAGGTGAACCATAGAAATGGGCCTTGTGTAACCACTCAACATAACCCATTCCTTCCATTCCACCCAGGTGTTTCATTCACTTAGTTGTTTTATTAAGCAAAAGCATAGTCCAAAGACTTAGAAATATTTATTCATAGCATGAATATAACCACCCTTGGTTGCTACTAGCTAGGCTAAGCATGGCATTGATAAGATTTAGAAATATTTCTAGCAATTCTACAACTACTAGGATTTCCCAAGCATAGCATATAGATCAAAAATAACCATGCAAGACTAGCAAAATATTGAAAACATAGGAATAAAATCTTGAAGCATCACTTTCCTTGGTAGCTTTGAGAGTAGCTACAATCCTCACAATCACAATCACTATTTGCACCAAAATCTACACATAAAATGATAGCACCAAATCACATACAAAATAAATACAAGAAAAAATATATGGATGCATGCAATATGATATGTGATGATTTTCTACACCAAACCAGACAAGTGCATGATACTGAATCATAAACAAGTACAAAACAAGCTAAATAAACTTTATTTGAACACTAAAACATTTGTCAAATAATCATTATACCCAAATTATGCGAACAAATGATTCTGCAAAAACACCCATTTTAACAGAAGCAAAACATTAAACACATTGCATAAATGGAAAGGGCTTTCTCTCCTGATTCCATTAATATAAAATTTGTCAAATTTGGACGTGGAAATCAAAAGTTATGATTTAAACAAGTTTAAACATTCAATAGATCAAATTTCTGATTTTAAATCTAACTCACAGCCACGCGGCGGCATCTGATTGGCTTATATCGCTTCGCGCCGGATCGCGTTTCCGAACCGTTAGATCTAACTAAAACGCACGGCCAGATCTGATTCATACCCCTTCGTTAAGTGATCTATCCTACGCGTCAGATCCAGATCCAATGGTGCTCGATCAACCTACCAAAGTCTGGCGGCGCGCGGTGACGGTGAGCGGCAGCGCGCTCTGTCTACGGCGGCGCGGTGGCTACAGAGGGGGTTGGGGTCGTCGGAGAGGCTTACCAGACTCGCGGCGACGTGCTGAAGCTCAACGTGGCAGTGGCTCTTCAAGGGGCGCGCGGACACGGCGAGGATTTCTCGTCGGAGTAGAGGCGGACGCCGGGCAAGCCTTGGCATCGTCGGAGGCGAGGTTCTGGTGCGCGCTAAGACAAACCAGCGAGGTTGTGAGATGTGCACAAGCCAGGCGAACATGTGCGTATCGAAAAGGGGAGAAGGGGTGGTCGGGAACTACCAGGAGGGGTGGCCGGAGTTGCGCCGAGCTTCGGTTGCTTCCAGTGGTGGACGGTGACGACGTTCTAGGACGTTACAGAGAAAAATAACATTACACAACAGTCCTCGATGGGACCCACAGAACAGATATATATATACAACACGACTCCATGAGTCAAGAATACAAATATACAGATCAAAGATCCAAATCACCTTGAAAACGATACAACGTCCAGCTACGGACAAGATGCAAATGGGGCTAAGAGCCCTGAAGAATAACCAATGGCTTCCATAACCCTGCCCAGGCCAAGCCGGAAGGGTAACCCTGCTAACGACGTCGATCTCAAAACCTGCTTAAACAAAAGGGGTGCCGACAAAGGGCAAAGGAAAAGAGAGAGCGGTCGATCGAGGCCAGTACACGGCGAGGCTAGAATTCGGCGGTCCTCGCCTACATAGGTATGGTGGACTGAAGCGGCAGCGGCAGCATGCACTAAACAACCTATAGAGACTCGATACAACTGTCGGCTATCAGAGAGAGATAAGAAAAGGCCTATTCGAAACCAACCTGATACTACCACCAAACATACCCATCCTGGTGTTTCCCCCTCGAGACCAAACGAGGAAGTCAACCGAGGAACTCACACAGTTGGCAGTTTTATTTATTCGGTCATCGTTGCAGCAATTACTAGTCAGGTATAGATAGCATGAGTCATCCTGATTTAATAAGCAGTGGGCAGTTTTAGTTAACCATTCCGTTGTGGTTGCAACACTTACTAGTCAGATACAATTAGCATGAGATATCCCAAACCCAGCAGTTGTTGGTACTTTTATTTAGCCATTCCGTTGTAGTGAAACTGATTACTAGTCATATCGGATACGAGTCAAATTATAACAGTAAACTTTAGTTATGGTTGTCTATGATCAAGAACTGTGCTCCAAGTCGTCCATAACCGCGGACACGGCTTCTCGAAAAGATTTAACCCTGCAGGGGTGCACCAAAGTATCCACACGCACTTCGACCCTTTTGCGGATCGGTTAACATACACCCATCGGTATGTCGGCGGGGCCTAAGTCATGACGTTTCCCAGACCCAAAGCAAGTACATGGGGGCCACCCCACTAAGTCTACCCGCAACGAAGTCGGCCGGGCTCCGAGACGGACTCAGGGTTTGTGGAGCCGGCTGTAAACGACTGGGAACCCGAAACTCTCGGGCTTGTCGATACAGGAAAACGGGTCACGATCCTAAACAGTACAGGTGCAGTACATCACACAATTTAAATAAAGCAATAAAGCATGGCATAAGTACAGAATAGTAATAAAGCCCCAAACTACTTGTGTCCCCCAGTACAGTACTTGGAATCAGGTACTAAATCGATGGGGTGCCCATACATCCCACATGTGGTTAGCGCGCTCGATCTCGGAACAGGTGTCAAGAACTCGGGGTCCTACGGGACACAAGTGGACGGTTAACAACCAAATAACATCTATTGCCCACCTGTGCCTCTGCATTTACCTACTTCAATTTTAGTTATTAAACAATAATTAAAGTCTTGATCATCTCCAACAATAAACACACGGCAATACTCCAACAACTGTGGTACTTGACGACACGCAACAGCACTTGAGCAAGCGACTACGACGCGCAGGTCCAACTATCTACCAAACAACAGGTAATAGGAGGTGTCCAAGGTAATATAAGGCTGCAAGGGATATCACGGGTATGAAAACTAGAGCAACGCAACACAGATAGCAATAGATCAATAGGAGGGAAATAAATACTATAAAAGTAAGATAGGTAGAAAGGGGGAGGTGCTCGCCTGAAAAACATTGCCGAAGGTTCAACCGACGATCGGGTCGACACTCGCATCAACTCAATGGCCTTATCCGCGAAGAACCAAAACACTAGAATAAACACCGGATGCAATATTTAATACTACGGCAAAAGATCGGGCATGATGCATGTATGATGTATGACATGGCAAAGGTGCGATGCGATCAGGTAATATTAAGCAGAACCAGGGTCCCGACAATTAATTAAATGGTTCAAGTTATTTATCTACCCCGCAATTTAACTGTGGTCTTAACATGGCAAAAGATAGCACCGGTTCGCTACACAAATTTAAATGGGGCCAAAGTAAGACTAGAATCGCCCGCATATGGATCCCATATTTAATTATATGGTGAATCGGCATAAGGCCCCCAACCCACATGATATGCATGCAACATGAACAATTTAATATGCGACAGTTTTATATCTTTCATTTATAAAAATAAGGTCTCGGAAAGAGGGTCACACATGGGTTCGGCGATCTTGGGGAGCGGGGTTCGGGTTCAGGCGCCGGGATCGGTCTTCGGGTCCAGGAACAGGGTCTTCGGATTCCGAGGAGAGCTTGGACTACGACGACAGATTGCGACGGAAGGTCTCGGTTTCCCTCATAACACCACCATCTTGCGTCACTTGAGCCGAAATAGAGTGGCTAGGTACCATCTCTGCCTCACTCCTGATTCCAAAACAGACATTTACGCTGAGGATCTTCACGGTTGTTAGAACTGCGGTTGTGCTCTCCTTCATGCTGGCCCATATGATGATGTCTCCGATATTAAGGACATGATTTGCTGGCTCCAGAATCCGAAGGCGTGCATCTTGGGGGCATCAAGAATCCTGACCTTGGTACAGACGCCACCAGCCATGTCCCGGCAGCCATGCAGGATGAGCCGCTCGAGGCATGGGGCCTTGGCCACGGCGATGTTCTCCACAAGGGAACTGCAGATTCGCACACACCGTAGGCTCTGGCTGACGATGCGGAGACGCAGCCCCTTGCTGCCTCCCTGGATGCTCAGGACCTCCAGGACGGGGCACCTGGCGACGTTGGCGTCGATGTTCCCTGCCCATGACGCGGCGTTGCGAAGCCAAGCTCGCGGAGGTGGGGAAAAGTCCGATAGCTTCCCAGGCGGGCCGATGTAGAGGCGGACGAGGTCTTGATGGTGAAGAGCGCGTCGGGGAGGGGCACGTCGCACGGCCAGAGGCGGTTTACGAGGACGAGGTCTTGGACGCCCTTGGCGGCGAGGAGCTGGAGCCAGCGTGCGAGGTGGGGACGGTACGTGTCCATGTGGTTGCAGGCGAGGTGGACGCGGCGAAATGGCCCCGGGTGCGCCTCGAGGATGCGGGAGACGACGGCGGTGATGGCGGGCGAGTTTGCCAGCGTGGGGGGCCTTAAGTGGTCGCAGGGGCGGAGGGAGGAGAGCACGGCGGAGCGCGCGGCATCCGTGACTGGGAGGCGGGAGAGGATGTTGCGCCTTGAGTTGCTGGTGATGCGGTCGGCGCCCGTCGAGGAGGGAGGCGGAGCCGCTGGTCGGTTGTGCCTGGCGGCGGGGAGAGCGATGGGGAGAGGAAGGTCGCGAGGAAGGGGTGGGACGGGGTAGGTGGGCGCGGGGATCGAACGGGGTGGGGCCAGGGAGAGAGGGGGCGTGCGAGGCAGGAGGGGTGGGGACAGGCGGGTGGTGGAGGCAGAGGCGGGGTGGGGTGTGGGTCGCATGCGCGGGGTGGTGGATGGTGGGCGCTGGTCAGGTGGCGGTGGGATTGGTGAGAGGGAGTGGTGAGGGGGGAGGGATGCAGTGAGGTGGCGGATGGTGATTGGAGGGAGTGATGTGGAGGGGTGAGGTGGCGTGCACCGATTGGTGCAGGTGAGGTGGAGGGGGATGGGTAGGCTAGGTTTAGGTTCAGATATTTATTTGGGGTAGTAGGCTGCTGCCAGCTGAGCCTTTTGGGCCTGGCCGGTCGCGGCCTCCCCCGAAAACATTTATTTATTTGTTTTGGTTTTAATAGACTTTTGCAAATAATTTTTAGACAAACAAATTAATTTGGAAGAGACCAGAGTTTCGTTTGAACTAGAGAGGGAATATCTAGAAAACAAAATTAGGCGTTTTAGGAAATAGTTTTAGACAAAACCATGCATGATGATAACGATGCTCAAATGCAAGGTGGCATGATGACATGAGCATGCGGTCATGATGATGCAATGCACAAAAATAACGCGATTTTCTAGTAGTGGTTTTTGCGGGATGCCACAAGGAGCATCGCCAACGTCGTCGTCCACCCGAGCCTGACGCTGTCAGCAACTCTGACGAGCCCATGCAGCCGTGTCCGTGCGCCCCTTTCCAAGCCGTCGCCAGGTTGAGCATCAGTGCATCTCTACGAACCTGGTAAGCGCCTCAGACGACCCTAGAACCCCTCAGAGCCATCAGCTGCCGTGAGATGAGCCGCCGATTGCCACCGCCCATTGCCGCCCATCCAGTGGCGTGGTCGATGACCGTTGGATCTAGATCCAGCGCGTGTAAATAGATCACTTAACGAAACGGTATGAGTAGATCTGGGCCGTGCGAATAAGTTAGATCCAGCGGCTCAGGAGCGCGATCCTGTGCGAACCGGTACGCGCCAATCAGAGCGTGACGCGTGGCTAGAGATTAGATTTAAAAATAGGATTTGAATCTATTAGTTGTTTGAAATTGTTTTAGTTATAACTTTTGATTCCCTCGTTCAAATTTGACAACTTTTATATCAATGGAATTAGGAGAACAAGCCCTTTCTAAATATGCAATGTGTTTAATGTTTTGCTTCTGTTAAAATGATTTTATTTAGAGAAACATGTGTAGGCCTATTTTGTGTATATAAATTATTTAAGAAATGTTTTGTTGTTTATATAAATGTTGTTTGGCAAGTTTTTGAACTTGTTTGTGAACCAATAATATGCACTTGCCTTGTTGAGTTTAGAAAATCATCACATATCATGTTGCATGCATCCATATATTTTTGCTTGTATCTATTTGTATGTGATTTGTTGCTATGATTCTATGTGTAGATCTGGGTTCCAATAGTGATTGTGATTGTGAGGACTGTAGCTACTCTCCAAACTACCAAGGCAAGTGGTGCTTCATGATATTTTCATCCCTATGTTTTCTACTAAGCATTAGAAATATTTTTCTAAGTCTTGCATGTTATATTTTGCTTATATGCCATGTTGGGAAATCCTAGTAGTGTAAAATTGCTAGGAAATTTCTAAGTTAAGATGCTCATCTATGCCATTCTTAGCCTAACTAGTAGCAACCAAGGGTGGTGAAATATACATGCTATGATAAAAATATTTCTAAGTCTTTGGACTTGTGTTTTGCCTAATAAAACAACTAAGTAAATGAAACACCTGGGTGGAATGGAAGGAATGGTTTATGTTGAGTGGTTACACAAGGCCCATTTCTATGGTTTACCTTGTGTATCTCACTTGTGGAAAGCCACCTAGGAACAAAGGGATTTGAGAGGCCAAATGTTAAGAAGCTTCTAGTGCAGCCACTTGGCAATATGGGCTCTGCCAGGATCATATAGGTTGCAACAACTTAGCCATTTGGACAGTTGGTGGTAGTGGGATGATAGGTTGGAGCGTGTCCATTTGGTCTAAGGGAAGGCTTCTGAAAGGTCCTGTCTTGGTGAAAATCAAGGCTTGTGGGGAAAGTGCACAACCTCTGCAGATGGAAGAATCTAAGTACTTAACCATGTCCCTGGTATTGGAAAACTTGAGCATCAAGACATGGAAGCTATCAAGAATCTCATCATCCAAATTTCTAAGTAAAACGTGAGGGTGAACAAGGGTGAAGGACCCCAATGTCTATTGGTGGTGCCTTGGGAAAAGTTTTGACAAAGAAAAACTTAGTGTTTCCAACTAATAGGCAAAACCTATTTTGAGCAAAGCAAGCCTAAGATACACTTAGCCAAATTGCATATAGTATCTAGTCCACTAAAAATTATAATAAGGTATCACTTGCCAATACTATTCCAATGTATTGACCCACTGTGGCTGTAACTTGTGATGTTGCAGGTTACTCTGATGAGGATTAGGAGTCATGAGTCTACACTCAACATGTTTACCTGTGGCACATGAAGATGAAGACTTTTATCAATTTACTTATTAAAACTCTTGTACTAGGCCCGTGGCCTTGGAGTTGTAAAGACTATGTTTGTCTCTGGAATGACTGTAATAATGCCCTTTGTTTCTATGTACTTCATCTTAAACTATGGATGCTAGCATTGATCCAGGGACTAGCATTGCAATCACAGGGATCCTTTTCCTTTATAAAGGAGGGATCTTACATCTTTTCAGTGTAAAAGCGATAGTCTCTAAAGCTTTAATCTTTTAAAACATAATGGAAGTTTTATAAATAACACCTTTGATCCAACCATGTCAAACAAGGTTTCATTACAAATCTCAAACGCTCCATATTCCTATGGTGTTTCGGGAGATGTAAATCTAGGTGTTCTGCTAAACTTGCAACTCAAATAAATCCGTTTATGATAAAATCACAAAACATTTATTTTCTTGTTACACTTGCAACTCAAATAAATCCCTATATAATTGAATCATAAATCATTTATTTTCTTGTTACAATGATTTTCCACTTCATCTTGAAAGTCTTTGAACGTTTTCAAATATTTCATACTTCTTTATCATTAAGTGAATATTCACTCAAATTTCCGGAGAAAGCATATGAAGTTGAATACCATTGCATATGACTACACATAATGGACTACATACATCGATATGTATAAATTCCAATAATTTAGTCAATCGTTCTTCTTTGGCCCTTGAACGAAGTTTTAATTATCCCGAGAAAAGTCTCACAAGCGTCACTTGATCAAATCAAAGACTCCAAAAATCCATGAATATGGAGATTCTTCATGTTTTCTTTCAATCATTTGTCACTTTGTAAGTGATCTTTCAATCATTTGTCTTGTGACATTTTAGCATTAGTTTTTATGGATGTGATTTCTCCAACTAGATTTGTAAATCATCTATCTTATATGGAATACGATAAATATTTGAAAATTCTTTGTTCCCATAATACCCGATTTAAATAATGATTATTAAAACAAATCTTGAAGGCAAGATTTGATGTCAACGAGAAATACAAACAACGGTTTGTTTGTTTTCGATGAACATCATCATATATTCTCTTGTTAGCTACTTAGGCCATTGTGGTTCATGAATTGCGTCGTTCTGTATGAAATTTCATACCAACCAATTCGGTATTCAATACCCAAGAACCACATCGTTTAACAAGCAAAGAATACAACATGTATATCATCTATATACCTAAACTGTATATTTCCAGTCTTTTCTTTTCTGCCAAATATATTTTATAGATTCTCTTTCAGCATTTCCTTTTCCTTTTTAAAGAATCTATGAACATCAAAAAGAGGCGCCATATACATGACACATAGCCCAAAGTGTGTATATTCAAATACTAATACCTTTGGAATTGCACTTTGAAGTAGATCACCATCATCAAACGAATGGCGTTATTTCAAAATCCATTCTTTAGTAATCTTTTAGTGTGGTAAACACTTTACATACAGCTTATATTCATCCTTATCATGAATACTTTCATGATCAAGCTAATGTAGCTTATAAAGTCGAATCGTGATTATAGCATTACTTTCCAAAACCCTTTTGGATGATTAGGATGTCTAGCATCTCCAACCTTCGCAAATTCTCATCCAGTATGAGAACATATATTATACTCTATCATATTGCAGCCAAAACATTGTTTCAGATATCGTTATATCAGCCACACATTATGGTTTCTGAAACTATTCTTTTAGCTCCTAGATAATCTCTTTATTCAAATCAAGAATCATGGAGGCAAACATATACTTTAGATACTAACACTGGAATTGTTACTCTCGATTTAATACTAATTATAAAATTTCACGGAGTAAACAGAGTTTGC
Organism: Avena longiglumis; assembly: GCA_030063025.1. Lineage (NCBI taxonomy): Eukaryota > Viridiplantae > Streptophyta > Magnoliopsida > Poales > Poaceae > Avena > Avena longiglumis. The sequence continues at coordinate 402,846,453 of CP125979.1, forward strand.
TGAAAGTTTGCAATAGGACTTTAAACTTTAGAATGACACTCAACAAAATACGATACCAGTTCGTAAAGTAAATATCCAGAATTCTATAGTTCTATTATCTCAATTACAACTAAGAATAAGGTGGTGAACGAATGACAATGACTACAACAAATTATGAAAATTCACTTTGATTTAATTTATGATAAATTGTGTTCTACTAATCAAAATTATAAATGAACTCCCACTCAAAAACGACATCCCTCGTGTCTTTTTGGTGATTACATGAACCAAGTCCACTACACCAAGTCCGATCATCACGTGAGTCAATGTAGCTTCAAACGCGAGCATCTATGTGGTAATCATATCAAGCATATCACTCATGCTTAACGTTTCGGTCCGTGTTTTGAGGCCATGTATGCACATGCTAGGCTAGCCAAGTAAGAACCTTAGTATTCGCGTGTGTAAAACTGTCTTACACCCGAGATATGCTTGTGGATTCAAGTACACCCGATCACCACGTGATGTCTTGAAGCGGTGAAAAATTGTTGGTGCATACTTAAGGAAGAACACATTTTTATCTTGATATCTAAATGAGGGATCATCTTATTATGCTAATAAAACACCAAACAAGCAATATAAGATGCAACAAACATCACATGTGAAAAATGAAATAATATGGTCCTTGCACTTGATCGTTACCATGTGCATCGTGGTATGATCTTCATCATTCCTTTATGTGTAAGTCCAAGGTCTATGGAACTTAAACGTTATGTGTGTTGTAAGAGTATCGACTTATACTTTTACTTACAACATCACCATATCATGACACTAGCCCAGCAACAATCTAAACTAGACGCTTCTAATTTTTCCATTGTAAGTTTTCCGTGGATGAGGGATTTAGGAGATAGAACCGTTCTTACCTACGAACATGGAACCACAACGATGATAATCAAATTATTGTCAACTCATTGTAAATCAGATATTAACTATAGTAGGAGAGACAGACACCCGCAAGCCACTTATGCAAAACTACTTGCATGTCAAGCGTGGAATAGGTCTCATGTGTGAGGACATGTAAAGTTTGTCCGGGCCGCTTCATCCCACTATGCCACCAATATCCAAAGTACAAGGAATAACCAATAACACGACCATCAGCGCCCACATACTCATATGTGTACTACCCGTGCAAAGCATCTACGCATAGATCCGGCTCTGATGTAACACCCCAGTTTTGCTAATACTATTTAGGGTTTTGATGGTGCATTCATGAGCATCAGGTATTCAATTATGCATCAAAGAAAATAAAGTAAAACCCTAAACCCTAGCTATTTTACCTCTCTCTCTACAAGCAATTCAAATGGTTAGAATATTTTGAAAACTGTCAAAACTTTTGGAGCCCAAATGGAATAAAAGGGCCCCATAGTGTTTTGTATATTTTATAAAGCTTCAGGTATTTTTGAAATGATTCAAAATAGTATTTGAAATGAAATACAAAGAGAGAAAACAAAAACATGAAATATAAAAGGTTTTCTAGAAAAAAAATGAGAGCCAGCAGCCAAACAGGCCAACCCAGCTGCCTTTCTTCTCTCTTCCGCGCTGCCCAGCGCACCTGCAGCCGGCCCAAGCGTGTCTCAGCCGCAGCCCATACCCCATCGCCCCCTGTTCGTCGTCTTCCTCGATGAAGAGGAAGCAACTGCGTGTCCTGCCGCTCGCTGTTGATCCCACGCGCGATGTGATGCTCACCGCCTCCCGTGGAGTCTAGGATAAGGTCGCCCGTGCTCTCCTCTCCCTCCCCATACCCATTTCCTCTCATCGTGTGCTCTCTGTGAATTTCTCCCAAATTGCCGAAACCCTAGCCACCATGGACTCGAGCTAGATCTTGCTATCGACCACCCCTCGCCTATTCGAGACCTCCACTAGATTTGTCGTCATTGACTTGGTCGATTGCCCGCACCTGCTTGAGCAAGCTTGCTCCCAGAAGCTCCAATCGAGGCCTCATTTCTGATCTCCGGCCACCGTGTTTATCGATGATTCCAACCGCCTCCGCCCTCGAGCCTCCTCGGTGACCTCTTCTCTGCAACCACAGTGAGCGAGCGGTGCTTAGGCACCACCCCGTGCGTCCCCTCCCTCTCTGGTCTGTCCTTGAGTCACGCGCCGTCGCGCGCTGCTGTCGGTCGTCGTCGCGTCACCTGCTCCGGCGACCAATAGATGATGGCACCGCTCTTTTCTGGGTCATCGCAAAGTGCTGATTTCAACGGAGCTAGCCACATGCCCCCACTCGCCCTCTAGCGTCGCCGCCGGCCGTCGTGTGTCGTGCTGCCACCGTGGTGACATGGTGCCCGCGTGGCAACTGAGGTGGCCCTGGGCCCCTCTGTCAGCCACGGTGGGTAGGCACTGCCCGGGTGACAAATGACCTCCCACCCCCGTGTGACGTCAGCCCCTGTCATGCTGACGCAGTAATCAATTTTAAATTCTTTAATAAATTCCAGAAATTGTAATAAACTTGTAAATTCAATAACTTATTCATATTAATTCAGAAAATTACAAATAATATATCAAAATTTTCAGAAAAATGAGATCTCCATATCTAAGCTATAACCATGCATTGATCAACTACTTCAACGACAAGTTTAATTAGAAGAACATAGCAACCCTCATAGGTGATTACGAAGTTTCCCTGAGTTAGGGTTTTCACCCCTCGGAACCCCTATTAAATTGTCGAGCATGCATTATGGTTAATTTTCAATACAATTCAACTTGTCATCTCATCATACTTGTTTGACCATTGCATTGATGCCATGTGTTGATTGTTTCCCTCTCTTTCAGGTGTTTGGTACTTCTCTGGTAGAATACGATATCGAGACCGAGATCGAATCCCGAGGTTAACACCATCGAAGATCTAAGATCGACAAAAAATACTTGACAAACTGTAACCAAGTCAAGTACAAGCTTCCAAAGATCTGCTTATTGGTTATCAGTGGGCAAAGACAAGCATAGCCCCACCATGATATAATCCTATGATTTCGAAAGCATTTCAATTCTTTCCATGATGCATATGATTCTACTGTGGTCTTTTATCGATAGATAGAGTATCATATCTCTCGCATTACTCCCTTTGAGCTTATATTGCCTGATCCACTGCTCCTAGCATAAGTAGGTTTGGCTTGTGTGCACTGTTAGAGCTTATATCTGTGTCCTTCTTAGCCATGCATAGCTGTTAGTGCTGGTTCATCCAGATAATGTATCAGATGCAGAGAATCTAGTATGACATGAGAACGTGATGAGATGATATCAGAGGTGATATGAGATTAAACATGCTAAGGCTTGTATGGGAATACATGGTGGGATGTGTTTTTTCTAGTCCCATGCTCGCCACCACTACAAACCGAGTTCTTGCCTTTGGAACTGAGACCAGCGTACAACCACACAAGCCCTGGAAAACCTCATGAGCAACTAACTTTCCTAGTAGATTCTATGAGTCACATAGTTCGGGCGTTCCACTCGACATGCATTCTGGATCTTCTCGAAGGCGGTGAAAGAGGTGCATTCATAATAGGTAGGGAAGCATGGACCGGGTTGCTTGGGGTCGATGGAGCCCCTGGTGAACCAACCTCAGCTCACATCTTTAAGGACCGTCTTCGGGACTTGACCCGTGACGGCGGAACCATCATTATTGCGTGACTCATGGTCTCGGCGAAAGCAAGGTAAAGGTCGTGTCTAACCACCCTCTGCCGGCTTCCAAGGAAGAGGGCTAATCATGTGGAATTAAGAGAATGTTAGTACGTGTGGTAAAGTTGTACAACCCTGTAGGGTTAAATCTTTTGGAAAAGCCGTGTTCACAGTTATGAACGCTTGGTGACCAGATTCTAAGATCATAGAGAACTTGAACCTAATCGTAAAACATGGCAGATCAATGTGTGCTTAAGGATGCTTCCTCATGGGTATGAGGGGGTGATCTTAGTTGGCAGATGATGATAACTTGGTGGATATAAAAAAGATGATGATCAATATTTCGGAGATGTCGCTCTCTTATCCCCTTTTAAAATACTCTGACTAGACGAGCTTATTCTCTCTCTCCTGATCTATAAACAAAGATGGCTTTATGCAAAACAGCTCCACCAGCCATAGGTCTTGCGGAGTACACCCTGTACTCAGTCTTGCTTTGTTGATACTTTTGGCAGAGTAAGTGTTCCCCTGAAGACGAATTCCGTAAGACATCGACACCGACGAGTAGCTTGGGGTTCCCGGCCGGCAGCCTGGAATCTATGGGATGGGACGTCATCATTATGCTTTAGGCCTCTTAGGCCATTTGTTAAGTTTTCTATACTTAATAGCATAATTTGCCTTCCGTTGTTTGATGTTTGTGGTCAGTGACCTCTGTTTGTAATAATTTGGCTCTTTGCTCAGTTATGAGCTTGCTGTAATAAATTTTGTGTCGTAGGGTCACTAGTTTGTTACGGATTCCTCACTGGATATTCTCGAACTCAAGGTTAAGCTTATGTCAGACGGAGGTTTGGGATTTGTTTATCCCTGATCTCGGGGGTGTCACATCTGATACCACTGAAGGGTTCGTAGCATAGAAAACAAAAATTTCCTACGATGGGAAAAACTATGTACCAAGATCTATCTACTAGATACAACCAACGGGTGGATATACATCCATAGAATACATACTCTAGAAGACTGAATAGCATTAACGAGGTTGTACTTGTGGATGATATAGATGAACGCTTGCCGATCTCAAGATCATGATGAAGTCCATCTGGTCCAGCTGGTCCAACACCATCAAGTCCAGCACCGCAAAGAAGTGGTGCATCCGTGATCACACACATGTCCGGGTACCCCGACAACCTCCGCGCCCTCGATCCAGCGAAGCTGCGGAAGCAACAAATCCTTCTAGAAAAATCCACCAGTGTAACACCCCGGTTCTGAAAAGACCGTGGCCTCTATGTGACATGACAATCCCTGGATCGGTTCATTGGCCCACAATAGAGTAAGATAGATAATCATAGCAAAATAACCGTGTATCATGATCTACAAAGATCCATAGTATCATTATTACAATAAAAGATTAGCATAAAGCTAGCTCAAATTATTCAGGTAGCAACAAAACTAAATATATCCTCCAATCTTCAATTTGCCCACAAGTGAACAAGTGCCGAGTGGAGTACCGTGGCCTATAACGATCAATCAGAATCGGAATAACATGCAACATGAAACATAGCAGCCCCGAAGGGTCAATACATGGAATGTATGGCAAGTAGAGCTAGTAATGGAGACAATAATACTAACATCTACATGCATATCTGGCAAGTGGAGCTGTGTCTGGCTTGCATTTGCAAAAACATTTGTCCTACTTTCTTAAACAGTTTTGATTTTCTTTGAAAAGATCCCAATTAAGTTAACCCAACAATATTAGAACAATTATGAAATTTGAATGAGCGAGAAACATGTCATGGAATCGATTAGTTTATACACTCTGCAGAGGTTAGTACACTTTACCCATGTGACTTGGTCAGCCCAGCTCGTACCATCACTCTCATTTAGGGTGATGATAGCGAGAAGACCAAGAAGAGACTGTTCGGGAAGTAGCTCCTCAATCCCGACGCACACCGGTCCAACCTACCAAAATTCTACATCTCTGGATACGCGGGTTCGAGTTACCACAACCTACTAAGTCCAACCAACCGCCCATTCCATTATTGGCACATGGTTGTACACGTAAGCTACAAAATAAAGAATCCAATCATTCTCTCTTGATACCTGGGTGCCTTTCCGCAATGAAACCACCAAAATTTATCAATACCATCACACCCAGGGGGTTCATTGATTAAGTTGCTTTTAGTTTTCATAAACCAATACTTTGAGAAAACAAGTATCAATGATGTAACCCAGCCCTCGTTCAACAAGCATGGCTAAGCACATCTACCAACGGTGGTTCATCTACAAAGAGGGTCCTACCACATAATAGGACATAGCATAGCGATAGTATCATCCTACACATGCATCTACAAAATACACGACAATGCATTGAAAATAGTAGGACGATATCATGAACAAAGTAGCATCTACTTACCTTGGTTGTAGCGGTCTGGAGCACAATCCTCACACGAGCAAGCGTTGCACTCAACACAATCTACACGACACAATTGCAATCATAAACAAACAATCCACAACATATGCAACAATATGATGCATGAATGCAAGAAAGGCAAGTGAATTGGTGCTACAGCTGCACCACATAATTCTAATCCATAATACTACCGAATACATGCATGGAAAAATAGATTTGGCGCTAGGAAAACTAATAGACAAAAGTAATGCTCCAAACTAGAGCTAGAATTTAAATAATTCACTACTGGTAGTATACTGTTCGTAAAATCTTGGGAAAATTCTACCGCATAGGCATCACTGAATTGAAGCAGTACCAATTGGAATTACTCAAAAAGGAATTATAAAACTCCCCGAGTAATTAAAACACTGCAGAAAGCCATTAGACAAATACTGCAGAAGTTTTTACTGTAAGCCTATCCTTTTAATTCATGATGATATTCCCATCATTCACACGAGTTCAGGGACATATCACACGCGATTTTTGGAGCTACGGATCTTTTTCTACGAATTTAATACTCCAAAAAGGCCACTAACTAGTTTGATTAAACTGTACTAAACCTGACAGTAAAAGTCTGAACCAAAGCTACAGAGAGATTCTACACGACTCACTGAACTCGTACATATTTTATTTGCAATTTTTGGCCAAGCGGTTGAATTTCTACGCAATTTACAAGATTCTACCGAAATCTGCCAACTAAAGGGATTAACGAAATTGACCTACCAATCAGCGGTTCGTATGATCGGTCAACTCGTCACGATTGGGCGCCCGACTAGTCAACGCCTGGGATGCTGACTAGTCAACAAACGATCTAAGCCGCTGATCCGGATCCGGCGGTGGCTGTCTTACCGGAAGCGGATGGCGAATCGGACTCCGGGAAGGTGCGGCGAGTTCCGGGGCGGCGGCGATCAAATCCGTGGCGTGGTCTCCGCACGGACATTCACGTCAGCGAATGGGTCAAGAAAATTAATGCGGCGCGTGCGTGCGTGTATGCGTGCATGCAATAGCGCGTCGCGTCTTGCGCGTATGCGTGTGCATGCAAGCACGCGAGGCAGCGGCTTTTGGCGGCGGCGCTGCAACGGCAGCGCGGCGCAGAAGCGGCGGCGGCTGCGGTGGCGGCGGGCGCGCGGCGGGGCGACGGCCGAGGCGGCGAGGGCGGCGGCTCGCGAGGAGGCGGCGGCGGCGGGCAGCGCAGAGGAGAGAGAAGAGGAGGAGGCGGTGGCCTCACCAGGCGGCGGGTGGAGGTGGCCGGCGGCGGATCCCAGCGGCGGCGGCAGGGGTGCAGCGGGTGCGGGGCGGCTCCCGGAGGAGGCAATGGCGGGCGATCAGCAGGGTGGGGTCGGTTCGAGGCGGCTCGGCCTTTAAGTGGGCCTTAGCTGGTCCTACTCCAATTCTGCGAGAAACTGGACTCGAACTTGGAAATTGGTCTGGATTTTCGGACCGTTTTCCGGCGGTTTACTAAAACGTCCGAGTCTTTTGCATACGAACTCCGATTGGAGCGATTCTCGCGCCTACGGGTTCGTATCATCGAGGGGAACAACCTTCAATCAAAGTTTGCGCGAAAACTCGAACCTACAGGGGTGGTTGTTGCAAGTCCCTCTAAAGCTCCCTGCAGGAACCTGGTATCGAAACAAAATAGGGTTTCGAAGATGGCGTTCCGCCGAACCTTTCTACGCGACGGTTTTGCATGGAAAGATATGATGCAATGCCATGAATGATATGCAAGACCAAATCTAAAATTTGGGATGTGACAAGACTAACCCCCTTAAGATGAATCTCGTCCTCGAGATTCGGCGCGGCTAGCAAATAGGTGTGGGTAGTCCTCTCGGATGTCATCTTCATGTGGTGGCTCCTCTTTGGTGTGGTGGCTCCACTGTACCTTGCAAAACTTGATCGTCTTGGTACGGGTAATCCTTTCCGCTGTCTCCAGAATCTTGACCGGTTTCTCCTCATAGGTCAAGTCATTCTCCAGCTGGACCTCCTCCAGCGGTACGGTGTCTCTCAACGGTGTATCCACCATCTCCGGATGGCACTTCTTCAGCTGGGATACGTGGAACACGTTATGAACAGCAGACAGAGCCTCTGGCAACTCCAACTGATAATCAACTTCTCCTTTGCGTGCTAAGACCCGATACGGTCCAATAAATCGAGGTGCCAGCTTACCCTTAATTCCAAATCTCTTGATTCCACGAAGTGGCGACACTCTGAGGTATGCTCTATCACCTAGCTCATACACCACTTCCTTGCGTTTGGCGTCAGCGTCGCTCTTCTGCCTTGATTGTGCTACCTTCAGCCTATCTCTAATCAAGGCGACCTTCTCCTCAGCGTCCTTGATCAAATCAGGTCCAAACAACTGACGTTCTCCTACTCCATCCCATAGCAATGGTGTTCGGCATCGTTTCCCATATAGCACATCGAACGGTGACGTCTTGATGCTTGTCTAATAGCTGTTGTTGTAGGAAAACTCCGCATAAGGCAAATTCTCATCCCAACTAGAGCCATGAGCCAAGGCGCAAGATCTCAGCATGTCTTCCAAAATCTGGTTCACCCTCTCGGTCTGTCCATCGGTCTGTGGGTGAAACGCTGTGCTAAACTCCAATCTAGTACCAAGCGACTCGTGCAGCTGGCGCCAGAAGTGTGAGGTAAATTGGGTGCCTCTATCAGATACGATACTCTTGGGAACTCCGTGTAGGCACACAATTTTGTCCATGTAAATCTTGGCCAACTTTGCACTCGTATAGGTCGTCTTCATCGGTATAAAGTGGGCTAGCTTGGTCAAATGGTCGACCACAACCCAAATAGAGTCATATCCTGACCTGGTCCTGGGCAATCCTGTGATAAAGTCCATTCCCACTCTATCCCACTTCCAACCCCAAGACGGCAATGGTTGTAGCAGTCCTGCTGGCTTCTGGTGTTCTGCCTTCACTCGGCTGCATACATCACATAGGGCAATATGCTTGGCGATATCTCCCTTCATGTTGTTCCACCAAAATCTGCTCTTCAAATCCATATACATCTTTGTGTTGCCCGGATGTATGGAGTATGGCGAGTTATGAGCCTCCTGCAAAATCAACTCTCTTATCTCCGGGTTGCTGGGCACACATAAGCGATCTCCATACCACAAGGTACCATGCTCATCCTCGCGAATATCCTTTTCCCGATTCTCCTTCATCTTTTCCTTTATCTCCTCTATTTCCTTGTCTCCTACCTGAGCCTTTATGATCCAGTCCTGTAGCGTTGGTTGGACTTCCATTGTAGCCAGGTATCCTTCAGACACTACTTCCAGTCTAAGGTCCTTGAATTGCTTGCACAAATCCTCAGGCAATTCACCAATTGTCAATCCATTGGCATAAACCTTCCGGCTCAGAGCATCTGCTATTACATTAGCCTTTCCTGGGTGGTATTGTAGATTCATATCATAATCCTTGATAAGTTCCAACCATCTCCGTTGTCTCATGTTCAGTTCCTTCTGTGTAAATATGTACTTCAGGCTCTTGTGGTCGGTGTACACATCACAATGTTTTCCCATTAAGTAATGCCTCCACACTTTGAGCGCATGAACCACTGATGCTAACTCCAAGTCGTGTGTGGGGTAATTCCGCTCATGGTGCTTGAGTTGTCGCGAGGCATATGACACTACTCTCCCATCTTGCATCAGCACACTCCCAAGTCCTCACGAGAAGCATCGCAAGACACTTGGAAATCCTTCAAGATCTGGTAAACACATAACAAAGCGGTCACTAGTCGACGCCTTGCCTCGAAGCTGGCTTCACATACGTCGACCATTCAAACTTCCTCTCCTTCTTCAAGTTCGGTCATCGGCTTAGCAATCTTGGAAAAGTTTGATAAACCTCCGTAGTATCCAGAAGTCCCAAAATCTTGAATCTCCAAGATTCTTGGGTGCTTCCCACTCGATTCTGCATCACTTTGTTTGGATCAACAGGAATTCCTTCTCCTGACACTACGTGTCCAAGAAATCCAACAGTGTTAAGCCAGAATTCACACTTACTGAATTTGGCATACAGCTTGTGTTCCCTCAGCTTCTCCATAATCAGTCGCAGATGCTTCTCATGCTCAGCATCATCCTTGGAATATATCAGTATGTCATCAATAAACACCACCACGAACTTGTCCAAATACTCCATAAATACCTTGTTCATCATGGTCATGAAATATGCCGGGGCATTCGTTAGTCCAAAAGACATAACTGTATACTCATATAAACCATACCTAGTGGTGAAGGCGGTTTTCGGTACATCCTCCTCTCGGATCTTCAATTGGAAGTAGCCTGATCGCAGATCAATCTTGCTGAACACCTTTGCTCCTTCCAGTTGGTCAAACAAATCATTTATGTTAGGCAGAGGGTACTTGTTCTTGATGGTTACTTCATTCAGCGAGCGATAGTCTACCACTAATCTCTTGGTGCTGTCTTTCTTCTCCACAAACAGAACAAGTGCTCCCCATGACGACGCACTAGGCTGAATGAATCCCTTTTCCAGCTGTTCCTTCAACTGTTTCTTCAACCCCTTCAGCTCATCCACGTCCATCTTATATGGCTTCTTTGCTATAGGTCCTGTTCCCGGCATCAGGTCGATAAGGAACTCTACATCCCTGTCAGGTGGCATTCCTGGCAGCTCTTCCGGAAACACGTCGGGGTAATCCCTAATCACTGGCACAGTATCCATGCTAACCCCCTTAAGAGAATTCAACTTACACCTTCTCGGTCTTGCAGCCGACTTGAATCTAATCCTCTTACCATCTAGGGTTTTGAGTGAAACATCTCGCTGTGCACAATTTATGTGTCCCCCATGCATAGACATCCAATCCATACCCAGAATGACATCTAATCCCTGTGAATCCAATACTACTAGATGTGCAATGAAGTTGTGTGTTCCAATCCTCACAGTCAAGTCGCGGCATCCCGCGCTAGCTATCATATCTCCTCCAGGTGAACTCACTCTAATAGACCTTTTCATAGACTCAGTACGTAACTTATACTTATCCACAAATGCCCTTGATATGAATGAATGCGATGCACCAGTATCAAAAAGTATAAGTGCAGGGTAAGTGTTGATTGGGAACTTACCAATCACAAGGTCAGGCTCATCTAGAATCTCCTCCACATTCATGTGGTTCACTGTGGCCTTCTCACCGTTGGTTGGCTTCAGTCCTTTCCTCTCCGGACAGTTATCAGCATAGTGTCCCTTCTGCTTGCACTTGAAGCACGTCACCTCACTCAGATCCTTCTTCACGAAGTTGCGATCACGGTTGCGGTCATGTCCACCGTGTCCTCCAGAGTGATGAGAGTGTCCTCCCTTGTGGTTGTGGTGGGTGCTCCTATGGATTTCATGACGATGTCCATCGCGGCGGTCATGGCTCCCATGGTCACTTCCTCCATGCTTGGAGTATCCATCATAAGAAGTGCGAGACTTGTGGTGAGAACCAGAGTGATGAGTATTGCTCTTTCTCTTGCGGTTCTCCACCTGCTTGTGCTTCCCCTCCAAGATCCTAGCCTTGTCCATAAGCTCCTGGAAAGTGGGGCAAGAAACACAAGTAGTCTGTCGAAAGCTCATCACTGAGGCCATCCAGGAATCTCTCCCTCCTTTTGGCATCAGTGTCAACATCCTCAGGTGCATAACGGGACAGGTTGTTGAACTCCTCAATGTACTCAGCCACGGTGCGATTGGTTTGGCACAAGTTGCGGAACTCCTTCCTCTTCAGGCTCAGAACTCCTGATGGCACGTGGTTGGTCCTAAAACCTTCCTCAAACATAGCCCAAGTCACGGTATCCAGCGGGTGGGCGATCTGAAAAGTGTCCCACCAGGAAGCGGCTGGTCCCTCCAGTAGGAGAGCGGCAAACCTCACCTTCTCAGCATCAGTGCATCTGACTGTTACTAGATCCTTGTTGACTGAACGCAACCAGTCGAGAGCAACCATTGGTTCCGTTGCAGTAGAGAACTTAGCTGGCCTTAACCTCAGAAATCTGGTGAGAGCATCTCCCTGAGGCTGATTGTTTCCATTGTTGTTGTTCTGATTCGCCATGAACTGGGTCATCACTTGGGTAAGCTGTGCTTGAGCTGCCATGAGCTGCTCCATCTCAGTGGGTTGGCGACGGGGAGGCATCTGCGGTTCAGCATAGGTAAGTTTAGAAAGAAACAACTACGACAATAGGATTCTACCCATGCATATGATCAAGCAACAACAAACAATAGCAGACAATCACAAGCAAGCAACACATCAACAAACAAGCAATCCAGCAACATCCCAGGTGTTATCCTAGCAGTATATACCTACTGAAATAGCTTTGCAAGAGTTGGCAATGGTTAACTAAACAGTTGATCAACTAAACAACCAAAACAACAATCTGCCAGAACAGTCCAGCAGCCTTCTCGAATTTTTCCGCCTGACTTAAACTCGTCAGAAAATTAAGACAATTTTTTTTCATATGGCACAAAGAGTTTCGCATCAGACCAATTTTTTTCAGATTTTTCCGAGTTACCAGAAAAATATGAAAAATCGCGCAATGCTGCTGTATCAGCAGAAAAACTGCAGCGAAAATAACACAGATAGTAACCAAATTGCCATAACTCTTTCATAAAATTCGCACAAATAAATCCTGGGATATTGGAGTACACAAATAAGAAACTAAACACTTTTAAACTAACACGAACTAAGTTTAATAATGATCGAGACTAATCCTAACGAGTTCTCCAAACATGGACTAATTGGTGGACTTCTATCTACTTCTTGAAGAGATTGAGGTAGGTCCTTGCGGTCATGCGTTGGCGCTTCGGCTCGCGGTACAACCATGGCGGCGGAGTGTACACCTCTCCTGAACCATCACTTGAGACTTAAAACTCCACCTCTTCTGGATCCTCCTCTTCTTCTTCATCATCAGCTACAACAGCAACAGCTTCATCTCCTCCACCATCATCGTCTCCATCATCATCATCCTCGTCCTCATCATCATCATCATCTCCACTGTCTTCATCATCCCCATTGTTGCCATCATCTCCATTGTCATCATGAGAGGGTGGATTCAGCTGTGCTTGGAGAGCGGCAATCTGGGCTGTCATAGCTTCAATGGTTTGGTATCTTTCCTGGACGGTCCCTTGCAACTGTTGTATGCTCTGGGTATTCTCTTGCACAGTGCCATGAAGATGTGCTATGGTCTCATCTCTGGCTATCAGGACAGTCTCCAGAACTCCCACAGCTTCATGCAAAGTTTCAATCTCCTGTCCTTGGACCACCATTCCATTGCTAGTAAAGTCTGCAATCTCCTTCAACATCCTCACCTTCTCTGCTAGAGCTCCATTCTCTCTTTCCATGTCCTCTATGTGCCTCCGACGGGGCGGCATGTTGTTCATGTCGCCCGGGGTAACCACAATGTTCCCATCTTCATCACGCCTTCCATAGTCACGGTAGTGTGAATCTGCAGGCAGTAGGTGTCAGACATAGTGGCACTGGCGAGACAGGGCTTCATGTACAGCCAAGTTGATTCCAAGTCCCCAGTTGCAGTATATCTTGGTATAGACCAAGTGCGCGGGGTTTGGCAAGGCGGCATCTCTGAATACGAAGGTAGTGATTTCCCATGCATCCTCTCCATATCCATAGGTGTACAGCCTTCTTCCCTTGAACATAGGCAGTGGCAATCCCAATGACTGAGAGAGCTGAGCTAACTGCCTTGCAAAGGGCCTTGGTGACTCCATGGTGACATACTCAGTCCTGACGTCTCCCATCTATCAAGTAAAAGAGGAAAGTGTGAGAACAACATATGGTAAGAGTCTACGAGGGTGAAAGGCATAAGAGGAAAGACAATGTTAATATAGGCTTAATAATTCTATGGCTTCCTAATCCAATCCTAGGTCACGATCCTACAGTCGACACACGGGCTCTGATACCATCCTGTAACACCCCGGTTCTGAAAAGACCGTGGCCTCTATGTGACATGCCAATCCCTGGATCGGTTCATTGGCCCACAATAGAGTAAGATAGATAATCATAGCAAAATAACCGTGTATCATGATCTACAAAGATCCAGAGTATCATTATTATAATAAAAGCTTAGCATAAAGCTAGCTCAAATTATTCAGGTAGCAACAAAACTAAATATATCCTCCAATCTTCAATTTGCCCACAAGTGAACAAGTGCCGAGTGGAGTATCGTGGCCTATAACGATCAATCAGAATCGGAATAACCTGCAACATGAAACGTAGCAGCCCCGAAGGGTCAATACATGGAATGTATGGCAAGTAGAGCTAGTAATGGAGACAATAATACTAACATCTACATGCATATCTAGCAAGTGGAGCTGTGTCTGGCTTGCATTTGCAAAAACATTTGTCCTACTTTCTTAAACAGTTTTGATTTTCTTTGAAAAGATCCCAATTAAGTTAACCCAACAATATTAGAACAATTATGAAATTTGAATGAGCGAGAAACATGTCATGGAATCAATATCTAGCAACTCAGATGTCCATAACCGGGGACACGGCTAATCGATTAGTTTATACACTCTGCAGAGGTTAGTACACTTTACCCATGTGACTTGGTCAGCCCAGCTCGTACCATCACTCTCATTTAGGGTGATGATAGGGAGAAGACCAAGAAGAGACTGTTCGGGAAGTAGCTCCTCAATCCCGACGCGCATCGGTCCAACCTACCAAAATTCTACATCTCTGGATACGCGGGTTCGAGTTACCACAACCTACTAAGTCCGACCAACCGCCCATTCCATTATTGGCACATGGTTGTACACGTAAGCTACACAATAAAGAAGCCAATCATTCTCTCTTGATACCTGGGTGCCTTTCCGCAATGAAACCACCAAAATTTATCAATACCATCACACCCAGGGGGTTCATTGATTAAGTTGCTTTTAGTTTTCATAAACCAATACTTTGAGAAAACAAGTATCAATGATGTAATCCAGCCCTCGTTCAACAAGCATGGCTAAGCACATCTACCAACGGTGGTTCATCTACAAAGAGGGTCCTACCACATAATAGGACATAGCATAGCGATAGTATCATCCTACACATGCATCTACAAAATACACCACAATGCATTGAAAATAGTAGGACGATATCATGAACAAAGTAGCATCTACTTGACTTGGTTGTAGCGGTCTGGAGCACAATCCACACACGAGCAAGCGTTGCACTCATCACAATCTACACGACACAATTGCAATCATAAACAAACAATCCACAACATATGCAACAAATATGATGCATGAATGCAAGAATGGCAAGTGAATTGGTGCTACAGCTGCACCACATAATTCTAATCCATAATACTACCGAATACATGCATGGAAAAATAGATTTGGCGCTAGGAAAACTAATAGACAAAAGTAATGCTCCAAACTAGAGCTAGAACTTAAATAATTCACTACCGGTAGTATACTGTTCGTAAAATCTTGGGAAAATTCTACCGCATAGGCATCGCTGAATTGAAACAGTAACAATTGGAATTACTAAAAAAGGAATTATAAAACTCTCCGAGTAATTAAAACACTGCAGAAAGCCATTAGACAAATACTGCAGAAGTTTTTACTGTAAGCCTATCCTTTTAATTTGCGATGAGATTCCCCTCGTTCACACGAGTTCAGGGACTTATCACACGCGATTTTTGGAGCTACGGATCTTTTTCTACGAATTTAATACTCCGAAAAGGCCACTAACTAGTTTGATTAAACTGTACTAAACCTGACAGTAAAAGTTTGAACCAAAGCTACAGCGAGATTCTACACGACTCACTGAACTCGTACATATTTTATTTGCAATTTTTGGCCAAGCGGTTGAATTTCTATGCAATTTACAAGATTCTACCGAAATCTGCCAACTAAAGGGATTAACGAAATTGACCCAGTCAACTGTGTCTGTTTGACTGGTCAACTCGTCTGCTGACTAGGCGCTGACTAGGCGTCTGACTAGTCAACGCCTGGGATGCTGACTAGTCAACGAACGATCTAAGCCGCTGATCTGGGATCTGACGGTGGCTGCTGTCTTACCGGAAACGGATGGCGAATCGGACTCCGGAAGGTGCGGCGAGTTCCGGACGGCGGCGACGATCAAATCCGGTGACGTGGTCTCCGCACGGACATTCACGCCAACAAACGGGTCAAGAAAATTAACGCGCCACGTGCGTGCGTATGCGTGCATGCAATGCAGCGTGCGTCTTGCGTGCGTGTGCATGCAAGCAGGCAGCGACACGTGGCAGCGGCGGCGGCAGCGGCGGCAGCGGCGGCGGCAAGCAGCGGCGGCGGCGGTGGCAGCGGCTGCGCGCGGGCGACGGCGAGGGCGCGAGGTGTCAAGCGGGCGGCTCACAAGGAGGCGGCAAGGCAGAGAGAGAGAAGAGGAGGCGGCGGTGGCCTCACCGGTGGCGGATGGAGGTGGCAGCGGCGGCGGATCGACGGCGGCGGGCGCCGAGGCGGGCGGACGCGAGCGGGGGCGGCTCCCGAGGAGGAGGCGATGGCGGCGGGCGATCGCGCGGGGCAGGGGTCGGGCTCGGTTCCCGAGGCGGCCGGCTCGGCCCTTTAAGTGGGCCCCTTGCGCGGGTCCTACTCCAATTCGGCGCGAAACTGGACTCGAACTCGGAAATCGGTCCGGATATTCGGACCGTTTTCCGGCGGTTTATTAAAACGTCCGAGTCTTTTGCATACGAACTCCGATTGGAGCGATTCTCGCGCCTACTGGTTCGTATCGTCGAGGGGAATAACCTTCAGTCAAAGTTTGCACGAAAACTCGAACCTACAGGGGTGGTTGTTGCAAGTCCCTCTAAAGCTCCCCGCAAGAACCTGGTATCGAAACAAAATAGGGTTTCGAAGATGGCGTTCCGCCGAACCTTTCTACGCGACGGTTTTGCATGGAAAGATATGATGCAATGCTATGAATGATATGCAAGACCAAATCTAAAATTTGGGATGTGACAACCAGGAACATGTATCTCGCTGTTCTGAGACCATGGGGAATTCTAAAGGGGGGAGAGAGATCCTTCGTGAGGAGTGATACGTCGGAAACGTATCTATAATTTTTGATGCTCTATTCTTGTTTAGTATCTACTTTGCTTTGCTTTGTCTATACTTTGAGGTGTTTTTATATCTTCTCTGTACCTACCTATTAACAAGTTTCCACAGTGCTAGTTTCCTGTTTTCTTCTGTTTTTTTGGATCAAGAAAGGCAGAAAATCAATATTCTCGGAATTGGACGGACAAAATCCAAATTCAATATTTTAACATGGGCGACACGAAGTCCAGAGGAGAGACGGAGAGGCGAGCCAGGGCCACCACACCCCCTAGTCGTGGATGGGACCACCCCGTGCCTGGGCAGGGCGTGAGCCCTCTGGCCGCCTCCTAGCCTCGCCTCTTCGCCTATAAGAAGCCCCCGATACAGAAATCCTAGGAACCCGATCAAAAATCCACGAAACCTTCTGTAGCCGTCGCCACCATCGTCCCAAGATCGGGGGGATGTGAAGTTCTTCCCGGCACCCTGCCGGAGGGAAGATCATCCCTGAGGCCTTCTTCTTCGGTATGAAGCGTGAGTAGTTCCACCTTGGACTACAGGTCCATGTAGTAGCTAGATGGTTGTATCTCATCCTTGTTCTTTCATGTATAGATCTTGTGAGCTCCGTTCATGATCAAGATCTAATCTATTTGTAATCATGTATGTTGTGTTTGAAGGGTTTCGCGGCATAGTAAATCAAAATTTTCTACGGATGCGAACAGAGGGAAATCCAAGATCTAATCTAGGAGATGCAATCAACGAGAGAGATTGGATTAGATCTTCATACCCTTGAAGATTCGCACAGCGGAACGTTCGTCGGAACGTGGGTGATGTAGTCGTACTCGCTTCTCCTCCTCGCGATCCGATCCGATCTAGCACCACAAATGGCGGTGCCTCTGTGAGATGCACATGTGCAGCACCTCGACGTCTCCTCCTTCCTCGGACCAGCAAGTATGGTGGAGAGATAGATTGGATCTACAACACGACGGCGTGGTGTATATGGTGGAGAATTTCTGCAGCAGGGCTTCGCCTACAAACAGTCGGGAGGGAGAGAGGAAAGGTAGCAAGGCGGCTAGGGTTTGGAGGAGAGGTGTGTGCGCCCCACCCTCTTTATATAGAGGGGCAGCCTCAGCCCCTCCCAAGCCCAAAGGATAAGGAGTGGGGGCATGGAATCTCCCTCTTCTAGAAACCCTATCTCTAGTTTAAACGATTTAAACTCTCTAGGATCGGCTGGCCCTATGGGGCCTTGTGCCCTGGCCCAATGCGGAACACTCCTAATAGGCCCATGCCCTCCCGGAAGGTGGGGCCACATTGGTCCCTTCCGAAGGTTCTAGAAGCTTCCGACAATACCGATTAACCCAACAATTCAACTCCAAAACTGCACCGCTTATATGAATCTTATTCTCCGGACCATTCCGGAACCTCTCGTGATGTCCCGGATCCCATCCGAGACTCGAACAAAAATTCATAAACCAATTATCCAATCTATCCTAGCGTCGAGATACGTTAAGTGTGTGACCTGCGGGTTCGAGAATATGCACATGATCTTCTATCAATAATCAGCGGTGCAGGCACCCATATTGACTCCACACATTCATCGATGATCATATCGGACGAACCACGATGCCAGGATTCAATCAATCCCATATATATTCCTTCGTCTCGCGATATTTTACTTGCCCGAGATTCGATCATCGATGCCGTCATACCTAGTTCAATCTCGTTCACGGCAAGTACTTTACTCGTAATCCGATATCACTTTGTGATTAACTCCTTAACCACATGCTTGCAAGCGGTGTTGATATCGATTACCGAGGGCCCGAAGTATATCTCTCCGACTTGGGAGGGACAAATTCCATCTCGATACATACAACCCAACAGATACTTTCCGATCACCTCAGAAACACCTTTATGATCACCCTCTCATAGGATGACGTTTGATCACCTCAAAGCTTTCTTCATACCGTGGAGTTGCATTATCTCATGGTCTAAGGAATACAATATTTGACATAGGAAAAGCTTCGCAAAGATGAACACGATGAACGATCTAATTGCTTCGCTTAGTTTGGGTCATCCATCATATCATTCTCCCAATGATATGATCTCATTATCAATTGACAACTCATGTGTATGGTTAGGAAACCTTAACCATCATTGATCAATGAGCTAGTCCTTAGAGGCGCATCAGGGACACGGTGTTGTTCACAAACCACACAAGTATTAATGTTTCCGCTTAATACAATTCTAGCATGGAATATAAACTTTATCATGAACAAGAATTATAATAATAACATCTTTATTATTGCCTCTAGGGCATAATTCCAACATCTCCCACTTGCACTAGAGTCAATAATCTAGTTTACATCCGGCAACTATCTCACACCCATGGCAATCGAGGTGTTGATCATGTTTTACACGTGGAAGAGGTTTAGTCAATGGATCTGCGACATTCAGATCCGTATGTACTTTGCTAATCTTCAGATCTCCATCTGCTATATAATCTCGGATTATATGAAACTTGCGGTTGATATGCTTGGTCTTTGGATGATATCTTGGTTCCTTAGCGAGTGCTATGGCGCCAGTTTTGTCACACAATATCTCCAGTGGGTCCAATGCACTTGGAACCACGCCAAGCTCAGTGATGAAGTTTCTGATCCAAACTCCTTCACTTGACGCTTCTGCAGCAGCCATGTATTCCGCTTCCACTGTAGATCTCGCGATCACGCTTTGCTTGCAGCTTCTCCAGCTCACATCTCCTCCATTCAAAATATAAACATATCCTGTCTGAGATTTGGAATCATCCTTGTCGGTGTCGAAACTAGCATCGACGTAACCTTTTACGACAAGCTGTTCATCACCCCCATAGACTAAGAACATTTCTTTAGTTCTATTTAGGTACTTTAGGATGTTCTTCATGGCTGTCCAAATGTTCCACTCGATCACTTTGATATCTCGTCAAACTAAGAGCATTGGACACATCCGTCTAGTACACAAGATGGCATACATGATGGAACCTATGGCGAGGCATAAGGCACTTTGCTCATAGCTTCCCTATCATTTACATCAGAGTGGACACCGAGCCTTGCTCAATATCTTACCCGACAACATAGGCATGAACCTTTCTTTGCCTTATCCATTCTCGAACCTTTTGAACTTTGTCTAGGTATGTACTCGGCTTAAAGCTATCAGCGTCTTTGTCTATCTCTATAGATTTTGATGCCCAATATATAAGCTTCACCTAGGTCTTTCATTGAAAACACTTGTTCAAATAACTCTTCACATCGTTAAGCATGTTGATGTCATTTCCGATAATCAATATGTCATCCACATACAGTACCAGAAACGTCACCGAGCTCCCACTCACTTTCTTGTAGATACAAGCTTCGTAGAAATTTGGAACAAATCCAAAGCTCTTGATCACTTGATCAAAACGAAGGTTCCAACTCCGAGATGCTTGCTTCAGTCCATAAATGGAACGCTAAAGTTTGCATACTTTACTAGCATCCTTAGGATCGACAAAACCTTCGGGTTGCATCTTATACAACTCTTCATCAATGTTCCTATTGAGGAAAGCAGTCTTGACATCCATCTGCCATATTTCATAATCATGAAACGCAGCAATTGCTAATAAAATCCGAATGGACTTAAACATCGCTACGGGAGAGAAAGTCTCATCGTAGTCAACACCTTGAACTTGTCAAAAACCTTTTGCGACAAGCCGTGCTTTATAGACGGTAACATTACCATCCGCGTCCGTTTTCTTCTTGAATATCCATTTGCACTCAACGGCCTTTCGGTCGCTAGGAGGATCCACCAAAGTCCATACTTGGTTTTCGCTCATGGATCCCAATTCGGATTTCATGGCTTCCACCATTTCTCGTAGTCCGCTCATCATCGCTTCCTCATAGTTCAGAGGTTCACCGTCTTCTACCAACAAGACAGTCAAGATGCTGCCGTACCACTCGGGAGGGCACGTGACCTTGTCGACTGCGACGTTCAAGAGCAACATCGTCAAGCTTCATGATCCTTGTCATTAGCTTCCTCTATTGTTGGTGCAAAGGCACTTGAACACTTTCAGTCTGCGCTACTCCAATTCAAGAGAAGGTTCAATAACCTCGCCTAGCTCTACTTTCCTCCCACTCACTTCTTTAGAGAGAAACTCCTTCTCAAGAAAGGAACCGTTCTTTCACAAACACTTTGCCTTCGGTTCTATGATAGAAGGTATACCCAATAGTTTCCTTAGGGTATCCTATGAAGACGCATTTCTCCGCTTTGGGTTCGAGCTTGTCCCATCAACTTCTTGACGAAGCTTCCGCATCCCCAAACTTTAAGAAACGACAACTTAGGTTTAGCACCAAACCACAGTTCATATGGTGTCGTCTCAACGGATTTGGATGGAGCCCTATTTAAAGTGAATGCAGCGTTTCTAATGCATAACCCCAAAATGATAACGACAAATCAAGAAGAGACATCATTGATCGGACCATATCTAATAGGGTTCGATTCCGCTCGAACACACCATTGCGCTGTGGTGTTCCGGGTGGCGTGAGTTGTGAAACGATTCCACTTGCTTTAAGATGTGTGAGAAAATCATAACCCAAATATTCACCTCCACGATCGGATCGTAGAAACTTAATCTTTCTGTTACGACGGTTCTCCACTTCATTCTGAAATTCCTTGAACTTTTCAAATGTTTCATATTTATGTTTCATTAAATAGATATACCCATATCTACTTAAGTCATCGGTAAAAGTGAGGAAATAGCGATATCCACCGCGCGTTGAAACACTCATCGGTCCTCATACATCGGTATGTATGATTTCCAACAAGTCCGTTGCTTGCTCCATCATACCGGAGAACGGGGTTTTGATCATCTTGCCCATGAGGCATGGTTCGCATGTGTCAAATGATTCAAAATCAAGAGACTCCAAAAGTCCATCAGAATGGAGTTTCTTCATGCGCTTTACACCAATATGACCTAGACGACAGTGCCACAAATAAGTAGTATTATCACTATCTACTTTGCATCTCTTAGCCTCAATGTTATGGATGTGTGTTTCATCCCTTTCGAGATTTAGAATAAATAAACCATTCACAAGAGGTGCATGACCATAAAAGATGTTACTCATATAAATAGAACAACCATTATTCTCCGATTTAAATGAATAACCGTCTTGCAATAAACACGATCCAGAAATAATGTTCATGCTCAACGCAGGCACATAATAACACTTATTAAGGTTTAAAACTAATCCCAAGGTAAAACTAAGGAGAGCGTCGACGGCCATCACATCAACTCTTGATCCGTTGCCAGCATCGTCACCTCATCCTCGCAGTCAGCCGCTCATTCCTTAGCTCCTGTTTGAGTTACAAATATTAGCAACGAACCGGTATCAAATACCCGAGCACTACAACGAGGGATAGTAAGGAAAACATCAATAACATGTATATCAAATATACCTTTGATGGTGCCACCTTCTTATCCGCTAAGTACTTGGACATTTGCCCAAAGGACCCTTGTCCTAGCAATAGAAGCACTCGATGTCGGGCTTAGGACCGGACTTGAGCTTCTTCTCGCGAGGGCATTGCTTGCCGCCCTTCTTGAAGGGTTTCTTTGCTCCTTACCTTTCTTAAAGGAGGGCTTGTTGACCATCAACACATGATTATCCTTCTTGATGTCCACCTGCAGCCTTCAACTTTGCGAAGAGCTCGGTGATCGTATCGGTGGAACCAATCGATTATGAGTCACTAAAAACTTTTTTAGCCGGGAGGAGTGATTGCGAACCCTGTCAATCTTGAGCTCCTCCGAATCGTGCATTCCGGTTTCTCAAGCGTTGAGTGTAGCCCGACATCTTTATGGCGTGCTCACTAACGAAACTCCCTTCCTCCATCTTGCGCTTAAAGAACTTCGAGATCTCATATCTCTCAGAACGGGCCTGAGTCTGAAACATGGTTTTCAGCTCCTCGAGAATCTCGAAGGGCCCGGGATACTCTTCAAAACGATTTTGAAGCTCCGGTTCCATAGCAAACAACATGGTGCTCTTAATCACACCATAATCATATTTGCGCGACTGATAGACAGCTTTCTCATCAGCCGGCGCAGTTGCAGCAGGGGGGTCACCTAACGCTTTCCCAAGGACATAGTCCTTTTGTCCGCCAGACAGAATGATTCTTAGATTGCGGAACCAATTGGTGAAGTTAGACCCATTTTTCTAAGCTTTTCCTTCTCAGCAAAAACGTTGAAGTTGAAGTTGGACTTGGCCATGTGATCTACAGTATTTGCAAGTACAATTTAGACTATGTTCATGATAAATAGTTCAATTTAATCAAATTACTAGATGAACTCCCACTAAATTCAACATCCCTCAAGTTGTTTAGTGAACACGATCCAAATTCACCACACCTAATCCGATCATCACGAGAAGAGATGTGGTTTCAATGGTGGACAACAAAGTGTCGATCATATCACTCATATGACTCATGCTTAACCTTTCGGTTCTTGTGTTCCGAGGCCATGTCTCATATGCTAGGCTCGTCAAGCTAGACCCAAGTATTTACGCAGTGCAAAACTGGCTTGCACCCGTTGTATGGGAGCGTAGAGTCTATAGCACCCGATCATCACGTGATGCTTGGACACGACGAACTTTCGCAACGGTGCATACTTGGGGAGAACACAGTTTTTATCTTGATCTTTAAGTGAGGAATCATCTTATAATGCTAGCGTCGCGATCTAAGCATAATAAGACACATAAAGGGATAAACATCACATGCATATAACTTTATGTGACATGGTATAGCCAATCCTCGCGCAATTATCTCCATCTTGTGCGTTCCGGCATGATCTCCATCACTCCACCATGATTGCCTCCACCACGAATAGCAACTACAACTATTGCTAACTACTTAGCGATAAAGTAAAGCTATTACATGGCGTATAAGAAGTTGACTCGCAGGTCATACACAATTATAAAGACAACCATATGGCTCCTGCCGGTTGTGTACTCATCGACATGCAAGTCGTGAAACATTACAAAACATGATCATCGCATACAATATACACATCACATCTTGGGCCATACCATATCACAGAAAACACTCCCTGCAAAAACAAGTTAGACGCCTCTACTTTGTTGTTGCATGTTTTACGTGGCTTATGGGAGTAGATGCTAAGAACGATTCTTACCTACGGAAAGCCACAACGGTGATATTATGGTTGCCAAACTCCGGTGTTAATCCCATGACAACTATAGTGAGAGAAACTGACATCCACCAGCCGCATGTGTGGAACAAGACACACGTCAAGTCACTACAAGAAATGTGTCAAACTATGACGTTTTGGTAGTGACCCTGAATGAAATCGTCATAAATTTATGACGATTCTACACTAGATGGTCGTAAGCTATTTGGGAGGGCCAAATCCTTATTAAACTATGACGATTTCGTGAAAAACGTCGTAATTTCTATGGACAAAATCGTCATAATTTCTAGACAGGTTGAGATATTAGAGAAGGTCAATATCAGTAGAGGATGTAAACATAATGAACGGATGGATGGTGAAGTATGGAAACTTGTTGTGTGGATCGATGACGGCATCCAGCAAGACGATAATCATCTAGGTCAGCCGCATCCAACCCCACCTACCCCCATCGCGCAGAACCCTTCCTCGGTTCCTCCTCTCCTCGAGATCCACCTGGCGCCTCCATCCCGATACCATCTCCTCCTTCCTGGCACCACGCCGGCCACCCCAAACCACCGGCACCCTCCGCACCACCATCGCCTCACCCTCGACCCCATATCCGCTCATGGATTTCTCCTATACGCTGACTGATCCAGATCGAGGGAGCACCTGCGCTGTCCTGCCTCTCCTCGCTGGTGGCCAGACATCGACATGGAAAGTGTAGGGAAGGGCGCGGATGGTGCCTGTTTGCCGGTGGTGCATGAATCGCGGAGCCCCATCCTTTCACTCTCCCCCATAGCGAACCTCGCGATGCAAGACACGATTCAGACCACTGGACTCCGTCGACATCGCCATGACCATGGAGGTGTGCATCAAGGACGTCACCCCCCTCTAGATGCTCGGATACCGTTAGTCTCTCTCTCCCATACTCTCATCGGTCTGTCCTTGCTGATCCATGTTTTGCATGGGGATGGGATTTGATTTTGGCCATAGGTCCCTTCTCCCAGAGGGTGCTACTCATGGTGGAGGAGAAGAAGGTGCCCGTCTAGAAGAAGCTCATCGACGTCATCAACAATCCCCATTGGTTTGTTCCTACATCCCTATCTCGATCCTCCTCCTAAAATAGTCCACTCACGAAAGTACAAAACCACTTGACGAGTAAGTGCTAGATAGATTACTAGTCAGTCATGTTGGTCATGCCTTCGGTGAAGTCATGTTGGTGCTTCCTTTGGTGAAGTACGAACTGAATTGCGAGGCTGTCAATTTTTAGCAGGCCCGATCATTCCTGTTGGTGCTTACTTAGATGATTCGGGGATTAAAACAGGACAGTTAAATACTCGTCCTTGAATTTCTTCTAGTTGCAGATACATGCCATGATCAAAGTAATAATAGATAATCTGACATCTCCTTGTGTGGAAGAACAAATACCAACTCTGTTTCAGCTGTTCGAATACTATATGATTGATATATTTCTTTGTCCGTAATCTCTACTATTTAAAAAGAACGAACCTGTTCCGTTTTCTGCCTCCGCATCACTACGTCGTACCCTTTCGTCGTGCTCCTCTTCGCGTGTCCCGCTGTGCCCAAATGGGCCAAACCTAACTAATAGTATCGCTGCCTCCCTATTCTTCCTGGTGTGAGATTAACTCCGTAACCCTGTCCATCGAGACGAACCCAGAACCCTAGATCGCCGCCACGACTCTCCCATCCCTCCCTGCATGCCAGTCGAGGCTCGCACGTCATCGCGCCTGCATCGGCCGCCATGCGTCGACATGACCAATTCATGATGCGTGTGCAGGTGCTGATCAACTGAATCCATGTATATAATGGCGTTTGCATCCCTTTCCTATTACCAAAACAGACAGAATACGATCACGAATATGAATCCACCAAATATGTTCTCATATGTATATCCAGTTTATTTTTGTCAATTATTTTACTGCGGTTACTGATTTTCTCTCTGTTTCAGGTTGAGAAATGTTGTAGTTTAAATCCATGGATTTTGAATATGGATGAATATCTCAGATGGCGATATTTTGAGGGATCACAATCCTTTGATGGTACTCACTGTTTGCTTCCCTCTTGTATTTTTTTCTTAGGTACTGATTGTTGCTGCTCTCTTGTATTTTTTCGTAGGTGTTATCAAGTATATGGATGAATAAGTGATGCAAGCACGCAGGGATCCAGGTACTGATTGTTGCTGCTCTCTTGTATTTTTTCTTAGGTGCTATAAAGTATATTCAGTTCAGAAGTTAGCAAAGGAGTTATCCAGTATATCCCTTCAATGATAACTCTATTTCCAAGGACATGTGCTCATAAAATTAAGTTTGCGTTGCCCTTCACTTATCAGGACTATTAAGTTAACTATTTTAGGTTTGTACAATTTTCATGAGCACTTGCACTCTGAACAAATTCATTTGTGGGGCATTACTGACTTTTGTGCTATATCAGGACTTAGATTCAGAACATCGTTGCCTCTTGTGATGTCAAATTTCCAATTGGACTTGTGGGCCTTGCATATTCTCATGGTGTTTCTCATGTGTAAGTTGAATGATTCTATGTTTCTGTGAGAATCTGTGTGTGCATTTTTCTGTTATTCTTGAGCCTAAGTTGAATGATGTGTACCTTTTGTTTTACAATATGAACCAGAACTTTTCCTGGCTTGATCTGTCGAATGAAACAACCAAAGATTGTTCTTCTGATTTTTTTCCAGGCAAGATTGTCTTTATCGGAGCAAAGGTAGCAGTCTTTTATTGTATATACTTCTGTTGGCTATTCTTTTTGTACACTGAAAGACTGAAACTATTTTCTTTCTGGTGAGAGAAGATACATACGCTGGCTTTGAAAACATATATCATGTGCTCATAGAGTTTAGAAAAGTTCAGCAATGGTATGCACTATACTTTTCTTTCTTTCTGATTATGTAAGTCTGCAGTGTGCTAGAAATTTCGTCTAAATAGGGAATTTTTTGGACAATTGATAAAGTGTGAGCGTATGGTCAATAGTTAGACCTGATATCTGCATGTGCTTATAGCAGCGAGGAACTTGTTCTTTTAGTATACAACAATTTTAAATTTGCACTTCTTGAATACTATTACTGGTTAGTCATTTAATGTGTCAGCTTTAATGTCAAGCACACTCTCATGCTTTTATGAGGACTCATGTTTTCTGGGAATTGAGGTTGCTGAGTAGTAGTTCATCTTGGTGAAAGTCGACTTTCATGTAAATTTGAATCTTTGTCGCTTGGTTGATTTATGGCTACCTTTTTCCCACCTTTCTGTGTTCGCTACATTATCTTTTAAGATTTTAAATTAGCTACTTAGAAGAATAAAACTAATTATATGTTACCAACCTAGTAATAGCTTCATTGCACAATACTATTGTTCCTTTTGCTCATTTTCAGTTAGCGGGCAATCTTGTTTCACCAAGTCTAATTCTGCATGTTCTTCCTTTTTACGATAGTCATCAGTATACATTGTTTTCAGAATGTTTCTAAAGTTTTGGAAGGAGGTTTGGTTTAGTTTATCTGTTCCTAATTTTAGTATGAAAAGTGAGTTTTTTCTTCAAATTACAGTGCATTTATCTAAATATCTCATCGATGCCTCATTGCCTTTTTGTTGGACTACAGGTACACGCCAAATAAGTTTTCTGTGTGCACTTTCTTGGTGCTTGTGTACTGCAAAATATAGTGTTGTATGCTGATCATTTGGGCTCATAAGTGTACTGCAAAAGTATAGTAGGGACAGAATATTCCCCTTATTGTTTATAAGTGAGGGTACTACATATCTTTATTAGAAAACTAAGTTAGGGCCTATGCTGCATAGAGAACTAAGTTAGAGATTTAGAGCCAGCTAAAATAATGCTGCTGCTCATTACAGTATTTATCCAGTCTTGTAATAATCAATTAACACCTTGGTCAATTGACCGTGCAAGTAAACACTCTATGATCCTAGAATTTTGTGTGACTTCATATTTTTTTAGGCTGCATTCTTTCAATTCTTACTGTAGCTCATAGTATACCTCTTCTTCTCAGGCAGGATCCATGGTAGCGACTCAGATGGAGATCATCCAGATCCTGGCTAGTGTCATACTACAAGCCATGTTGGGGAAGCTGCAGGTTCCATGATGTACTTGTCATGCTTAATAGATCTATTTATTCCTGTGTAGTTGTGACACAATGCTGCTTAATAGACAATAAGTAGAAGATGTGATGATTGCCATGGTATCATATTTTGTTGAATTGTGTTAGGTACATGATTTTGGTAGCATTTTTTGTATGCAAGCTAGTTATATATTTGTTTGGTTAGGATATGTGGAATACAAGTTCTTCCCTGTTGCACATAGTTTTGATCTGATCCACCACTTTCATATAAACAAAGGACTATGAAATATTGCACTTGAATACAGTATATCGTTTATGATGTTGATTTTCATACCGGAATTACGGATTGTTGTGAGGTAGTACTTGCCATCTTAATAAGTTTGTTGCTAAAGAAGTTCCAGTTTTGAATATACTAGCACCTTTACCATGAATAATGTTCTGATGATTTTCTATAGATTGATCTTGTGTGCTAAACCGTGTCGTATTGTACTACTGCAGTTTTGGTGCTGAACCTTTGCTCATAGTTTTGCAGATTTATCTTGGAAGATGGAAAGGGTTGGAGTACTCTACACATTATACGTGTGCGACTAGTCCTGGAGTGGCATATGCAAGTCTGTCGACGGTGATGAGGGCCATCCACGCCTACCGAGGCGACTTGAGCGCTGGAACTTTGTGCGGCTGACCAGGTGAAGATGACATCCGTATGCGCAGATCGCCCATCGGTGCTACCCAAATGGGAGCTATATTTAATTATATGTTATGTTCTTTTTACGGTAGAACAATTAATTGACAATTATACTTTATCTATTGCATTTGTCGTAATTCTTGATAGTATTTGCCTCCTTAGCATAAATTGAAGTCAGTTATGTATACTGATCTGTGCCTTCATTCTAGATAGTAAATTGCCAATTTATACTGAATATAAATTGAAGTTAGTTTTTTTACAAATATGTTCTTACTCCTTTTTATAATGATTTTATAGGAGGATGATAGGAGGTCTTCAATGAGACGCCAAACACAAGAGATTATGTCATCAAAGCTTGGATGGAACAAGGTTGTGTAATCTGCTTGTGTATAACTGTATTGTGTCCCTTGGATGGATAGGAGGATGATTTAGTAGGATGTGTACTCTGTTCCTTGTGTATAACTTGTATTTTGTTGTGATGTAATTAGCCGTGTTATAATTCTGTACTGTAATTCGAATTCTGGTTCATATATATTGTGATAAAAATAAGTGTGATGACTCGTTGTTTGGTTGCATGAGTGGATCAAGTAAGAGTTGGAATATCAAAAATAAAAATTGTAATATGGTATATGCTCAGAATTAAAGCGGTATGTAAAAGGCCATGGCCCATATTTAAAATGGACTATAAAAAGGTCAAGGCCCAAAAGGAAATCGACTATAGAAAGGTGAATAAACAAATTTAAATGCCCTGTAAATGTGCTTGGCCCAGAAAAAAAATGCTGGAATTATTGGGCTCAGCCCATTTATACCATAAAATGGACTGGGCTGATTTTGATTTAAGACAATTTCATTTCGTCACAATTTTGCCACGTAGGATCGGCCACATAGGATCTAAGCTGGCCTAGACAGATTGTCCGTGACGATACGAGATCGTCATAACTCTTATGACGATCCAATATCGTCATAAACGGTTATGACGATTTCACAAAAACCGTCGTTATAGTTCATTTGCGACGCCCAGCTTTCGACGATCTCAAAATCGTCATAAAATCGTCATAAACAGACTATTATGACGATTCTGTGACGAAAATGGAGGGTCATAGAAGCCTACATTCCTTGTAGTGAGTGCGGAGCCGGTCTCGCGAACGACGTCGCGTAAGGTTGGCCTGGACCGCTTCAATCTCACTATCCCGCGTCATAAGAAGAACACAAACAAGAGGCTTGCAACAGAAAACATCAACGCCCGCAACAACCATGTTGAGTTCTACTCGTGAAACACATCTACGCATAGATCTAGCTCTAATACCACTGAAGGGTTTCGCGGCATAGTAAATCAAAATTTTCTACGGATGCGAACAGAGGGAAAGCCAAGATCTAATCTAGGAGATGCAATCAACGAGAGAGATTGGATTAGATCTTCATACCCTTGAAGATTCGCACAGCGGAACGTTTGTTGGAACGTGGGTGATGTAGTCGTACTCGTTACTCCTCCTCGCGATCCGATCCGATCTAGCACCACAAGTGGCGGTGCCTCCGTGAGATGCACACGTGCAGCACCTCGACGTCTCCTCCTTCCTCGGACCAGCAAGTATCATGGAGAGATAGATTGGATCTACAACACGGCGTGGTGTATATGGTGGAGAATTTCTGCAGCAGGCTTCGCCACAAACATGGGAGGTAGAGAGAAAGCTAGCAAGGCGGCTAGGGTTTGGAGGAGAGGTGTGGGGTTGGTGCGCCCACCCCTCTTTATATAGAGGGGCGCAGCCTAGCCCCTCCCCAAGCCCAAAGGATAAGGAGTGGGGGCATGGACTCCCTCTTCTAGAAAACCTATCTCTAGTTTAAACGATTTAAACTCTCTAGGATCGGCTGGGCCCTATGGGGCCTTGTGCCCCGGCCCAATGCGGCCAGGACACTCCCTCATAGGCCCATGCCCCTCCCGGAAGGTGGGGCCACGTTGGTCCCTTCCGAAGGTTCTAGAAGCTTCCGACAATACCGATTAACGGAACAATTCGAACTCCAAAACTGCACCGCCTTATATGAATCTTATTCTCGGACCATTCCGAACCTCTCGTGATGTCCCAGATCCCATCCGAGACTCAACAAAAATTCATAATCCAATTATCCAATCTATCCTAGCGTCGAGATACGTTAAGTGTGACCGCGGGTTCGAGAATATGCGCACATGATCTTCTATCAATAATCAACAGCGGGTCTGCACCCATATTGACTCACACATTCATCGATGATCATATCGGATGAACCACGATGCCGGATTCAATCAATCCCATATACATATTCCCTTCGTCTCGCGATATTTTACTTGCCCGAGATTCGATCGTTGCATCCGTCATACCTAGTTCAATCTCGTTTCACAAAGTACTTTACTCGTTCCGTAATCCGATATCACTTTGTGATTAACTCCTTAACCACATGCTTGCAAGCGGTGTTGATATCGATTACCGAGTGGGCCTGAAGTATATCTCTCCGACTTGGGAGGGACAAATTCCATCTCAATACATACAACCCAACAGATACTTTCCGATCACCTGAGAGACACCTTTATGATCACCCTCGCATAGGATGACGTTTGATGACCTCAAAGCTTTCTTCCGGTACCAGGGAGTTGCATTATCTCATGGTCTAAGGAATAAAATATTTGACATAGGAAAAGCTTCGCAAAGATGAACACGATGAAACGATATACACTACTAGGAAAACAGCTATAGGTAATCAGCACATCCGTGGCGCACATGACTATAGTGCGCCACAGATGTGTGTGGTCCAGGGCCCTGTTGGACGCTCGCCAAACATCTGTAGCGCACTATAGTCATGTGCACCACGGTTGTTAGTGTCATCTGTGGCGCACATGGGGGGGTGCCTTGCCCAGCGCCGCCTCTGTGAGCATTACAAAAATCTGTGGCGCACATGGCATAGTGCCACAGATGATGTAACTAGCCGTGGGCACTCGCCCTAGTGCCCTACGCCTAAGTGGCATGCACCAACTCCACCCCCCACACCCCCGTGGATCGCCTTTTTAGGGTTTGCAAAAAATAAACGAAAATGATAAACACTTCAAAAAATTAAATCCTTTCATATTTAGGTAGGTAATGTGGTATAGCTTCTAGTAAAATTAACAAAAATGAGTTTCGACTTTATTTGCAAAAAAAAGTCATGCCACGGTAAAAAGGCCGTAACTTTTGCATACGATGTCGAAAAAAAACGTATAATATACCAAAATGACCAGAACGAGATTCCAACTTTAGGTCGTTTAGCGATTTTTTAGAATCTCAAAATTCGAAAAGAGTAAAAAGTTATGGCAAAAACAAGATTTTTTGCTGAAGAAAAAAAAATTGAGGCAACTTACCCGTAGCGCACCACCACCTAGTGCGCCACGGATAATCTTGGGCGGGATTCAAATTTGAATCACCACCCCACCCACCTACCCCTATTCCCTCCCTCTTCTCTTTTTATTCTCCTCCCTCCTCCTTTTCCTTCTCTCTTCTCCTTCTCCTTTTCCTTCTCTCTTATCCTCCTCCTCCTCCTCCTCCTCCTCCTCCTCCTTTACTTCTCCTCCTTCCCTTGCCGTGGCAGTGACGATGGCGATGGCGGCGGCGACCTTCTCCTCCTCCTTGCAGTCATGACGGCGAAGACCTCCTTCCTTGCGGCCTCCTCCTCGCCTCCTCCTTCCTTGCGGCCTCCTCCTTGCAGTCATGAAGAGCGACGACGAGCTCCGACGACCGCCGAAGACCTCCTTCTCCTTGCGGCAACCTCCTCCCTTCTCCAGCCACACCTCACTGCCTCTCTTCCTCGATGCCGGCAAGGAGTAGCAAGTCCACGGCCTCCCGCACCTCCCTGCGGTGGTAGGTCATGGCCACGGCCACCTCCCTGCCGGCGAGGCGACACGACGGCGGCGATGCGGACCCGATTGCTTTTGCAATTCAAAACGAGGGTGTTTTTTGCATTTTTTTTTGATTTTTGAAAAAAACATCCGTGGCGCACATGTACCCCTACCCGTGGCGCACCTGGTAGTGCGCCACGCCTATCTCGATATAACCGTGGCGCACCATGCAGTGCGCCACGGCTACGAGATAGCCGTAGCGCGAGGCCCGTGGCGCACTGCTAGTGCGCCACAGAAGGCCTTTTCATGTGCGCCACGAATAGGCGTTTTTCTAGTAGTGATAATTGCTTCGCTTAGTTTGGGTCTGTCCATCATATCATTCTCCCAATGATATGATCTCATTCTATGGTTAGGAAACCTTAACCATCATTGATCAATGAGCTAGTCCTTAGAGGTGTACCAGGGACACGGTGTTGTTCACAAACCACACAAGTATTAATGTTTCCGCTTAATACAATTCTAGCATGGAATATAAACTTTATCATGAACAAGTATTATAATAATAACATCTTTATTATTGCCTCTAGGGCATAATTCCAACAGTGTTTGCGTGGATCCGATGGATATTGAGATTACTATGTCAGATTGATTAATGGTTTTGTCTTATGATACTATCATGTATGTGTTGTTTGTGATTTTGCATGCTCTCTGTTGTTAGTAGCTATCTCGGTGAAGTAGTTGCTAGTGACTCCAAGAGGTGGTATTTATGCTCGATAGTGGGTTCATGCCTCTAGTTTCCAAGGGAAGTGACAGAAATATCTTCGGTTGTAGATGTGATGTTGCCACTAGGGAGAAAACAACGGTCTCTTGTTCATGGAACAAGTGGATTGTTTACCTTACACACTTTGCTTAAAGCAATTGTCTGTTGCTTGCAACTTAATACTGGAGGGGGTTCGGATGATAACCTGAAGGTGGACTTCTAGTGATAGATGCAGTTGGATGACGGTCTATGTATATTGGTGTATTGCCCAATCGAATCTCATAGGATCTTTTTGTCTGGTATTGCATTGTTATGCCTAGATCAGTTCCTGTCAATTGCCCTGCTGTAATTTGTTTACTCTTCATGCCATGTGGTTTATCTAAGGAGAGCACCTCTAGTGAACTATGGACCCTGGTCCAACCTTTACCATTGATACATCCTCGACTGTTACCTGTTTACTTGCTGCAAACCATTACCTTGGACACCATATGTTATTCTTCCTCATGTAGGCGATATCATGTGTAAGCATTGTTTCATGCATGAGGTAATTAAACCGGTTCATAAAAGAAATGAATGTTGACATAAAAAATCTCTTTTCGTTTCTCTCTTGAAATCCATGAATTTTTTTTCCAAATCTATGATCAAACAAGCTAGAAACATCGAGAAAATTTTGCAGTAAAACAACCATTACAAAATTCTTCCTTATAAAAAAATAAAAAATAAATTATGGAACTATCATAGAAATTTCCTTTTTATTACACTCGTTTGTTATATCAATATTTACTCCACACTAGTAGAAAACAGGCCTTTCGTCTAGGCCATTAGGCCTTTCGTCGGACGGCCCGATCCACCCCAAGCCATAGGTCCCTGCCCGTTAGACCCCATTAGTCCTGGTTTGAGACACAAACCGGAACTAAAGGGTCTAGGGCCTAACGCTCGCTGCGGGCACACCCTTTAGTCTCGGTTTGATATTTCTATATCAAACCGTGACTAGTGGTCTGGCCCTATATATATGGCACAACCCCCTACCCCTCTCAACTATTTTTTTTCATGCTGGGAGAGGTGGTGTTGTGCTATTTTTTTGTCTTGTTCATATACACTAGAGGTGCTAAGTGAAATGTCCATTAGAGCGATGCGAGTTTATAGGTCACACAAAACAGACATGATATGAGGTGTCCGAGCCACACTTAAGTTTCTCATCTTTGTTTCCAAGTGTAATAAAAGGTTAGCAACTATTTTCTTGTTTAGAACGTGCGGTACTAATTTTAGCATTGTGATTGTGTTTGATATATATTTGTATGATACAGATGAGCCATCCATGGATATACGGTGACCGACGCTCTGCCGCTTTCAGAGAAGGCGTGCGTTCTTTTTGACTTGTGGCCGAGGAGAACAAGCGGAGGGATGGTTTTATGTGTTGCCCATGTGTTGACTGTAGGAATGAGAAGGCACACACTTCCGAAAGATTCATTCAGAGCCACCTGCTTCAGTCTGGTATTATGTCCGGATATAATGTTTGGACCAAACATGGAGAAAGAGGGGCTATGATGGAAGACGACGATGAAGAAGAGAACGATGATGACAACTACCAATCTATGTTCCATGAATATGCTGATATCGCAACGGAAGACAATGAAGAAGGAGGTGAAGAAAGGGAACCATACCGGTCCGCTGATGATCTTGGTCGGGTCATTTCTGATGCAAAGCGAGAATGCGACATAGAAAAGGAGAGGTTGTAGTTTGAGAAAATTTTATAGGACCAAAACAAATTGTTGTACCCAACTTGTGAAGATGTCCAGAAGAAGCTGGGTAGCACACTGGAATTGCTGAAGTGGAAGGCAGAGACCGGTGTGACTGACTCGGGATTTGAGAAGTTGATGGTACTCATGAAGAAGTTGCTTCCAAGAAATAACAAATTTCCCGCCAGTACAAACGAAGCAAAGAAGCTCGTCTGCCCTCTAGGATTAGATGTGCAGAAGATACATGTGTGCCCTAATGACTGCATCCTCTACCGCAGTGAGAAGTACGAGAATTTGGATAAATGCCCAGTGTGCACTGCATTGCGGTATAAGATCAGAAAAGATGACCCTAGTGATGTTGATGGCGAGCCACCCAGGAAGAGGGTTCCTGCCAAGGTGATGTGGTATGCTCCTATAATACCACGATTGATACGTTTGTTCAGAAACAAAGAGCATGCTAAGTTGTTGCGATGGCACATGGAAGAATGTAACAAAGACGGGATGTTGATGCACTCTGCTGATGGTCGACTGTAACATCCCTAAAATCATGTTTCAAACTCATGCATATCATCCATGCATCCCTGATCATATGATTTTCATTTCAAACAAAACATTTCAAAACAGAAGCATATATGCTTATTATTTCATGTAAGTTGCTCTAGCCTTAGTGCTATTTTTCAATGAGAAGAGTACTTGTTTTGTTCAATAAGGTTTTAAACTTAAACTTAGGTACTTTCCAAAGCTTGAGCAAAATTTTCAAAACAAAATGAGTAAGTAAAACCAATATTATGCCTATTCATTATATCACATAAAGGCTTGGTTTTATTTTTATTTTCTTTTGATCAAAGTGTTTTGAGTAAACAGTAGTGTTTGACACACATTTGAGTGCAAGGTTTGCAGTATAAAAACCTAGAGAAGATTTGAATTCAAACTCATTTGATTTGGAGTTGAAAATCATTTGAGAAAAATCAAACAGAAAAAGGTTAAAAGGAAAAAAATAAGCTTTCAGTCAAATCTGGCCCAACTAGCCCAGCTAAGCCCACTCCCCCTCTGTTTCTCTCGCTGACAACCGCGGCTCACACGGCGTCGTCGTCTCCACCCCACGACGTGTTCTTCCCCAAATCACGCCGTGCGTTTCCTGGCTTGATTCGCGTCGTCAATTCGCATTGATTGCAGGAGTAAATCACGCCCCCGTCTTGCCTACTTAAACCCCCTCTTCCCCCACTCCATTTCCCCCATACTCCGAGCACAAAGCGCCCCCAGGCTGCCCGCAATCATCCTCGCACCGGCGCAGACAGAGCTCGCTCCGGCGAACAATCCCGGTGAGCCCCGTGCGCCCCTTCTTCTCTAGTTCTTGCAGACTGCAACGCCACTTCCTTACACACCTACTGACACCGTTGGTTCCTTCTATACCTCCCCAGGTCGTCGTCTTCGACAAGCACATCAAGGTTCCGACGACGTCCTCAACTCCGGCGATTAAATTCGGTGAGCCCCTTGTTCCCCTTCGCCTCTGATTCACACGATTATGTTCGCCGTAGTCTTGCGCATCTCCTGATGCCGTTTGTTCATGCTAGGGTGACTAGGAGCATCGCCAACATCGTCGTCCACCCGAGCCCGACGCTGACAGCAACTCCGACGAGCCCGTGCAGCCGTGTTCGTGCGCCCCTTGCCAAGCCGTCGCCAGGTTGAGCATCAGTGCATCGCCACGATTCTGGTAAGCATCTCCGACGACCCCAGAGCCACCTGTAGCACCGCGCCGCCGTAGACCGAGCTCTCCGCCGCTAGTAGCCACCACCAGCACCGCCCATCTGTGGTTGCTTGATCCAGGACCGTAGGATCTAGATCCAGCGCGTATAAACAGATCACTTATCGAAGCGTTATGAGTAGATCTGGGCCGTGAAGATTAAGTAGATCTAACGGCTCATAGACGCGATCCTGAGCGAACCGGTACGCACCAATCAGATTAAGACGCTTGGCTCGAGTTTAGATTTAAAAACAGGATTTGAATCTATTAGTGGTTTGAATTTGTTTTAGCTATAACTTTTGATCCCCACGTTCAAATTTGAAAAATTTTATATAAATGGAATCAAGAGAACAAGACCTTTCTAAATATACAATGTGTTTAATGTTTTGCTTCTGTTAAAATGGTTTTATTTACAGAAACATGTGTAGGTCTACTTTGAGTATATGAATTGTTTGAGAAATGTTTTAAGGTTTAAATAAATGTTGTTTGGCAAGTTTTGAACTTGTTTATGAACCAGTACTGTACACTTCTTTTGTTGAGTTTTAAAAATCATCACATATCATATTGCATGCATTTATATATTTTTTTTTTGTATATATTTTGTATGTGATTGTTGTTATGTTTTTATGTGTAGATTTTGGTGCCAATAGTGATTGTGATTGTGAGGAGTGTAGCTACTCTCCAAACTACCAAGGAAAGTGGTGCTTCATGATATTTTATCCCTATGTTTTCTACTAAGCATTAGAAATATTTTGCTAGTCTTGCATGTTATATTTTGCTTATATGCCATGTTGGTAAATCCTAGTAGTTTTAGAATTGCTAGGAAATTTCTAAGTTAATATGCTTATCTATGCCATGCTTAGCCTATCTAGTAGCAACCAAGGGTGGTGAAATATACATGCTATGATAAAAATATTTCTAAGTCTTTGGACTTGTGTTTTGCCTAATAAAAAAACTAAGTAAATGAAACACCTGGGTGGAATGGTTTATGTTGAGTGGTTACACAAGGCCCATTTCTATGGTTTACCTTGTGTATCTCACTTGTGGAAAGCCACCCAGGAACAAAGGGATTTGAGAGGCCAAATGTTAAGAAGCTTCTAGTGCAGCCACTTGGCAATATGGGCTCTGCCAGGATCATATAGGTTGCAATAACTTAGCCATTTAGACAGTTGGTGGTAGTGGTATGATAGGTTGGAGCGCGTCCATTTGGTCTAAGGGAAGGCTTCTGAAAGGTCCTGTCTTGGTGAAAATCAAGGCTTGTGGGGAAAGTGCACAACCTCTGTAGATGGAAGAATCTAAGTACTTAGCCATGTCCCTGGAAAAGGACAACTTGAGCATCAAGACATGGAAGCTATCAAGAATATCCTCATCCCAATTTCTAAGTTAAACATGTGGGTGAACAAGGGTGAAGGACTCCAATGTCTATTGGTGGTTCCTTGGGAAAAGTTTTGAGAAAGAAAAACTTAGTGTTTTCAAGTAATAAGCAAAACCTATTTTGATCAAAGCAAGCCTAAGATACACTTAGCCAAATTGCATATAGTATCTAGTCCACCAAAATTATACTAAGGTATCACTTGCCAATACTATTCCAATGTATTGACCCACTATGGCTGTAACTTGTGATGTTGCAGGTTACTCTGATGAGGATTAGGAGTCATGAGTCTACACTCAACATGTTTTCCTGTGGCACATGAAGATGAAGACTTTTATCTATTTACTTATTCAAACTCTTGTACTAGGCCTGTGGCCATGGAGTTTTAAAGACTATGTTTGTCTCTGGAATGACTGTAATAATGACCTTTGTTTCTGTGTACTTCATCTTAAACTGTGGATGCTAGCATTGATCCAGGGACTAGCATTGTAATCACATGGATCCTTTTCCTTTATAAAGGAGGGATCTTACATCGACAATGGAGAAAAATTGAGAGATACTTCCCGGACTTCGCTGGTGAGGCAAGAAACTTATGGTTTCGTCTAAGTACAGATGGCATGAATCCTTTTGGGGAGCCGAGATATTGTCACAACACCTGGCATGTGACTCTATGAATCTACAACCTTCCTCCTTGGTTGTGCATGAAGTGGAAGTTCATTATGATGTTAGTGCTCATCCAAGGCCCAAAGCAACCTGTCAACGACATTGATGTGTACCTAAGGCTATTAGTTGATGAAATTTTACAGTTGTGGGCTGAACCAGGTTTACATGTCTGGGATGAGCACCAACAGGAGCCATCCGACCTAAAATTGTTGCTGTTCATAACCATCAATGATTGGTCTTCTCCTAGTAACATCTCAGGACAGACGAACAAGGGATATAATGCATGGACACAATGGTTAGATGAGACTGAAAGTATATACCTCGATAAATCTAGGAAGAATGTGTACCCATACAATCGTCGTTTTCCTCCACCCAGACATCCCTTAAGGAAAAAAAAGGCAAGCATTTCGATGGCGAGGCAGATCACTGGAAGAAGCCTGCCCCCCGTACTGGTGCTGATGTATTTGGTATGGTCAAGGATTTAAATGTAATATTTGGAAATGGTCCCGAAGGACAACCTGTTCCGAAAGACGCCGACGGACGCGCACCCATGTGCAAGAAGAAATCTATATTTTGGGAGCTACCCTATTGGAAGTCCATGAGGTCCGCTCTGCAATCGACGTGATGCACCTGCCGAAGAATCTTTGCGTGAATATTCTAGGCTTCTTGGGCTTGTATGGGAAGTCAAAAGATACACCGGAAACACGGGAGGACTAGCAACGTCATAAAGGATGAGACGGCAAGCATCCAGGGCAGTTTCAAGGGCCTGCCAGCTATGCTCTTACCAAGGAAGAGAATGAAATATTTTTTGACGTCCTTTTTAGTATCAAGGTCCTGTCTGGCTTCTCGTCTAACATAAATGGAATAGTAAACATGAAAGAGAAAAAAATTCCAAAACCTAAAGTCCCATGACTACCACGTGCTTATGACGCAATTGCTTCCAGTTGCATTGAGGGGGATTCTAGCGGAAAATGTTCGGCTGGCCATTGTGAAGGTATGTGCATTCCTCAATGCAATTTCTCAGAAGGTAATCGATCCAGAAATTCTATCAGGGTTACAGATTGATATGGTCCAATGTCTGGTCAGCTTCGAGTTGTTGTACCCTCCATCTTTCTTCAATATTATGACACACCTCCTAGTTCACCTAGTCAAAGAGATTAGAATTCTCGGTCCTGTGTTTCTACACAATATGTTTCCCTTCAAAAGGTTCATGGGAGTCTTAAAGAAATATGTTCATAACCATGCTAGGCCAGAAGGAAGCATCTCCAAGGGCTATGGAACAGAGGAGTCATTAAGTTTTGTGTTGACTTTCTTCCTTACCTTAAGCCGATTGGTGTTCCTGAATATCGGTATGAGGGGAGGCTGACCGGATAAGGCACACAAGGAAGGAAAACAATAGTATGTATGGACAGGGATTCTTTCAATAAAGCACACTACACAGTTCTATACAATTTCAGCTTGTTAGCTCCGTATATCGAGAAACACAAGATTATTGTATGCTCGGAAAACTCGAAGAAGCCTGACTCCTCGATTAAAGTGGAACACGAGGACACTTTTGGCAGTTCATTGTAGAAACATGTCATGAATAACAACATTGTTGAAGATTAGTTGTACTTTTCATCACGGTTACCATCTTCGACTATATGTACTTTCGAAGGGTACGGGATAAATGGTAATACATTTTACAGGATCGCCCAAGATAAAAAGAGCACCAACCAAAAAAGTGGTGTCCGCTTTGATGCAACAGATGACAATGGGAAGAAGGACACATATTATGGGTACATAGAGGAGATATAGGAACTTGAGTATCGATCTACTTTTAAGGTCTCTTTGTTTCGGTGCAAATGGGTCAAGATGACAGGAGGCGGGGTACATGTAGACGAAAAGTATGGCATGACAACAGTGGATCTCAACAATCTTGCGTACACGGACAAACCATTCGTCCTAGACAACGATGTGGCTCAGGTTTTCTATGTGAAGGACATGTCTACGAAACCGAGAAAAACAAATCAGCAAAAGAATACATCGTCCGATGAGCCAAAATAATAAGTTTCATGCAATCCTGCCCTTCAAAGTGAAAACTGACCCAAGCCTCCTGTTAAATGATGAAGATTCTCCATGGCTACGACGCAGAAGAAAACAACAACACTAGATATGGATGTTGGTGATCTATGTAATATATTAATCCTTTTATGTAATCATATTGTTAGTCAAACATTTTACCCGGATCCACATGCATGCAACATTGGTCATCTTGCTCAGTCAAACTCGGCGACGACTCTTAGTGCCTAAGACGCGGGATGTTAAAACCCAAAGAGACGTAACCATCACACGAGCATAGCTCGGGTGAGATCCCTAAAGAATATGCCAGGTATCGTCGACCCTGGTGTCCAACGCAGCCATATAGCGACGGACGTGCTCGTCCTCCTCCCTGACACGACGACATACCAAATCCTCAATGGCCGGATCCCTATGCACCCTTCCTGGACCAGGCGACCTCCACCAAAGAAGCTCCAGGTCGACGCCGACACCCGGATTCCTCACTAAGCTACGCGTCCCAGAAGGTAGCACCATCCAGTGCCAGCCTGGCGGAGCCTAGTCTCTGACGTGCCCGGCGGAGCCCAGTACTCCATCATTGCCGCCGAGTCGACTATGAGGATACATGATGGGCATCCTAAAGTAGGCGGAGAGGAATGTGTTTATGTGTGGGTGGCCATGATGGTCGCACTATAAATGTAGGGAATGGGCGGGCATGCTAGATCGGACAACCTATAAATAAAGGGAAAGGCCTATAAATAGAGGGTTCATCTTTAGTCCCGGTTGGAGAAACCAACCGCGACTAAAGGGATTGCGGCAGGCTGGGCCAGGCAACACTAATGACAGGGGTGAGTGTCGACATTATGTCGCGTGGCTTGTACATTGTCCCGG
The DNA here is from genome assembly GCA_030063025.1 of Avena longiglumis. Lineage (NCBI taxonomy): Eukaryota > Viridiplantae > Streptophyta > Magnoliopsida > Poales > Poaceae > Avena > Avena longiglumis. Next base: position 402,888,558 of record CP125979.1, read on the forward strand.
ATGTGAAGGGAATATGCCCGAGAGGCAATAATAAAGTGGTTATTATCGTATTCCTTGTTTATGATAAATGTTTATTATACATGCTATAATTGTATTAATATAGAAACGTTAATACATGTGTGTTTAATAAACAAAAAGGAAGTTCCTAGTTATGCCTCTCTTATAAACTAGCTCGTTGATTAACAAGATGATCAAAGGTTTCCTGATCATGGACATTGGATGTTGTTAATAAGGAGGTCACAACATTAGGGTAATGGTGTGATGAACATTCATCCGAAGTATAGCATTACGATCAAAGTCACTGAGTTTATATTGCTATCACATAATACAAAGTAATCTTAGTCCTTAGACCATGAGATCATGTCAATCACTGACATCGGAAGAGTATCTTGATAACATCAAACATCACACCGTAGCAGGGTGATTATAAAGATGGGTTCAGTCCTAAGAAGGTGTTATGTTGAGTCTCATGGATCAAGAGTGGAATTTGTCCATCCCGATGACAGATAGATATACTCTGGGCCCTCTCGGTGATATCACATTGGTTAGCTTGCAAGCAAGTGATTTGATCACTATAATGTTATATCACGGGAACGAGAAAAGAGTACATGTCGGTAACAAGATCAAACTAGGTATGGGGATACTGATGATCGAATCTCGGACATGTAATATATCGCGAGACAAAGGGATTGAGTTACATGCGTATAAGGTTCACACAATCACATAAGTCATCGTTGAATATGTCGGAGTCAGTACGGATCTCCAGGTCCCGCTGCTGATTATTGATCAGAGAGGGATCTTGATCATGTCTACATTATTCGCGAACCATAGGGTGACACACTTAAGGGATACTGACACCATTTGGAGCAAATAATATTCTAGAGAAAGAAAAAGGAAAGCGCAGGATTTTATTTCACTAGACACTAAAACTGTTTCGGTTGAAATTGCTGAAACTGGTTCTGCATGTGAAATTGAATACTAGCAAGGGGTTTTATGTGAATGTTGTTAATTAAAGTAATTATCAAAATTCTAAATTAATAAATAAAGGAGTTTTATTTAAATGAGAGCTTGCATTAAATTTGGTGGAAATTTAATGCATGTGAGTGGATTTTTGAGTGGAGCCTCTTTTATGGGAGTGGAGGATTTTCATTTTGAGTGGGAGCTCCACCCACATGAATGTGGAAGATGTGGGCGCAGCCACCATGGCTGGAGCCATGCCCCATGGGGTGCCCCCTCTCCCTATAAAAGGCCCCCTCTCATCCTCTCAAAGCACACCTCCTCGCGAAGGATCTCTCTCCCCCCTTTAGAATTTCCCCATGGTCTCGGATCAGCGAGATACATGTTCCCGGTGGCTTTTTCTGGAAGGATTTGTTGCTTCCACCGCTTCACTGGAGAGAGGCCGCGGAGGTTATCGGGGTACCCGGACGTGTGTGCGATCACGGATGCACCACTGTTTTGTGGTGCTGGACTTGATGGTGCTGGACCGGCTGGACCAGATGGACTTCATCACGATCTTGAGATCGGCAATCGTTCGTCTACATCATCCACGAGTACAACCTCGTTAACGCTATTCGTTCTTTGAGGGTATGTATTCTATGGATGTATATCCACCCGTTGCTTGTATCTAGTAGATAGATCTTGGCACTTAGATGTTCCCATCGTAGGAAATTTTTTGTTTTCTATGCTGCGAACCCTACAGTGGTATCAGAGCCGGATCTATGCATAGATGCTTTGCACGGGTGGTACACATATGAGTATGTGGGCGATGCTGATCATTTTATTGCTTCTTAGTTGTACTTTGGATATTGGTGGCATAGTGGGATGAAGCGGCCCGGTCAAACTTTACATGTCCTCGCACATGAGACATGTTCCACGCTTGACATGCAACTAGTTTGCATAAGTGGCTAGCGGGTTTCTGTCTCTCCTACTATAGTCAATATATAATTTGCAACGAGTTTTCAACAATTTGGTTATCCTCGTTGTGGTTCATGTTCGTAGGTAAGAACGATTCTATCTTTGAAATCCCTAAGCCACGTAAAACTTGCAATGGATAAATTAGAGGCGTCTAGTTTAGATTGTTGCTGGGCTAATGTTATGATATGGTGATGTTGTAAGTAGAAGTATGAGATGATACTCTTACAACACACATAACGTGTTGGTTCCATAGACCTTGGCCTTACACACAGAGGTATGATAGAGATCATACCACGGTGCACATGATGGAGATCATATGCGGGAACCATATCATTTCACTTATTAACATGAGATGTTTGTTGCATCTTGTATTGCTTGTTTGGTGTTTTATTAGCATAATAAGATGATCCCTCATTTAGATATCAAGATAAAAATGTGTTCTTCCTTAAGTATGCACCAACAATGTTTCGTCGCTTCAAGACATCACGTGATGATCGGGTGTACTTGAATCCACGAGCATATATCGGGTGTAAGATAGTTACACACGCGAATACTAATGTTCTTACTTGGCGAGCCTAGCATGTACAGACATGGCCTCGGAACATGGACCGAAAGGTTAAGCATGAGTCATATGTTTTGATATGATGCCCATATGGATGCTCGCCTTTGAAACTACACCGACTCACGTGATGATCGGACTTGGTGTAGTGGATTTGGTTCATGTAATCACCAAAAAGACACGAGGGATGTCGTTTTTGAGTGGGAGTTCATTTCTAATTTGGATTAGTAGAACTCAATTTATCATAAATTAAATCAAAGTTAATTTGCATAATTTGTGGTAGTCACTGGAATTCGTTCACCACCTTATGCATAGTTGTAATTGAGATAATAGAACTATAGAATTCTGGATATATACTTTACGAACTGGTATTGTATTGTGTTGAGTATCAATCTAAAGTTTAAAAGTCCTATTGTAAACTTTCAGCAAACTCTTTTTACTCCGTGAAATTTAATAATTGGTATTAAATCGAGAGTAAAAATTCCAGTGTTAGTATCTTAAGTATCATGTTTGCCTCCATGATTCTTGATTGTTTTAATATCAAGTTTATCTAGGAGCTGAAAGAATTGTTTCAGAAACAATCATGTGTGGCAGATATAACGATATCTGAAACAATTTTTTGGTTGCAATATGATAGAGTATACTATATGTTCTCATATTGGACGAAAATTTCCAAAGGTTGGAGATGTTAGACATCCTAATCATCCAAAAGGGTTTTGGAAAGTAATGTTATACTCACGATTCATCTTTATAAGCTATAGTAGCTTGATCATGAAAGTCGTCATGATAAGGGTGCATAGAAGATGTATGTAAAGTGTTTACTACACTAAAAGATTACTAAAGAATGGATTTTGAAAGAATACCGATCATTTTGATGATGGTGATCTACTTCAAAGTGCAAGTCCAAAGGTATTATTATTTGAATATACACTGTTTGGACTATGTGTCATGTATATGGTGCCACTTTTCATGTTGATAGATTCTTTTAAAAGGAAAAGGAAATACTGAAAGAGAATCTATAAAATATATTTGGCAGAAAAGAAAATATTGGAAATATCCAATTTAGGTATATGGATGATATACATGTTATGGTTGTATTCTTTTCTTGTTAAACAATTTGGTTCTTGGGTATTGGATACTGAATTGGTTGGTATGAAATGTCATACAGAACGACAGAATTCATGAACTACAATGGCCTAAGTAACTAGCAAGAAAATATGTGATGATGTTCATCGAAAACAAACAAACCGTTGTTTGTATTTCTCGTTGACATCAAAGCTTGACTTCAAGATTTGTTTTAATAATTGTTATTTAAATTAGCTATTATGAGAACAAAGGTTGTTCAAATAATTACCGTATTCCATATAAGATGGATGATTTACAAATATAGTTGGAGAAATCACATCCATAAAACCTAATGCTAAAATGTCGCAAGACAAATGATTGGAAGATCACTTACGAAGTGACATCGCCGTTTAAATTATATTGGAAAGAAAACATGAAGAATCTCCATATTCATGGATTTTTTAAGTCTTTGATTTGATCAAGTGACGCTTGTGAGACTTTCCATGGGATAATTAAAACTTCGTTCAAAGGCCAAAGAAGAACGAACGACTAAAATATTGGAATTTATACATATCGATGTATGTAGTCCATTATGTATAGTCGTAAGTGATGGATTTCAACTTCATATGCTTTCTCCAGAAATTTGAGTGAATGTTCACTTAATGAGAAAGAAGTATGAAATATTTGAAAATGTTCAAAGAGTTTCAAGATGAAGTGGAAAATCATTGTAACAAGAAAATAAATGGTTTATGATTTTATCATAAGGGATTTATTTGAGTTGCAAGTGTAACAAGAAAATAAATGATTTATGATTTTATCGTAAAGGGATTTATTTGAGTTACAAGTTTAGCAAAAACACCTAGATTTACATCTCCTGAAACACCATAAGAGTATGGAGTGTTTGAGATTTGTAATGAAACCTTGTTTGACATGGTTGGATCAAAGGTGTTATTTATAAAACTGCCATTATGTTTTAAAATATTAAAATCTTTAGAGACTACCGCTTTTACACTGAAAAGAGCTCCATCTTGATCCGTTGAAATGACACGATATGAGTTATGGTTTGGGGTAAAACCCAAGTTGTCCTTTCTTAAATTTTGGTATGCTAAACATAAGTAAGATGTTTACAACCAAAGTCAAACGAGCATGTCTTTGTAGGTTATTTCAAATAACAATTGGTTATTCCTACATAACACCAAAGATAAAAGGGTTTGTCGCTTGAAACGTGAAGTTTCTTGAAGAAGGAACTTTTCGCCAAAGTTAAGTGGGAGGACAATAGAACTTTGATAAGGTTAACGAACCTTAGCTAAGTGTGCTGAGTTGCGCAGCGCCGAAAATGGTTCCGGAGGCTGCCATAATGCTCATAGCTTATGTGCCTCAAAGGTTGTGGTCACGGAGGTCTAAGTTCCTATTGAACCAAGTAGGTCAGATAAACAATCAAATGTTGAGATTTGAGAGTAAATATTTATTGTTTGACAATGATGAACCGACTACATCCAAAGAAGCGATGATGGACCCTGACTCTGTCAAATGGCTTGAAGCCATAAAATCCGTGATAGTTCCATACACGAGAAATCAAGTTTTGAACTTGGAAGACCCTTTGGAAAGGTGTAAAAACCTATCGGTCGTATTTGTATAAATAAAGAAACAGACATGGATGTTTCACATCTATGAAATAGTCGACATGTTGGTAAAGTATTTTATGAGAATGTTCAAAGAGTTGACTATGAAAAGATTTGATCTTTCATAGCGATATTTAGTCTAGACGGATTAAAGTAGCAACCACTACATATAATTTGGTATGTGGTAGATGAATAAACAAAACAAAGTTCTTCTAATAGAATGGTTACCTAGGACGTGTACATGACACGGTTCAAATGGTTTTGTTAATTCAAAGGATGCTAAAAGGGCATGCAAACTTCAATGGTTGAAGTAAGCATCGCGGAGTTGGAATCTTCACCGTGATGAAAAGGAGTTTTCATCAGGAGACGATGAAGATGCTTGCATTTGCAAGAAATTAAGTGGGAGCACTGAGACATATTTGTAATACATTATGTGGAGGACATCTTGTTGATTAGAAATGATGTATCTTTTATTGACAAAGGTTAAGAATTTCATTTTGATGAAAGACTTAGGAGAAACCCGAATATTTAGCATGAATGTCTATAGTGGATAGACTGTGATGCTAATATGGTTGTGCCAAACGTACATATATGAGATATTGAAGGAGATCAACATAGAAACGTGAAGAAAAGGTTCTTGTCGCATGGAAAGGAATTGAATCAAGATTCAAGTGTATCGACACTTGATAAGTGGGACAAGATTCAAGTGTTTTGTCACTTGATGAGTCAACTGACAAGAATGTTTTGATCAATCATACCATGATATGTACACATCCGGATATGTCCTATTCTCTAAATGTTATGAGCATATTCGAGAATGAATCATAAAATGATCATTGGACGATAGTGAGGATATTATTATGATCTTTTGTAATAACAAAGAATATATTTGTGTAGAGATGACAAACAATTACAAATAGTTCACTATAAAGCGTTACATTGATACTAGTTTTGTCAAAAGATACAAATTAAGTTTATCTCAATTTAAACTATGGGTGGCACAATGTAATGGAAAGGAGTTTCCATGACGGATTTGGATGAAGTCCAAAGTTAAGACATTGTGACGAATAGTACAACAAAGGCTAAGTATATGACTGCTATAGTAGCAGCAAAGGAGGGCATTGTGTCAAGTAGTTTATTATCAAACTAAGGTGTGGTTCGCAACGGGCTAACACTAAAGATATATTGTATGACAATAGTATCGACATGATTTAACCCCAAGGAACTAAAGGTCTCACCGAAAGACCAAATTTATACAATGCCATCTCATTGGAGAATGAGTGATGCATGAAGACGCAAAGACTTGCAAATACACACGGACCTGAAAGCGTCAGATCCGTAGATTATGTTAACAACTTGCAGTTGCGTATATGGAACACCAGAAAGCCATAGGTGTTCAATACGCAAAGCTTCTAAACTAGATTATTGTCTCTAGTGCAAGTGGGAGACTGAAGGGAATATGCCCGAGAGGCAATAATAAAGTGGTTATTATCGTATTCCTTGTTTATGATAAATGTTTATTTTACATGCTATAATTGTATTAATACAGAAACGTTAATACATGTGTGTTTAATAAACAAAAAGGAAGTTCCTAGTTATGCCTCTCTTATAAACTAGATCATTTATTAACAAGATGATCAAAGGTTTCTTGATCATGGACATTGGATGTTGTTAACAAGGAGGTCACAACATTAGGGTAATGGTGTGATGAACATTCATCCGAAGTATAGCATTACGATCAAAGTCATTGAGTTTATATTGCTATAACATCATACAAAGTAATCTTAGTCCTTAGACCATGAGATCATGTCAATCACTAACACCGGAAGAGTATCTTGATAACATCAAACGTCACACCGTAACAGGGTTATTATAAAGATGGGTTCAGTCCTAAGAAGGTGTTATGTTGAGGCTCATGGATCAAGAGTGGAATTTGTCCATCCCGATGACAGATAGATATACTCTGGGCCCTCTCGGTGATATCACATTGGTTAGCTTGCAAGCAAGTGATTTGATCACTAGAATGTTATATCATGGGAACAAGAAAAGAGTAGATGTCGGTAACGAGATCAAACTAGGTATGGGGATACCGATGATAGAATCTCGGACATGTAATATATCGCGAGACAAAGGGATTGAGTTACATGCGTATAAGGTTCACACAATCACAGAAGTCATCGTTGAATATGTCGGAGTCAATACGGATCTCCAGGTCCCTCTCCTGATTATTGATCAGAGAGGGATCTCGATCATGTCTACATTATTCTCGAACCGTAGGGTGACACACTTAAGGGATACCGACACCATTTGGAGCAAATAATATGCCAGATAAATAAAAAGGAGAGCGTAGGAATTTATTTCACTAGGCACCGAAACTATTTCGGTTGAAATTGCTGAAACTGGTTCTGCATGTGAAATGGAATACTAGCATGGGGTTTTATGTGAATGTTTGTTAATTAAATTAATTAACAAAATTCTGAATAAATAAATAAAAGAGTTTTATTTAAATGAGAGATTGCATTAAATTTGGTGGAAATTTAATGCATGTGAGTGGATTTTTGAGTGGAGGCTCTTTTATGGGAGTGGAGGATTTTCATTTTGAGTGGGAGCTCCACCCACATGAATGTGGAAGAGGTTGGGGAAGCCACCATGGCTGGCGCCATGCCCCTTGGGGTTCCCCCTCTCTCCCTATAAAAGGCCCCCCTCTCATCCTCTCAAAGCACACCTCCTCGCGAAGGATCTCTCTCCCACCTTTAGAATTTCCCCATGGTCTCGGATCAGCGAGATACATGTTCCCGGTGGCTTTTTCTGGAAGGATTTGTTGCTTCCGCTACTTCGCTGGAGGGATGGCATGGAGGTTGTCAGGGTACCCGGACGTGTGTGCGGTCACAGATGCACCACTACTTTGCGGTGTTGGACTTGATGGTGCTGGACCGGCTGGACCAGATGGACTACATCACGATCTTGAGATCGACAAGCGTTCGTATACATCATCCACGAGTACAACCTCGTTAACGCTATTCGGTCTTCGAGGGTATGTATTCTATGGATGTATATCCACTAGTTGCTTGTATCTAGTAGATAGATCTTCGTACTTAGATGTTCCCATCGTAGGAAATTTTTGTTTTCTATGCTGCGAACCCTACAGGATGGTGTCAACAACCGGGACTAAAGATGAACCTTTAGGGTTAGAATCCCCAATAGGCGCTTTCCATTTCTGTGAGAGGGGAAGATGTGGATGTGTAGATAACCATGGCGCGGTCGGCCTATATATAGATGGAAAGGGCGGGAAAACATGGCGGGAAGCGGTGGGAAATGGCGGGAAATATCTTTAGTCCTGGTTAGTGGCTACAACCGGGACTAAAAGCTCGGTTCAAAGGAAAGGGTGGGAAAACTTGGCGGGAAGCGGTAGAAAATGGCAGGAAATATCTTTAGTCCCTGTTAGTGGCTACAACCGGGACTAAAAGCTCGGTTCAGAGGAAAGGGCGGGAAAACTTTGCGGGAAGCGGTAAGAAATGGTGGGAAATATCTTTAGTCCCTGTTAGTGGATACAACCGGGACTAAACCTTATTCAGGAAATGGATTTGGATTAGTAATTCAAATTCAAGAACTTTTCATTTTGAAAGTTTAGCGAGATTCAAAATTATGCAAAAAAATAATAGTTAATGCATTTTTAAATTGATAATGGCAAAATGGTTAATAATTTAACTATTTAATATAATTATTTTATAAAACATAAAATGGATTTGGATTAATTATTCAAATTCAAGCACATTTTATGTTGAAAGTTTTCTCAAATTCATAAGTATACAAAAAAAGTATATTTTAAATGTTTTAAATGATATATTCGAAAATTTCTAAAAAAGCACAACGCGCGCTGGTTTTGGCCTAGTGCGCGCACATTTGGCCTTTAGTCCTGGCCCAGGTTACCAGTCGAGACTAAAGGGTCTGCCCAGCGAGCGAAAATGAAACCCCCCCTCTAGTTCCGGTGCGTGGCACCAGCCGGGAATAGAGACCCCCCTTTAGTCCCGGCTGGTGCCACACACCGGGACTAGAGGGGGGTATAAATTGTGTCCTTCTCCCCAGGTGCGTTCCATGCACCAGGAGACTTGGAGGACAAATCGAAGACGCGCACCGCCAGGCTGCCGGATTTTCGATCGACGACGAACCACCACCACGCATCTGCCCTATACGTCGGACGCCCAAGCCAGCTACGCCACCATAGCACGCCCGCCTCCCCGCACCTCTCTCGCCCCCGCGCCGGCACCCCACGGGCACCTTCGGCCACCTCCTCCACCATCGGCCACCGCCGCCGGCTGCGCCACCGCCCGCCGCCAGCCCCCTCTCGGCCTCCTCAATAGGTAGGTAAATTAGTTTTTTATAGGATTATGAGTAATTAGTTTAGTATCTATATGATTATGATTAGTACTATAGGATCATTTTAGTATATATATAATCTATGATTATTTAGTATATGATTATAATTAGTATTGGATTATTTTAGTATATATATAATTAGTTGGGGTTAATTAGGATTTTTAGGATTTTTTAATTTAGTGTATATAGTTTTGGATTATAGTTTAGTGTATATAGTTTAGGATTATATTAGTGTATATAGTTTAGGATTAATTGAAGGGTTTCGCAGCATAGTAAATCAAAATTTTCTACGGATGCAAACGGGAAAGCCAAGATCTAATCTAGGAGATGCAATCAACGAGAGGTATAGATGAGATCTTCATACCCTTTAAGAAATCGCACAGCGGAAACGTTCAACAGAACGTGGTTGATGTAGTCGTACTACCGTCTCCTCCTCGCGATCTGATCCGATCCTACGCAGCAAGTGGCGGCGCCTCCGAGAGATTCACACGTACGGTGCCACGACTTCTCCTCCTTCCTCGGTCCAACAAGTGGGGTGGAGAGATAGATTGGATATGCAGCACGACGGCGTTCTGCTATGGTGGAGAGTTTCTGCAGCAGGGCTTCGCCTACACGCAGTCGGGAGAGAGAGAGGAAGGGCAGCAGCTGGCGGCTAGGGTTTGGGGTGAGGGGAGGGTGCGCCCCCTGCCCACCTTATATAGGGGGCTGGTGAAGGGTTTCGCGGCATAGTAAATCAAAATTTTCTACGGAGCGAACAGAGGGAAAGCCAAGATCTAATCTAGGAGATGCAAACAACGAGAGAGATTGGATTAGATCTTCATACCCTTGAAGATTCAAGACAGTGAACGTTCGTCGAACGTGGGTGATGTAGTCGATTTCGCTTCTCCTCGCGATCCGATCCGATCTAGCAACACAAGTGGCGGTGCCTCCGTGAGATGCACACGCAAGACTCGACGTCTCCTCCTTCCTCGGACCAGCGAGTATGGTGGAGAGATAGATTGGATCTACAACACGGCGTGGTGTATATGGTGGAGAATTTTGCAGCAGGCTTACAAACATCGGGAGGGAGAGAGGAAGGTAGCAAGGCTGCTAGGGCTTGGAGGAAGGTGTGTAGTCGGGGAGGGGGCGCACCACCTCTATATATAGAGGGGCGGCCAGCCCTGCCCTCCTCCAAGCCTATCTCTAGTTTAAACAATTTAAACTCTCTTATCTAGAAATCCTATCTCTAGTTTAAACGATTTAAACTCTCCTTATCTTGAAATTCTATCCCGAGATTTAAGCGAGTCAAATCTCTCTAGAATCGGGGCCCTATGGGGCCTTGTGCCCCGGCCCAATGCGCCAAGACACTCCCTCATAGGCCCATGCCCCTCCCTAAGGTGGGGCCACGTTGGTCCCCTTCCGGAAGGTTCTAGAAGCTTCCGGTACAATACCGATTAACCCGGAACAATTCCAAACTCCAAAAACTGCACTGCCTTATATGAATCTTATTCTCCGGACCATTCCGGAACCTCTCGGGATATCCCGGATCCCATCCGAGACTCCGAACAAAAATTCATAAACCAATTATCCAATCTATCCTAGCGTCGAGACACGTTAAGTGTGTGACCCTGCGGGTTCGAGAATATGCAGACATGATCTTCTATCAATAATCAACAGCGGGGTCTCGGCACCCATATTAACTCCCAAACATTCATCGATGATCATATCGGATGAACCACGATGCCAGGATTCAATCAATCCCATATATATATTCCCTTCGTCTCGCGATATTTTACTTGCCCGAGATTCGATCGTCGGTACCGTCATACCTAGTTCAATCTCGTTCACAGCAAGTACTTTACTCGTTCCGTAATACGATATCACTTTGTGATTAACTCCTTAACCACATGCTTGCAAGCGGTGTTGATATCGACACGAGTGGTCCCAAGTATATCTCTCTAACTTGGGAGGGACAAATTCCATCTCGATACATACAACCCAATGACTTTCCGATCACCGAGAGACACCTTTATGATCACCCTCTCATAGGATGACGTTTGATGACCTCAAAGCTTTCTTCCGTTGTGGAGTTGCATTATCTCATGGTCTAAGGAATACAATATTTGACATAGGAAAAGCTTCGCAAAGATGAACACGATGAAACGATCTAATTGCTTCGCTTAGTTTGGGTCTGTCCATCATATCATTCTCCCAATGATATGATCTCATTATCAATTCACAACTCTTGTCTATGGTTAGGAAACCTTAACCATCATTGATCCATGAGCTAGTCCTTAGAGGCGTACCAGGGACACGGTGTTGTTCACAAACCACACAAGTATTAATGTTTCCGCTTAATACAATTCTAGCATGGAATATAAACTTTATCATGAACAAGAATTATAATAATAACATCTTTATTATTGCCTCTAGGGCATAATTCCAACAGTCTCCCACTTGCACTAGAGTCAATAATCTAGTTTACATCTGGCAACAATCTCACACCCATGGCACTGAGGTGTTGATCATGTTTTACACGTGGAAGAGGTTTAGTCAATGGATCTGCGACATTCAGATCCGTATGTACTTTCCTAATATTCAGATCTCCATCTTCTATATAATCTCGGATTATATGAAACTTGCGGTTGATATGCTTGGTCTTTGGATGATATCTTGGTTCCTTAGCGAGTGATATGGCGCCAGTGTTGTCACACAATATCTCCAGTGGGTCCAATGCACTTGGAACCACGCCAAGCTCAGTGATGAAGTTTCTGATCCGAACTCCTTCACTTGACTCTTCTGCAGCAGCCATGTATTCCGCTTCCACTGTAGATCCCGCGATCACGCTTTGCTTGCAGCTTCTCCAGCTCACAGCTCCTCCATTCAAAATATAAACGTATCCTGTCTGAGATTTGGAATCATCCTTGTCGGTGTCGAAACTAGCATCGACGTAACCTTTTACGACAAGCTGTTCATCACCCCCATAGACTAAGAACATTTCTTTAGTTCTATTTAGGTACTTTAGGATGTTCTTCACGGCTGTCCAGTTTTCCACTCCTGGATCACTTTGATATCTGCTCGTCAAACTAAGAGCATTGGACACATCCGGTCTAGTACACAGCATGGCATACATGATGGAACCTATGGCCGAGGCATAAGGCACTTTGCTCATAGCTTCCCTATCATTTACCGTAGTTGGACACTAAGCCTTGCTCAATATCTTACCTGACAACATAGGCACTGAACCTTTCTTTACCTTATCCATTCTGAACCTTTTCAGAACTTTGTCTAGGTATGTACTCTGGCTTAAAGCTATCAGGCGTCTTTGTCTATCTCTATAGATCTTGATGCCCAATATATAAGCAGCTTCACCTAGGTCTTTCATTGAAAAACACTTGTTCAAATAACTCTTCACATCGTTAAGCATGTTGATGTAATTTCCAATAATCAATATGTCATCCACATATAGTACCAGAAACGTCACCGAGCTCCCACTCACTTTCTTGTAGATACAAGCTTCGTAGCAATTTGGAACAAATCCAAAGCTCTTGATCACTTGATCAAAACGAAGGTTCCAACTCCGAGATGCTTGCTTCACCATAAATGGAACGCAAGTTTGCATACTTTACTAGCATCCTTAGGATCGACAAAACCTTCGGGTTGCATCATATACAACTCTTCATCAATGTTCCCATTGAGGAAAGCAGTCTTGACATCCATCTGCCATATTTCATAATCATGAAACGAAGCAATTGCTAATAAAATCCGAATGGACTTAAACATCGCTACGGGAGAGAAAGTCTCATCGTAGTCAACACCTTGAACTTGTCGAAAACCTTTTGCGACAAGCCGTGCTTTATAGACGGTAACATTACCATCCGCGTCCGTTTTCTTCTTGAATATCCATTTGCACTCAACGGCCTTTCGGTCGCTAGGAGGATCTACCAAAGTCCATACTTGGTTTTCGCTCATGGATCCCAATGGATTTCATGGCTTCCACCATTTCTCGAGTCCGGGATCATCATCGCTTCCTCATAGTTCGTAGGTTCACCGTCTTCTACCAACAAGACATCAAGACAGGTTGCCGTACCACAGGAGGGGCACGCGACCTTGTCGACTGCGGACGTTCAAGAGCAGATCGTCCCAAGCTTCATGATCCTTGTCATTAGCTTCCTCTATTGTTGGTGCAAAGGCATCGAACAATTTCAGGTGCTGCGCTACTCTCCAATTCAAGAGAAGGTTCAATAACCTCGTCTAGCTCTACTTTCCTCCCACTCACTTCTTTCGAGAGAAACTCCTTCTCAAGAAAGGAACCATTCTTTGCGACAAACACTTTGCCTTCATTTCTGTGATAGAAGGTATACCCAATAGTTTCCTTAGGGTATCCTATGAAGACGCATTTCTCCGCTTTGGGTTCGAGCTTGTCCGACATCAACTTCTTGACGTAAGCTTCACATCCCCAAACTTTGAGAAACGGCAACTTAGGTTTAGCACCAAACCATAGTTCATACGGTGTCGTCTCAACGGATTTAGATGGAGCACTATTTAAAGTGAATGCAGCGGTTTCTAATGCATAACCCCAAAATGATAACGGCAAATTAGTAAGAGACATTATTGATCGGACCATATCTAATAAGGTTCGATTCCTGCTCGTACACACCATTCTTGTTGTGGTGTTCCGGTGGCGTGAGTTGTGAAACGATTCCACTTGCTTTAAGATGCGTGAGAAAATCATTACTCAAATATTCGCCACGATCGGATCGTAGAAACTTAATCTTTACATTACGATGGTTCTCCACTTCATTCTGAAATTCCTTGAACTTTTCAAATGTTTCAGATTTATGTTTCATTAAATAGATATACCCATATCTACTTAAGTCATCGGTAAAAGTGAGGAAATAGAGATATCCACCGCGCATCGAAACACTCATCGGTCCGCATACATCGGTATGTATGATTTCCAACAAGTCCGTTGCTCGCTCCATCATTCCGGAGAACGGGGTTTTGATCATCTTGCCCATGAGGCATGGTTCGCATGTGTCAAATGATTCAAAATCAAGAGACTCCAAAAGTCCATCATAATGGAGTTTCTTCATGCGCTTTACACCAATATGACCTAGACGACAGTGCCACAAATAAGTAGTATTATCACTATCTACTTTGCATCTCTTAGCCTCAATGTTATGGATGTGTGTTTCATCCCTTTCGAGATTTAGAAGAAATAAACCATTTACAAGAGGTGCATGACCATAAAAGATGTTACTCATATAAATAGAACAACCATTATTCTCCGATTTAAATGAATAACCGTCTTGCAATAAACACGATCCAAAAATAATGTTCATGCTCAACGCAGTACATAATAACACTTATTAAGGTTTAAAACTAATCCAAGGTAAAACTAAGGAGAGCGTGCCAACGGCCATCACATCAACTCTTGATCCGCTGCAACGCCATCGTCACCTCATCCCTAAAGATGCCGCCTATTCTGTAGCTCTGCTTCGAAGTTACAAATATTAGCAACTTAACCGGTATCAAATACCCAGGCACTACAACGAGGGCTAGTAAGGAAAACATCAATAACATGTATATCAAATATACCTTTGATGGTGCCAGCCTTCTTGTCCGCTAAGTATTTCGGACAGATGCCCAAAGGACCCTTGTCCTTGCAATAGAAGCACTCAGTGTCTGGCTTGGGACCAGACCTGAGCTTCTTCTCAGCAGGGGCATTGCGCTTGCCGCTGCCCTTCTTGAAGGGCTTCTTTGCTCCCTTACCTTTCTTAAAGGAGGGCTTGTTGACCATCAAGACATGATTATCCTTCTTGATGTCCACTTCCGCAACCTTCAGCTTTGCGAAGAGCTCGGTGATCGCATTAGTGGAACCAATCTGATTATGAGTCACTACAAAACTGTTGTAGCTGGGAGGGAGTGATTGCAGAACCCTGTCAATCTTGAGCTCGTCTATAATCGTGCATTCCAGTTGCTCAAGGCGTTGAGTGTGGCCCGACATCTTTATGGCGTGCTCACTAACGGACCTCCCTTCCTCCATCTTGTAGTTAAATAATTTCTTAGAGATCTCATATCTCTCAGAACGGGCTTGAGTCTGAAACATGTTTTCAGCTCCTCGAGAATCTCAAAGGGCCCGGAGAACTCCTCAAAACGATTTTGAAGATCCGATTCCATAGCATACAACATGACGATCTTAATCAAATCATAATCATCCTTGCGTGACTGATAAACAGCTTTTTCATCAGCCGGCGCATCTATAGCAGGGGCGTCACCTAACGCTTTCCCAAGGACATAGTCCTTTTGTCCGCCAGACAGAATGATTCTTAGATTGCGGAACCAATTGGTGAAGTTAGACCCATTGTTTCTAAGCTTTTCCTTCTCAGCAAAAACGTTGAAGTTGAAGTTGGATTTGGCCATGTGATCTACAGTATTTGCATGTACAATTTAGACTATGTTCATGATAAATAGTTCAACTTAATCAAATTACTAGATGAACTCCCACTAAATTCAACATCCCTCAAGTTGTTTAGTGAACACGATCCAAATTCACCACACCTAATCCGATCATCACGAGAAGAGATGTGGTTTCAATGGTGGACAACAAAGTGTCGATCATATCATTCATATGACTCATGCTTAACCTTTCGGTTCTTGTGTTCCGAGGCCATGTCTGTACATGCTAGGATCGTCAAGCTAGACCCAAGTATTTCGGCGTGTGCAAAACTGGCTTGGACCCGTTGTATGTGAGCGTAGAGTCTATAGCACCCGATCATCACGTGATGCTTGGACACGACGAACTTTCGCAACGGTGCATACTTGGGGAGAACACATTTTTTATCTTGATCTTTAAGTGAGGAATCATCTTATAATGCTACCGTCGCGAACTAAGCATAATAAGATACATAAAAGGGATAAACATCACATGCATATAACTTTATATGACATGGTATAGCCAATCTTCGTGCAATGATCTCCATCTTGTGCGTTCCGGCATGATCTCCATCACTCCACCATGATTGCCTCCACCACGAATAGCAACTACAACTATTGCTAACTACTTAGCGATAAAGTAAAGCTATTACATGGCGTCTAAGAAGTTGACTCGCAGGCCATACACAATTATAAAGACAACCATATGGCTCCTGTCGGTTGTGTACTCATCGACATGCAAGTCGTGAAACATTACAAAACATGATCACCGCATACAATATACACATCACATCTTGGGCCATACCATATCACAGAAAACACTCCCTGCAAAAACAAGTTAGACGCCTCTACTTTGTTGTTGCATGTTTTACGTGGCTTATGGGAGTAGATGCTAAGAACGATTCTTACTACGGAAAGCCACAACGGTGATATTATGGTTGCCAAACTCCGGTGTTAATCCCATGACAACTATAGTGAGAGAAGCGACATCCACCACCGCATGTGTGGAACAAGCCACACGTCAAGTGCGGAGCGGTCTCGAACGACGTCGCGTAAGGTTGGCTGGACCGCTTCAATCTCACTATCCCGTGTCATAAGAAGAACACAAACAAGAGGCTTGCAACAGAAAACATCAACGCCGCAACAACCATGTTATGCTCTACTCTTGAAACACATCTACGCATAGATCTAGCTCGATACCATGAAGGGTTTCGCGGCATAGTAAATCAAAATTTTCTACGAGCGAACAGAGGAAGCCAAGATCTAATCTAGGAGATGCAAACAACGAGAGAGATTGGATTAGATCTTCATACCCTTGAAGATTCGCACAGTGAACGTTTGTCGAACGTGGGTGATGTAGTCGACTCGCTTCTCCTCCTCGCGATCCGATCCGATCTAGCACCACAAGTGGCGGTGCCTCCGTGAGGTGCACACGCAAAGACCTTGACGTCTCCTCCTTCCTCGGACCAGCGAGTATGGTGGAGAGATAGATTGGATCTACAACACGACGGCGGTGTATATGGTGTAGAATTTCTGCAGCAGGCTTCGCCACAAACAATCGGGAGGAGAGAGGAAGGTAGCAAGGCTGCTAGGGCTTGGAGGAAGGTGTGTAGTAGTCGGGGAGGCGCACCACCCTCTATATATATAGAGGCCAGCCCTGCCCCTCCTCCAAGCCTATCTCTAGTTTAAACAATTTAAACTCTCCTTATCTAGAAATCCTATCTCTAGTTTAAACGATTTAAACTCTCCTTATCTAGAAATTCTATTCAGATTTGCGAGTCAAATCTCTCTAGAATCGGCTGGGCCCTATGGGGCCTTGTGCCCTGGCCCAATGCGGCAAGGACACTCCCTCATAGGCCCATGCCCTCCCGGAAGGTGGGGCCACGTTGGTCCCCTTCCGGAAGGTTCTAGAAGCTTCCTAGACAATACCGATTAACCCGAACAATTCGAACTCCAAAACTGCACCGCTTATATGAATCTTATTCTCCGGACCATTCCGAACCTCTCGTGATATCCCGGATCCCATCCGAGACTCGAAAAAATTCATAAACCAATTATCCAATCTATCCTAGCGTCGAGACACGTTAAGTGTGTGACCGCAGGTTCGAGAATATGCGACATGATCTTCTATCAATAATCAACAGCGGGTCAGGCACCCATATTGACTCCCACACATTCATCGATGATCATATCGGATGAACCATGCCGAGGATTCAGTCAATCCCATATATATATTCCTTCGTCTCGCGATATTTTACTTGCCCGAGATTCGATCGCTTGCATCACATACCTAGTTCAATCTCGTTCGCAGCAAGTACTTTACTCGTTCCGTAATCCGATATCACTTTGTGATTAACTCCTTAACCACATGCTTCCAAGCGGTGTTGATATCGATTACCGAGTGGGCCCGAAGTATATCTCTCTGACTTGGGAGGGACAAATTCTATCTCGATACATACAACCCAACAGATACTTTCCGATCACCTGAGAGACACCTTTATGATCACCCTCACATAGGATGATGTTTTATGACCTCAAAGATTTCTTCCAATACCAGGGAGTTGTATTATCTCATGGTATAAGGAATACAATACTTGACATAATAAAAAGCTTCGCAAAGATGAACACGATGACACGATCTAATTTCTCTGCTTAATTTGGGTATGTCCATCAAATCATTCTCCTAATGACATGATCTCATTATTAATCGACAACTCATGTCTATGGTTAGGAAACCTTAACCATCATTAATCAATGAGCTAGTCCATAGAGGCGTACTAGGGACACGGTGTTGTTCATAAACCACACAAGTATCAAAGTTTCCGCTTAATACAATTCTAGTATGGAATATAAACTTTATCATAAACAAGAATTATAATAATAACATCTTTATTATTGCCTCTAGGGAATAATTCCAACAGTATCCCACTTGCACTAGAGTCAATAATCTAGTTTACATCTGGAAACATACTAACACCCATGGCATTAAGGTGCTGATCATGTTTTGCTCGTAGAAGAGGTTTAGTCAACGGATCTGCGACATTCAGATCCATATGTACTTTGCTAATCTTCAGATCTCCATCTACTATATAGTCTCGAATTATATGAAAACGGCGGTTGATGTGCTTGGTCTTTGGCTGATATCTTGGTTCCTTAGCCAGTGCTATGGCACCAGTGTTATCGCATAATATCTCCAGTGGGTCCAAGGAACTTGGAACCACACCAAGCTCAGTGATGAAGTTCCTGATCCAAACTCCTTCACTTGACGCTTCTGAAGCAGCCATGTATTCCGCTTCCATTGTAGACCTACGATCACGCTTTGCTTGCAGCTTCTCCAGCTCACAGCTCCTCCATTCAAAATATAAACATATCCTGACTGAGATTTAGAATCATCCGGGTCGGTGTCGAAACTAGCATCGACGTAACCTTTTACGACGAGCTGCTCATCACCTCCATAGACCAAGAACATTTCTTTAGTCCTATTTAAATACTTTAGGATGTTCTTCACCGCTGTCCAGTGTTCCACTCCTGGATCACTTTGGTATCTGCTCGTCAAACTAAGAGGATTGGACACATCCGGTCAAGTACATAGCATGGCATACATAATAGAACCTATGGCCGAGGCATATGGAACTTTGCTCATAGTATCTCTATCTGTTACCGTAGCTGGACACTGAGCCTTGCTCAATATCTTACCTGACAACCTGGGCAATGAACCTTTCTTTGCTTTATCCATTCTGAACCTATTCAGAACTTTGTCTATGTATGTACTTTGGCTTAAAGCTATTAGGCGTCTTTGTCTATCTCTATAGATTTTGATGCCCAATATATAAGCAGCTTCTCCTAGGTCTTTCACTGAAAAACATTTATTCAAATAACTCTTCACATTGTTAAACATACCAATGTCATTTCCAATAATCAATATGTCATCCACATATAGTACTAAAAATGTCACCGAGCTCCCACTCACTTTCTTGTAGATACAAGCTTCGTAGGAATTTGGAACAAATCCAAAGCTCTTGATCACTTGATCAAAACGAAGGTTGCAACTCTGAGATGCTTGCTTCAGTCCATAAATGGAACCCTGAAGTTTGCACACCTTATCAGCATCCTTAGGATCGACAAAACCTCCGGGCTACATCATATACAACTCTTCATCAATGTTGCCATTGAGGAATGTAGTCTTGACATCCATCTGCCATATTTCATAATCATGAAATGCAGCAATTGCTAATAAAATCCTATTGTAATTAAACATCTCTACGGGAGAAAAAGTCTCATCATAGTCAACACCTTGAACTTGTCGAAAACCTTTTGCGACAAGTCGAGCTTTATAGACAGTAACATTACCATCCGCATCCGTTTTCTTCTTGAAAATCCATTTGCACTCAACGGCCTTACGGTCGCTAGGAGGGTCAACCAAAGTCCATACTTGGTTTTCGCTCATGGATCCCAATTCGGATTTCATGTCCTCTAGCCATTTCTCAGAGTCTGGGCTTATCATTGCTTCCTCATAGTTCCCAGGTTCACTGTTGTCTAACAACAAGACGGGTAAGACAAGGTTGCCGTACCATTCAGGAGTGGAACGTGACCTTGTCGACCTGTGAAGTTCAGTAGTAGCATCGTTCGAAGTTTCATGATCCTCGTCATTAGCTTCCTCTCTTGTTGGTGAAGACGACACTAGAACAATTTCGGGTGCTGCACTACTCTCCAACTCGAGAGAAGGTTCAATAACCTCTTCTAGCTCTACCATCCTCCCACTCACTTCTTTCGAGAGAAACTCCTTCTCAAGAAAGGATCCGTTCTTTGCAACAAACACTTTGCCTTGAGATCTGTAGTAGAAGGTATACCCAATCGTTTCCTTAGGGTAT
This sequence comes from Avena longiglumis, assembly GCA_030063025.1. Classification (NCBI taxonomy): domain Eukaryota; kingdom Viridiplantae; phylum Streptophyta; class Magnoliopsida; order Poales; family Poaceae; genus Avena; species Avena longiglumis. Next base: position 402,909,383 of record CP125979.1, read on the forward strand.
CCTATGAATACGCATTTCTCCGCTTTGGGTTCGAGCTTGTCCGGCATCAACTTCTTGACGTAAGCTTCGCATCCCCAAACTTTAAGAAACGACAACTTAGGTTTAGCACCAAACCATAGTTCATATGGTGTCATCTCAACGGATTTAGATGGTGCCCTATTTAAAGTGAATGCAGCGGTTTCTAATGCATAACCCCAAAATGATAACGGCAAATCTGTAAGAGACATCACCGATCGCACCATATCTAATAGAGTTCGATTCCGATGTTCAGACACACCATTGCGCTGTGGTGTTCCGGGTGGCGTGAGTTGCGAAATGATTCTGCTTGTTTTAAGATGCATGATAAAATCATAACTCAAATATTCACCTCCACGATCGGATCATAGAAATTTAATTTTCCTGTTACGATGGTTTCCACTTCGTTCTGATTTTCTTTGAACTTTTCAAACATTTCAGATTTATGTTTCATTAAATAGATATACCCATATCTACTTAAGTCATCAGTAAAAGTGAGAAAATAGCGATATCCACCGCGCGTCGAAACACTCATTGGTCTGCATACATCGGTATGTATGATTTCCAACAAGTCCGTTGCTCGCTCCATTATTCCGGAGAACGGGGTTTTGATCATCTTGCCCATGAGGCACGGCTCGCACGTGTCAAATGATTCAAAATCAAGAGACTCCAAAAGTCCATCAGAATGGAGTTTTTTCATGCGTTTTACACCAATATGACCTAGACGGCAGTGCCACAAATAAGTCGAATTATCACTATCTACTTTGCATCTCTTAGCCTCAATGTTATGGATGTGTGTTTCATTGCTTTCGAGATTCAGAAGAAATAAACTATTCACAGCAGGTGCATGACCATAAAAGATGTTACTCATATAAATATAACAACCATTATTCTACAATTTAAATGAATAACCGTCTTGCAATAAACACGATCCAGATATAATGTTCATGCTCAACGCAGGCACATAATAACACTTATTAAGGTTTAAAACTAATCTCGAAGGTAAAACTAAGGAGAGCGTGCCGACGGCCATCACATCAACTCTTGATCTGTTGCCAACGCGCATCGTCACTTCATCCCTTGCTAGCCACCGTCTATTCCGTGGCTCCTGTTTTGAGTTACAAATATTAGCAACTGAACCAGTATCAAATACCCAGGCACTACAACGAGCGCTAGTAAGGTAAACATCAATAACATGTATATCAAATATACCTTTAATGGTGCCAGCCTTCTTGTCCGCTAAGTACTTCGGACGATTGCTTCTAGTGACCCTTGTCCTTGCAATAGAAGCACTCAGTGTCCGGCTTAGGTCCAGACTTGAGCTTCTTCTCAGCAGGGGCAACGCGCTTGCCGCTGCCTTTCTTGAAGGACTTCTTTGCACCCTTACCTTTCTTGAAGCTAGAGGTTTTTTTGACCATCAACACATGATTATCTTTCCTGATATCCACCTCCGCAGCTTTTAGCTTAGCGAAGAGCTCAGTGATCATATTAGTGGAACCAATCTGATTGTGAGTAACTACAAAACCTTTGTAGCTAGGAGGGAGTGATTGCAGAATTCTGTCAATCTTGAGCTCTTCTGGAATCTTGCAGTCCAGTTGCTCAAGACGTTGAGTGTAGCCCGGCATCTTAATGGCGTGCTCACTAACGGAACTCCCTTCCTCCATCTTGCAGTTAAAGAACTTCTCAGAGATCTCATATCTCTCAGAACGGGCATGAGTCTGAAACATGGTTTTTAGTTCCTCAAGTATCTCAAAGGGCCCGGCGAACTCCTGAAAACTATTTTGAAGGTCCGATTCCATAGCAAACAACATGGTACTCTTAATCACTCCATAATCGTCTTTGCATGACTGATAAACAACTTTTTCATCAGCTGGCGCATCAATAGCAGGGGCATCACCTAGCGCTTTCTCAAGGACATAGTCCTTTTGTCCTCCAGCGAGAATGATTCTCAGATTGCGGAACCAGTTGGTGAAGTTAGACCCATTGTTCTTAAGCTTTTCTTTCTCAGGAAAAACGTTGAAGTTGAAGTTGGACTTAGCCATTTGATCTACAAAATTTAGACTATGTTGATGATAACTAGTTCAACTTAATCAAATTACTAGATGAACTCCCACTAAATTCAACATCCCTCAAGTTCTTTAGTGAACACGATCCAAATTCACCACACCTAATCCGATCTTCATGAGAAGAGATGTGGTTTCAATGGTGGACAACAAAGTGTCGATCATATCATTCATATGACTCATGCTTAACCTTTCGGTTCATGTGTTCCGAGGCCATGTCTGTACATGCTAGGTTCGTCAATTCAAACCCAAGTATTTCCGCGTGTGCAAAACTGGTTTGCACCCGTTGTATGTGAACGTAGAGTTTATAGCACCTGATCATCACGAGATGCTTGAACACTACGAACTTTCGCAACGGTGCATACATGGGGTGAACACAATTTTATCTTGATCTTTAAGTGAGAAATCATCTTATAATGCTACCGTCGCGATCTAAGCATAATAAGATACATAAAAGGATAAACATCACATGCATATAGTTTTATTTGACATGGCATAGCCAATCTCTACGCAATGATCTCCATCTTGTGCACGCCAGTATGATCTCCATCACTCCACCATGATTGCCTTCACCACGAATAGCAACTACAACTATTTCTCAGTACTTAGCGATAAAGTAAAGCTATTACATGGCGTATAAGAAGTTGACACACAGGTCATACACAATTATAAATACAACCATATGGCTCCTGCCGGTTGTGTACTCATCGACATGAAATTCGTGAAATATTACAAAACATGATCATTGCATACAACATACACATCACGTCTTGGGCCATACCATATCACAAAAAACTCCCTGCAAAAACAAGTTAGACGCCTCTACTTTGTTGTTGCATGTTTTATGTGGCTAATGGGAGTAACAAGATCAGAACGATTCTTACCTACGGAAAGCCACAACAGTGATATTATGGTTGCCAACATCCGGTGTAAATCCCATGACTACTATAGTGAGAGAAACTGGCATCCACCAGCCGCATGTGTGGAACAAGACACACGTCAAGTGCGGAGCCGGTCTCGCGAACGAGATCGCGTAAAGTTTGCCTGAACTCCTTCGATCTCACTATCCCGCGTCATAAGAAGTACACAACAAGATACTTGCAAAAAAAAACATCAACGCCCGCAACAAGCATGTTGCGTTCTAGTCGTGAAACACATCTATGCATAGATCTAGCTCTAATACCACTGAAGGGTTTTGCAGCATAGTAAAAAAATTTCTACGGATACGAACAGGGAAGCCAAGATCTAATCTAGGAGATGCAATCAACGAGAGGGATAGATGAGATCTTCATACCCTTGAAGAAATCGCACAGCGGAAACATTCAACAAAACGTGGTTGATGTAGTCATACTAGCCGTCTCCTCCTCGCGATCCGATCCACTCCTACGTCGCAAGTGGCGGCGCCTTCGAGAGATGCACATGTACGGTGTCGCGACGTATCCTCCTTCCTCGGTCCAGCAAGTGGGGTGGAGACATAGATTGGATCCGCAGCACGACGGCGTGGTGCTATGGTGGAGAGTTTCTGCAGCAGGGCTTCGCCTACACGCAGTCGGGAGAGAGAGAGAGAGAGAGAGAGAGAGAGAGAGAGAGAGAGAGAGAGAGAGAGAGAGAGAGGAAGGGAAGCAGCTGGCGGCTAGGGTTTGGGGTGAGGGGAGGGTGCGCCCCTTCCCACCTTATGTAGGGGGCTGTCCGGCCCCCTTGGCCCCTCCTACAAGCCCTAGGGAGGCGGCCCCAAGGGTGGAGTGGGGGGCAAGTCTTCCCCTCCCTTCTAGAAGGTTTCCCTAGGGTTTCCGCTAGGGTTTGGCTGGCTGGGCCTGTGGGGCCTTGTGCCCCTAGCCCAAAGCAGCCAGGGCACTCCCTCGTAGGCCTACGAACCCCTCCTACAAGTGGGTCCACGTTGGTCCCACTCCGGAAGCTTCTAGAACCTTCCAGTACAATACCGAATACTCCAAAACGATTCCGAAATCCAAAAACTGCTTTCCTTTATATGAATCTTATTCTCCAAACCATTTCGGAACCTCTCGTGATGGCCTGGATCTCATTCGAGACTCCGAACAAAAACTCATAAACCAATTATCCATTCTATCCTAGCGTTGAGGTACGTTAAGTGTGTGACCCTACGGGTTCGAGAATATGCAGACATGATCTTCTATCAATAATCAACAGCGGGATCTAGAAACCCATATTGACTCCCACATATTCATCGACGATCATACGGATGAACCACGATGCCAGGATTCAATTAATCCCATATATGTATTCCCTTCGTCACGCGATATTTTACTTGCCCCAGATTCGATCGTTGGTATCGGCATACCTAGTTCAATCTCGTTCACAACTTGTACTTTACTCGTTCTGTAATCCGACATCACTTTGTGATTAACTCCTTAACCACGTGCTTGCAAGCAGTGTTGATATCGATTACCGAGTGGGGCCGAAGTATATCTCTCTGAATCGGGAGGGACAAATTCCATCTCGATACATACAACCCAACAAGTACTTTCTGATCACCCGAGAGACACCTTTATGATCACCCTCACATAGGATGATGTTTGATGACCTGAAAGCTTTCTTCCAATACAAGGGAGTTGTATTATCTCATGGTCTAAGGAATACAATACTTGACATAAGAAAAAGCTTCACACAGATGAACACGATGACATGATCTAATTGCTATGCTTAATTTGGGTCTGTCCATCATATCATTCTCCTAATGACATGATCTCATTATTAATCGATAACTCATGTCTATGGTTAGGAAACCTTAACCATCATTAATCAATGAGCTAGTCCATAGAGGCATACTAGGGACACGGTGTTGTTCATAAAACACACAAGTATCAAAGTTTCCGCTTAATACAATTCTAGCATGGAATATAAACTTTATCATGAACAAGAATTATAATAATAACATGTTTATTATTGCCTCTAGGGCATAATTCCAACATTAATTAGGATTTTTTTGTTATATTAGTGTATATAGTTTAGGATTATATTTAGGATTTTAGGATTTTTTAGTTTAGGATTTATGATATAATGTTTATAATTTATGGTATAGTGTAGGATTTATGATATAGTGTTAAGGATTTTTTTAGTGTAGGATTTTAGGATTTATGATATAGTGTAGGATTTTTTATATAGTGTAGGATTATTTTTTATATAGTGTAGGATTATTATTTTTAGGGTATGAGATATATTATAATATTGTAATTTTTTTATTGTAATATAATAGTGTAATATAGTATTTTTATTATAAGACCCTCTTTGTAACCGGAGTTAGGGTTAGGGTGTTGGTGCTCGGTGGTGACCGGAGTTAGGGTTAGGGAACCGTGCTCCGTCAATGAGTACTAAAGGACGTGGCAGCCCAAAACAGAAAATGTCTCCCCTCCCAACAGTGCCTCATAAGAATCTTCCAATCAAACCTTATGATCGTACTGATGCGGAATCTACAGCGATAGCAAAGGCCGAAGTGGCGGCGCATTTTGAGAAGAAGAAACCCGAGCCCGCTCCGGTATACACCGAGAAGCAAAAGGCATATGTAATTGATTTTCTGAACACAAAATCGCAATATGAGTTGCACCATAAGCGAGATGACTATATACACACACTTCAGAAAGAAGTGGTGAAGAGCAAATCAAGCAAATCAAGTGCAAGCGGTAAAAAATCAGCAAGCATAGGTCCAAGAGGGACCAAAACTGCAATCAGTAAAAAATCAGACGTTCCCCTTCTCAGACAACAGGCCAAACAAACGATCGCACACCTCAAGGTGTTTTCAGAAAACGTTCCCCTTCTCGCACAACAACCACTAGATATGTCAGTAGATGCGGAGTTGGCGGCCAGCATGGAAATTAGTCTTGATGAACTGTTAGGCCCCCAACTCGACCGTCTACCCAAAGCTGCTATAGCCCCTAGATATGTCATATGTGTGGATTTGGTCAGCAAAGAGAGGCTGAAAGAACTGCCAACACAAATGTGGAATCTCCATAAATGGTACTCGGCGGTCATAAAGCAGGGGAGAATAATGATCATAGCCAATATCCCATGTGAGTACTACTTCAGACCCGAAGAGGTCCATACTGAATTTCCATAACTGTTATAGTTATACCATCTCGATGCCCTGGACAAATCCATCCTCATCTGCTATTGTCTGTAAGTTGTTGAATTCATTGTCTACATGTTCATTGTTTCAATAGTTCAGTTCAGAACATGTAATTATCCTTATTATGCAGAATGAAGATCCTGGAATGTAAAAGAAAAAGAATCTATTATATTGGGTTCATTGACCCAGACAAAGTGCATATAACCATGCTAACGGATAACCCCGAGGAGACGGAGGAAAACATTCTAAGGTTTCTAATGGAGCAAAATTTCTCTGACCACATACTATTTCCTTACAATTTCAGGTGAGGGACTTATTATGTTGTACACATTCACTTTTGATTAGTCGATGCTAATAAGTGTAACTGATGAGATACTGATGTATATATAAATGTTTGCATCTTCCACTGGGTTCTGCTAGACATTCAACTTGATAAGGGAAGAATTGATGTCATGGACCCATCAAAGAGAAACCTGGAAGATTTCCGCAGCATGCAGGACATGCTCCAGAAGTAAGTTTTGCGCTATATCGGTCTCTTTCCTTGATTTCCTGAGATATCAGGTAATGAATAACTTATTCATTCATTTTCTTCGTCGGGCAGGGTTTGGATCCGGTTCAAGAGCGAGGTTACATGTGTATTTAGTGAGAAGCTGACGTTGAAGGCGGTCTCGGTAAGTAGCACGAGATATGTCCGTGCATCTCTTTACTTCTAGTTTCAATACAATAATGATGCTAGATTATTATTTTGATTGAATTCTATTCTTGTAAAGTGCCCAAGGCAGCCATAGCGGTCGAATCTATGTGGATTATACGTATGCAAGTTTATTCGCACGTTTACCACCGAACACAATGATTATATAGTCGACGTAAGCAATGCATTCACACCATCATTTTATTGCCATCACCTTTTGTTATCATGATTGATATTCATATTGATCTCCTTTTTCTTATATATAGTTTGATAAAATATACGGGATCAACTACTACCAGAGGAGATGGCGGGATTTATTGTCAAAGAGATCGTAGACGATGCAGGAGAATTTAGTGTGAATAGGCACTACTGATCTCCATGTAATCGAACAAATGTGCTCTAGTCCCGGTATTTTGTGATCTCCATGTAACTATGTAAATTGTATATATTTGTATGCTCGATATCGTAATATAATTTATCTTATATATGCACAAATGTGTACGATATGTGGTGGCATAGAAATATTCAAAACTATGTTGAAATGAAAATAAGTAAATAAAACAATAAAAATGAAATCTCTGCCGCGGCAGAGAACCACTAGTCCAAGGTAATGCTCTGACGCGGCGGAGAAAACGCGTAAAATGCTGCCGCGGCAGAGACCCACTAGTTTCGGTACTTAACACCAACCGGGACTAGTGGGGTGCATCCTAAGCGTACAGGGAAAGCCACGTGGACATCCACCAGTCCCGGCTGGTAACTGATCCGGGACTAGTGGTGGGCCTCTAAAACCGGGACTAAAGGCCCTTACGAACCGGGACTAGAGGCCCTGTTTTTACTAGTGCCATACCCATCTAAACATACTGATGCATGTGGAAATTCACATATTTGAAAAACATAAAGATTCCTCTTCGTTTAAAATGTATTTGGCTAGAAGGACCTAGGTAAATACCTCATATCAACCAAGATCTACTCATTTGTGCATTGAAGGTATGTTATCGCTCATCCAAGTGCGACAAGCACTTTGCCCAACCAAACATACTCTTCCCACCAGTTCAACGCTTCCCCTCGTCAGAGAGGGCCTCACAGCTCAGCTCATCGACCATGTTGGCATCAAGCTATAACAATTCCAATATTTTCTCCTAGGCCACCAGAATGGTCGGGGATCTGCATTGGACAGTCAAGGTGTCATCTTCTGTCTGACATAAGGAGTGGTGTAACAGCCACCAATCTTTAATTGTATCTTGACTGCTAGGCACGGGACCGCTCATTCTTCTTGTCCAACTGAATCTGAACCAGAAATCATGAGAAAATGGGCATTGAACAAGCAAATTATATATACTCGACATAGTCACATAATGTGAATTGTGCCAGGCATCACAAAACACCTTTCTCTATTTCCCCAAGATGCCTTAATAGCCAGAGAAGGAAGTTTCCCCAAAAGCAAAGCATATCTGCAAGAAGTAGTCCGGTTAAATAAATGGAACGAGATCAGATGATGATTGTTTTCTTCATATGCAACAATGTAAAAAATGAGTTCAAACAATATCAGTGGTAGAGGGGACAGTTTGCAATATTAGTTCAGCCAAAAATTCTATCACTTCATTTTCTTGCTTAACTAAAAGTTCCTTGGACAATGTAAAAATATATATAATGACCTAGAGCAATAGATGCCAACGTGATTATGTATACCTGCATGAGAGGTCTAAAGTTGTAAGCAATAGACTGTGATAAAATAGTCTGATGCCACTACATTCAGTAACAAGAGCCATTGCAAAAGCTAACCCAGATGGACTAAACTTGTTTTTATGTAGAACTATCAAGTTCTTCCCTCCATCTAAAAAACAAAAACCAGTTCCTCTGGTCAGGAAACAACTGGAGCTATATTCGGCCCAGAGAGCATATATACAAAACATTATACTTTCTAATGAGCAAAAAACTACATTGGCTAACACTGAATCCCAGGTAAATCGACAGAACACCATAGTCCGTCACTTCAGTCTACCCAGCTTCCACTTCTTAGAGTCCAGTGAAATACTCCATTTGGTGTACATCTGATTTCTTTCCTCCACGGAGAATCACTTCTGTACCTTTTTTCTCCCTCTCGCGCTGCAAGGTTATGTGAAAGGAATGTAGAACATTGGTACATTAGCGATTACTTACTTCATAATTTGGGAAGAACTAAGCATGCCTAAGATCACATTTCTAGGAGTCCCTTCCCATAGAGTATGCCTAAGATCATATTTGGGGAAGAACCGAGCATGCCTAAGAACAGAGCATGCCTAAAGTTTTCTACTTCTGGAAGGAACAATAACCTATGAAGCTCGAATTTCATGTAAAAAGAGTCAGTTGGTTCTCCTTTGAATAGAAAGAAAAAGTAAATCCTATGGACCAAGGAAATACTATGAGCATCCCAAAGCTCAATGATATCTTATTATTTCTTCTCAAATTCCAATGGCCATCTAGAAGGTGATTGCAAAGCATCCCCGATCGGGTCTAATCTAATGATCTTCCTACTTGCACTCTATGACATGGATTGCAAAGAGCGATATATTTTTGTGTTTCTAGCACAATAAAATAAAAAAAACAGTTAATATTTGTTTATTTTGTTCAGTCTAGGTAAATATCAATTAAGCTATTATTGTTGACCTACTAATGAAAGATCTCAAAAGTACTCATCAAACAATGCATAAAAGTTAAAATTTTCTCAACTGAAGAAAGACCATTAAATATTTTCTATTCCTAATTGTCATCACCTTTAGCAGAAAAACAGTAGCATACATACTTTCTTACAGTAATTAATTAATTATGTCTCCTATTTTGTTTCAAGTAAATTAATTAAATGGGTGCAAGATCAAGAGCACAAACTAATGGAAAATCGAAGGATGGAACTTAGCCTAAAAATTTAAGAATATGTGCGAATAAAGATCTTAGAATCTAGACTTTGTGTCAAATGAAAAGCTAGTGACCTGGATTTTCAATCTGTTCAGATATAAAACCTGTGTAGACAATTGAAGCATAGAAACTTAGCCTGAAAATGCAAGAATATGTGAGAATACAGATCAATCCTCAACTGGAATAACGCAAAGTTTCAGGACATTTTCTTTGTATCTCTGCTGCTGAAACTCATGTATAGTAGACTCGACACTACAGGAAATGTTGCAAGCGCCGACGGCCGGTACGCTACGCCGACGGAAAAAGGTCGGGGCCGTCGGCGTAGCTGCCTCCCCAGGCCAGCCCCCCAGCCAGGCCGTCGGCGTAGAAATGGCCGTCGACACATCAACATGTGCCGACGGTGGCCCTCGGCACAGACAAGCCGTCGGCGTAGTGGAGAAGAGTATGCCGACGGTGACCCTCGGCGCAACTTTGGCCCTCGGCGTAGCCACGGCTCAGACACGGCGCCGTTTGGTAGCGAAGCTATGCCGACGGCCTAGCCGTCGGTGTAGCCCTAAGCGCCACGTGCTCCCCCCCGCGCCTAAATTTGGTGGGTTGTGCCGACGGCTTAGCCCTCGGCGTAGCCCTTCAGATTTTTTTCAAATTATTTTTTCCATTTAATTTTAGTCATATATTTTATACTCCCAATAATTTATTAATTACTCCCAATAATTTAATGTTGATATATATTGTTTGTATCGCCCGGATAGCAGTCTCCATCTCTTTCCCCGGATACATCTATCCTCCTTCATATGGACTTATATAAGGGGGGAAACTCCCTGTTCGGGTGAAACCGGGTAGAGTGCTACTCCGGGCTACCCCTTCTCATATGTGCGCTAGGTGTAACCTAAAGCTAAGGTTCTGGACTTATATAAGGGGGAAACTCCCCGTTCGGGTGAAACCGGGTAGGATAGTTCCCTCCCCTTGTGAAGCACCATGGTTTTACATCATCATATGACCTAAACAAACACAAAACAAGAGAGTGCAACTCCGGGCTACCCCTGTCAGAGGGACGTCTAGGGGGGTAGACGATCCGATGCCCACAGATCAGGGTTCCGCGGGAGACCACGCTTCGGGGCGTCGGAATACCTCAAGGACTTGCAAGTGTGGTGCTATGTTGAAACATGCAAAACCTAGTCACCGGGTGCATGTGTCCCCCTTATCATGTGTGCGCTAGGTGTAACCTAAAGCTAAGGTTCTGGACATATATAAGGGGGAAACTCCCCGTTCGGGTGAAACAGGGTAGGATAGTGCCCTCCACTTGTGAAGAACCATGGTTTTACATCATCATATGACCTAAACAAACACAAAACAAGAGAGTGCTACTCCGGGCTACCCCTGTTAGAGGGACGTCTAGGGGGGTAGACGATCCGATGCCCACAGATCAGGGTTCCGCGGGAGACCACGCTCCGGGGCATCGGAATACCTCAAGGACTTGCATGTGGCCCTAGCACATGCATGGAAGTGTGGTGCTATGTTGAAACATGCAAAACCTAGTCCCCGGGTGCATGTGTCCTCCTTCTCATGTGTGCGCTAGCTGTAACCTAAAGCTAAGGTTCTGGACTTATATAAGGGGGAAACTCCCCGTTCGGGTGAAACCGGGTAGGATAGTGCCATCCCCTTGTGAAGCACCATGGTTTTACATCGTCATATGACCTAAACAAACACAAAACAAGAGAGTGCTACTCCGGGATACCCCTGTCAGAGGGACGTCTAGGGGGGTAGACGATCTGATGCCCACAGATCAACGTTCCGCGGAAAACCACGCTCCGGGGCGTCGGAATACCTCAAGGACTTGCAAGTGTGGTGCTATGTTGAAACATGCAAAACCTAGTCACCGGGTGCATGTGTCCCCCTTCTCATGTGTGCGCTAGGTGTAACCTAAAGCTAAGGTTCTGGACTTATATAAGGGGGGAACTCCCCGTTCGGGTGAAACCGGGTAGGATAGTGCCCTCCACTTGTGAATCACCATGGTTTTACATCATCATATGACCTAAAAAAACACAAAACAATAGAGTGGAACTCCGGGCTACCCCTGTCAGAGGGACGTCTAGGGGGGTAGAAGATCCGATGCCCACAGATGAGGGTTCCGTGGGAGACCACGCTCCGGGGCGTCGGAATACCTCAAGGACTTGCATGTGGCCCTAGCACATGCATGGAAGTGTGGTGCTATGTTGAAACATGCAAAACCTAGGCACCGCGTTCATGTGTCCCCCTTCTCATGTGTGCGCTAGGTGTAACCTAAAGCTAAGGTTCTGGACTTATATAAGGCGGGAAACTCCCCGTTCGGGTGAAACCGGGTAGGATAGTGCCCTCCACTTGTGAAGCACCATGGTTTTACATCATAATATGACCTAAACAAATACAAAACAAGAGAGTGCAACTCCGGGCTACCCCTGTTAGAGGGACGTCTAGGGGGGTAGACGATCCGATGCCCACAGATCAGGGTTCATGGAGACCACGCCCGGGCGCCTAATACCTCAAGTACTTGCATGTGGCCCTAGAACATGCATGGAAGTGTGGTGCTATGTTGAAACATGCAAAACCTAGTCACCGGGTGCATGTGTCCCCCTTCTCATGTGTGCGCTAGGTGTAACCTAAAGCTATGGTACTGGACTTATATAATGGGGGAAACTCCCCGTTTGGGTGAAACCGGCTAGGATAGTGCCCTCCACTTGTGAAGCAGCATGGTTTTACATCATCATATGACCTAAACAAACACAAAACAAGAGAGTGCTACTCCGGGCTAGCCCTGTCAGAGGGACGTCTAGGGGGGTAGACGATCCGATGCCCACAGATCATGGTTCCGCGGGAGACCACGCTCCGGGGCGTCGGAATACCTCAAGGACTTGCATGTGGCCCTATCACATGCATGTAAGTGTGGTGCTATGTTGAAACATGCAAAACCTAGTCCCCGGGTGCATGTGTCCCCCTTCTCATGCGTGCGCTAGATGTAACCTAAAGCTAAGGTTCTGGACTTATATAAGGGGGAAACTCCCCGTTCGGGTAAAACCGGGTAGGATAGTGCCCTCCCCTTGTGAAGCACCATGGTTTTATATCATCATATGACCTAAACAAACACAAAACAAGAGAGTGCTACTCCGGGCTACCCCTGTCAGAGGGACGTCTAGGGGGGGGTAGACGATCTGATGCCCACAGATCAGGATTCCGCAGGAGACCACGCTCCGGGGCGTCGGAATACCTGAAGGACTTGCATGTGGCCCTAGCACATGAATGGAAGTGTGGTGCTATGTTGAAACATGAAAAACCTAGTCACCGGGTGCATGTGTCCCCCTTCTCATGTGTGCGCTAGGTGTAGCCTAAAGCTAAGGTTCTAGACTTATATAAGGGGGGAAACTCCCCGTTCGGGTGAAACCGGGTAGTATAGTGCCCTCCACTTGTGAAGCACCATGGTTTTACATCATCATATGACCTAAACAAACACAAAACAAGAGAGTGCTACTCCGGGCTACCCCTGTCACAGGGACGTCTAGGGGGGTAGACGATCCGATGCCCACAGATCAGGGTTCCACGGGAGACCATGCTCCGGGGCGTTGGAATACCTCAAGGACTTGCATGTGGCCCTAGAACATGCATGGAAGTGTGGTGCTATGTTGAAACATGCGAAACCTAGTCCTCGGGTGCATGTGTCCCACTTCTCATGCGTGCGCTAGCTGTAACCTAAAGCTAACGTTCTGGACTTATATAAGGGGGAAACTCCCCTTCGAGTGAAACCGGGTAGGATAGTGCCCTCCCCTTGTGAAGCACCATGGTTTTACATCATCACATGACCTAAACAAACACAAAACAGGAGAGTGCAACTCCGGGCTACCCCTGTCAGAGGGACGTCTAGGGTGTAGACGATCCGATGCCCACAGATCAGGGTTCCGCGGGAGACCACGCTCCGGGGCGTCGGAATACCTCAAGGACTTGCATGTGGCCCTAGCACATGCATGTAAGTGTGGTCCTATGATGAAACATGCAAAATCTAGTCACCGGGTGCATGTGTCCCCCTTCTCATGTGTGTGCTAGGTGTAACCTAAAGCTAAGGTTCTGGATTTATATAAGGGGGGAAACTCCCCGTTCGGGTGAAACCGGGTAGGATAGTGCCCTCCACTTGTGAATCACCATGGTTTTACATCATCATATGACCTAAAAAAACACAAAACAAGAGAGTGCAACTCCGGCCTACCCCTGTCAGAGGGACGTCTAGGGGGGTAGACGATCCGATGCTCACAGATCAGGGTTCCGCGTGAGACCATTCTCCGGGGCGTCGGAATACCTCAAGGACTTGCATGTGGCCCTAGCACATGCATGGAAGTGTGGTGCTATGTTGAAACATGCAAAACCTAGTCACCGGGTGCATGCGTCCCCCTTCTCATGTGTGCACTAGGTGTAACCTAAAGCTAAGATTCTGGACTTATATAAGGGGGAAACTCCCCGTTCGGGTGAAACCGGGTAAGATAGTGCCCTCCACTTGTGAAGCACCATGGTTTTACATCATCATATGACCTAAACAAACACAAAACAAGAGAGTGCTACTCCGGGATACCCCTGTTAGAGGGACGTCTAGGGGGGTAGACGATCCGATGCCCACAGATCAGGGTTCCGCGGGAGACCACGCTCTGGGGCGTCCGAATATCTCAAGGACTTGCATGTGGCCCTAGCACATGCATGGAAGTGTGGTGCTATGTTGAAACATGCAAAACCTAGTCCCCGGGTGCATGTGTCCCCCTTCTCATGTTTGCGCTAGGTGTAGCCTAAAGCTAAGGTTCTGGACTTATATAAGGGGGGAAACTCTGCTCGGGTGAAACTGTAGGATAGTGCCCTCCACTTGTGAAGCACCATGGTTTTACATCATCATATGACCTAAACAAACACAAAACAAGAGAGTGCTACTCCGGGCTACCCCTGTCAGAGGGACGTCTAGGGGGGTAGACGATCCGATGCCCACAGATCACGGTTCCACGGGAGACCACGCTCCGGGGCATCGGAATACCTCAAGGACTTGCATGTGGCCCTAGAACATGCATGGAAGTGGTGTGCTATGTTGAAACATTGCAAAACCTAGTCCCCGGGTGCATGTGTCCCCCTTCTCATGCGTGCGCTAGCGTAACCTAAAGCTAAGGTTCGACTTATATAAGGGATACTCTCGGGTGAAACCGGGTAGGATAGTGCCCTCCCCTTGTGAAGCACCATGGTTTTACATCATCACATGACCTAAACAAACACAAAACAGGAGAGTGCAACTCCGGGCTACCCCTGTCAGAGGGACGTCTAGGGGGTAGACGATCCGATGCGCACAGATCAGGGTTCCCGGGGAGACCACGCTCCGGGGCGTCGGAATACCTCAAGGACTTGCATGTGGCCCTAGCACATGCATGGAAGTGTGGTGCTATGTTGAAACATGCAAAACCTAGTCACCGGGTGCATGTGTCCCCCTTCTCATGTGTGCGCTAGGTGTAACCTAAAGCTAAGGTTCTGGACTTATATAAGGGGGGAAACTCCCCGTTCGGGTGAAATCGCGTAGGATAGTGCCCTCCACTTGTGAAGCACCATGGTTTTACATCATCATATGACCTAAACAAACACAAAACAAGAGAGTGCAACTCCGGGCTACCCCTGTCAGAGGGACGTCTAGGGGGGTAGACGATCCGATGCCCACAGATCAGGGTTCCGCGTGAGACCATGCTCCTGGGCGTCGGAATACCTCAAGGACTTGCATGTGGCCCTAGCACATGCATGTAAGTGTGGTGCTATGTTGAAACATGCAAAACCTAGTCACCGGGTGCATGTGTCCCCCTTCTCATGTGTGCGCTAGGTGTAACCTAAAGCTAAGGTTCTGGACTTATATAAGGGGGAAACTCCCCGTTCGGGTGAAACCGGGTAGGATAGTGCCCTCCACTTGTGAAGCACCATGGTTTTACATCATCATATGACCTAAACAAACACAAAACAAGAGAGTGCTACTCCGGGATACCCCTGTTAGAGGGACGTCTAGGGGGGTAGACGATCCGATGCCCACAGATCATGGTTCCGCGGGAGACCACGCTCTGGGCGTCCGAATACCTCAAGGACTTGCATGTGGCCCTAGCACATGCATGGAAGTGTGGTGCTATGTTGAAACATGCAAAACCTAGTCCCCGGGTTCATGTGTCCCCCTTCTCATGTTTGCGCTAGGTGTAGCCTAAAGCTAAGGTTCTGGACTTATATAAGGGGGGAAACTCCCCGTTTGGGTGAAACCGGGTAGGATAGTGCCCTCCACTTGTGAAGCACCATGGTTTTACATCATCGTATGACCTAAACAAACACAAAACAAGAGAGTGCTACTCCGGGCTACCCCTGTAAGAGGGACGTCTAGGGGGGTAGACGATCCGATGCCCACAGATCAGGGTTCCACGGGAGACCACGCTCCGGGGCGTCGGAATACCTCAAGGACTTGCATGTGGCCCTAGAACATGCATGG
This sequence comes from Avena longiglumis, assembly GCA_030063025.1. Taxonomy (NCBI): domain Eukaryota; kingdom Viridiplantae; phylum Streptophyta; class Magnoliopsida; order Poales; family Poaceae; genus Avena; species Avena longiglumis. The sequence goes on from CP125979.1 coordinate 402,925,648, forward strand.
AAGTGTGGTGCTATGTTGAAACATGCGAAACCTAGTCCCCGGGTGCATGTGTCCCCCTTCTCATGCGTGCGCTAGCTGTAACCTAAAGCTAAGGTTCTGGACTTATATAAGGGGGAAACTCCCCTTCGGGTGAAACCGGGTAGGATAGTGCCCTCCCCTTCTGAAGAACCATGGTTTTACATCATCACATGACCTAAACAAACACAAAACAAGAGAGTGCTACTCCGGGCTACCCCTGTCAGAGGGACGTCTAGGGGGGTAGACGATCCGATGCCCACAGATCAAGGTTCCGTAGGAGACCATGCACCAGGGCGTCGGAATACCTCAAGGACTTGCATGTGGACCTAGCATATGCATGGAAGTGTGGTGCTATGTTGAAACATGCAAAACCTAGTCCCCGGGTGCATGTGTCCCCCTTCTCATGCGTGCGCTAGCTGTAACCTAAAGCTAAGGTTCTGGACTTATATAAGGGGGAAACTCCCCGTTCGGGTGAAAACGGGTAGGATAGTGCCCTCCCCATGTGAAGCACCATGGTTTTACATCATCATATGACCTAAACAAACACAAAACAAGAGAGTGCTACTCCGGGCTACCCCTGTCAGAGGGACAGATCAGGGTTCCGCGGGAGACCACGCTCCGGGGCGTCGAAAGACCTCAAGGACTTGCATGTGGCCCTAGCACATGCATGGAAGTGTGGTGCTATGTTGAAACATGCAAAACCTAGTCACCGGGTGCATGTGTCCCCCTTCTCATGTGTGCGCTAGGTGTAACCTAATGCTAAGGTTCTGGACATATATAAGGGGGGAACTCCCCGTTCGGGTGAAACCGGGTAGGATAGTGCCCTCCCCTTGTGAAGCACCATGGTTTTACATCATCATATCACCTAAACAAACACAAAACAAGAGAGTGCAACTCCGGGCTACCTCGCCGAGGGACGTCTAGGGGGGTAGACGATCCGAGGCCCACAGATCAGGGTTCCGCGGGAGACCACGCTCCGGGGCGTCGGAATACCTCAAGGACTTGCATGTGGCCCTAGAACATGCATGGAAGTGTGGTGCTATATTGAAACATGCAAAACCTAGTCACCGGGTGCATGTGCCCCCCTTCTCATGTGTGCGCTAGGTGTAACCTAAAGCTAAGGTTCTGGAAATATATAAGGGGGGAACTCCCCGTTCGGGTGCAACCGGGTAGGATAGTGCCCTCCACTTGTGAAGCACCATGGTTTTACATCATCATATGACCTAAACAAACACAAAAAAAGAGAGTGCTACTCCGGGCTACCCCTGTTAGAGGGACGTCTAGGGGGGTAGACGATCCGATGCCCACAGATCAGGGTTCCGCGGGAGACCACGCTCCGGGGCATCGGAATCCCTCAAGGACTTGCATGTGGCCCTAGCACATGCATGGAAGTGTGGTGCTATGTTGAAACATGCAAAACCTAGTCCCCGGGTGCATGTGTCCCCCTTCTCATGTGTGCGCTAGCTGTAACCTAAAGCTAAGGTTCTGGACTTATATAAGGGGGAAACTCCCCGTTCGGGTGCAACCGGGTAGGATAGTGCCCTCCACTTGTGAAGCACCATGGTTTTACATCATCATATGACCTAAACAAACACAAAACAAGAGAGTGCTACTCCGGGCTACCCCTGTCAGAGGGACGTCTAGGGGGGTAGACGATCCGATGCCCACAGATCAGGGTTCCACGGGAGACCACGCTCCGGGGCGTCGGAATACCTCAAGGACTTGCATGTGGCCCTAGAACATGCATGGAAGTGTGGTGCTATGTTGAAACATGCGAAACCTAGTCCCCGGGTGCATGTGTCCCCCTTCTCATGCGTGCTCTAGCTGTAACCTAAAGCTAAGGTTCTGGACTTATATAAGGGGGATACTCCCCTTCGGGTGAAACCGGGTAGGATAGTGCCCTCCCCTTGTGAAGCACCATGGTTTTACATCATCACATGACCTAAACAAACACAAAACAGGAGAGTGCAACTCCGGGCTACCCCTGTCAGAGGGACGTCTAGGGGGTAGACGATCCGATGCGCACAGATCAGGGTTCCGCGGGAGACCACGCTCCGGGGCGTCGGAATACCTCAAGGACTTGCATGTGGCCCTAGCACATGCATGGAAGTGTGGTGCTATGTTGAAAAATGCAAAACCTAGTCACCGGGTGCATGTGTCCCCCTTCTCATGTGTGCGCTAGGTGTAACCTAAAGCTAAGGTTCTGGACTTATATAAGGGGGGAAACTCCCCGTTCGGGTGAAATCGGGTAGGATAGGGCCCTCCACTTGTGAAGAACCATGGTTTTACATCATCATATGACCTAAACAAACACAAAACAAGAGAGTGCAACTCCGGGCTACCCCTGTCAGAGGGACGTCTAGGGGGGTAGACGATCCGATGCCCACGATCGTGGTTCCGTGAGACCATGCTCCCGGGCGCCTAATACCTCAAGGACTTCCATGTGGCCCTAGCACATGCATGGAAGTGTGGTGATATGTTGAAACATGCAAAACCTAGTCCCCGGGTGCATGTGTCCGCCTTCGCATGCGTGCACTGTAACCTAAAGCTAAGGTTCTGGACTTATAAAAGGGGCAAATTCCCCGTTCCGGTGAAACCGAGTAGGATAGTGCCCTCCACTTGTGAAGCAACATGGTTGTACTTCATCATCTGACCTAAAAAACAAAAACCAAGAGAGTGCTACTCCGGGATACCCCTGTTAGATGGACGTCTAGCAGGGTAGACGATCCGATGCCCAGAGATCAAGGTTCCGTACGAGACCACGCTTCGGGGCGTCAGAATACCTCAAGGACTTGCATGTGGCCCTAGCACATGCATGGAAGTGTGGTGCTATGTTGAAACATGCAAAACCTAGTCCCCGGGTGCATGTGTCCCCCTTCTCATGTTTGCTAGGTGTAGCCTAAAGCTAAGGTTCGACTTATATAAGGGGAAACTCCCGCTTGGGTGAAACTGCAGGATAGTGCCCTCCCCTTGTGAAGCACCATGGTTTTACATCATCGTATGACCTAAACAAACACAAAACAAGAGATTGCTACTCCGGGCTACCTATAAGAGGGACGTCTAGGGGGTAGACGATCTGATGCCCACAGATCAGGGTTCCACGGAGACCACGCCCGGCCGGAATACCTCAAGGACTTGCATGTGGCCCTAGAACATGCATGGAAGTGTGGTGCTATGTTGAAACATGCAAACCTAGTCCCCGGTGCATGTGTCCCCTTCTCATGCGCTTAGCCAGTAACCTAAAGCTAAGGTTCTGGACTTATATAAGGGGGAAACTCCCCTTCGGGTGAAACCGGGTAGGATAGTGCCCTCCCCTTCTGAAGAACCATGGTTTTACATCATCACATGACCTAAACAAACACAAAACAGGAGAGTGCAACTCCGGCTACCTCGCCGAGGGACGCCTAGGGGTAGACGATCCGATGCCCAGATCAAGGTTCCGCGGAGACCACGCCCGGGCGCCTAATACCTCAAGGACTTGCATGTGGCCCTAGCACATGCATGGAAGTGTGGTGCTATGTTGAAACATGCAAAACCTAGTCCCCGGTGCATGTGTCCCCTTCTCATGCGGCGCTAGTCAGAACCTAAAGCTAAGGTTCTGGACTTATATAAGGGGAAACTCTGCTCGGGTGAAAACGGTAGGATAGTGCCTCCCCATGTGAAGCACCATGGTTTTACATCATCATATGACCTAAACAAACACAAAACAAGAGAGTGCTACTGGCTACCCCGCCGAGGGATGATCGTGGTTCCGCGGAGACCACGCCCGGCGCCGAAGACCTCAAGGACTTGCATGTGGCCCTAGCACATGCATGGAAGTGTGGTGCTATGTTGAAACATGCAAAACCTAGTCACCGGGTGCATGTGTCCCCCTTCTCATGTGTGCGCTAGGTGTAACCTAATGCTAAGGTTCTGGACATATATAAGGGGGAAACTCCCCGTTCGGGTGAAACCGGGTAGGATAGTGCCCTCCCCTTGTGAAGCACCATGGTTTTACATCATCATATGACCTAAACAAACACAAAACAAGAGAGTGCAACTCCGGGCTACCCCTGTCAGAGGGACGTCTAGGGGGGTAGACGATCCGAGGCCCACAGATCAGGGTTCCGCGGGAGACCACGCTCCGGGGCGTCGGAATACCTCAAGGACTTGCATGTGGCCCTAGCACATGCATGGAAGTGTGGTGCTATATTGAAACATGCAAAACCTAGTCACCGGGTGCATGTGCCCCCCTTCTCATGTGTGCGCTAGGTGTAACCTAAAGCTAAGGTTCTGAACATATAAGGGGAACTCTGCTCGGTGAAACCGGGTAGAATAGTGCCCTCCCCAAGTGAAGCACCACGGTTTTACATCATCATATGACCTAAACAAACACAAAAAAAAGAGTGCCACTCCTGGCTACCCCTGTCAGATGGACGTCTAGGGAGGTAGACGATCTGATGCCCACAGATCAGGGATCCGCGGGAGGCCACCCTCCGGGGCGTCGGAATACCTCAAGGACTTGCATGTGGCCCTAGCACATGCATGGAAGTGTGGTGCTATGTTGAAACATGAAAAACCTAGTCACCGGTTGCATGTGTCCCCCTTCTCATGCGTGCGCTAGTTGTAACCTAAAGCTAAGGTTCTGGACTTATATAAGGGGGAAACTCCCCGTTCGGGTGAAACCGGGTAGGATAGTGCCCTCCCCTTGTGAAGCACCATGGTTTTACATCATCATATGACCTAAACAAACACAAAACAAGAGAGTGCTACTGGCTACCCCGCCGAGGGACGCCTAGGGGTAGACGATCCGATGCCCAGCATCGTGGTTCCACGGGAGACCACGCTCGGGCGCCTAATACCTCAAGGACTTGCATGTGGCCCTAGAACATGCATGGAAGTGTGGTGCTATGTTGAAACATGCGAAACCTAGTCCCGGGTGCATGTGTCCCCTTCTCATGCGTGCTCTAGCTGTAACCTAAAGCTAAGGTTCGGACTTATATAAGGGGATACTCTTCGGTGAAACCTGTAGGATAGTGCCTCCCTTGTGAAGCACCATGGTTTTACATCATCACATGACCTAAACAAACACAAACAGGAGAGTGCAACTCCGGCTACCTCGCCGAGAGGGACGCCTAGGGGTAGACGATCCGATGCGCACAGATCATCGTGGTTCCAAGGAGACCACGCTCCGGGGCGTCGGAATACCTCAAGGACTTGCATGTGGCCCTAGCACATGCATGGAAGTGTGGTGCTATGTTGAAAAATGCAAAACCTAGTCACCGGGTGCATGTGTCCCCCTTCTCATGTGTGCGCTAGGTGTAACCTAAAGCTAAGGTTCTGGACTTATATAAGGGGGGAAACTCCCCGTTCGGGTGAAATCGGGTAGGATAGGGCCCTCCACTTGTGAAGAACCATGGTTTTACATCATCATATGACCTAAACAAACACAAAACAAGAGAGTGCAACTCCGGGCTACCCCTGTCAGAGGGACGTCTAGGGGGGTAGACGATCCGATGCCCACAGATCAGGGTTCCGCGTGAGACCATGCTCCTGGGCGTCGGAATACCTCAAGGACTTGCATGTGGCCCTAGCACATGCATGTAAGTGTGGTGCTATGTTGAAACATGCAAAACCTAGTCACCGGGTGCATGTGTCCCCCTTCTCATGTGTGCGCTAGGTGTAACCTAAAGCTAAGGTTCTGGACTTATATAAGGGGGAAACTCCCTGTTCGGGTGAAACCGGGTAGGATAGTGCCCTCCACTTGTGAAGCACCATGGTTTTACATCATCATATGACCTAAACAAACACAAAACAAGAGAGTGCTACTCCGGGATACCCCTGTTAGAGGGACGTCTAGGGGGGTAGACGATCCGATGCCTGCATCGTGGTTCTCGGAGACCACGCTCTGGGCGTCCGAATACCTCAAGGACTTGCATGTGGCCCTAGAACATGCATGGAAGTGTGGTGCTATGTTGAAACATGCAAAACCTAGTCCCCGGGTGCATGTGTCCCCCTTCTCATGTTTATGGCTAGGTGTAGCCTAAAGCTAAGGTTCGACTTATATAAGGGGGAAACTCCCGCTTGGGTGAAACTGTAGGATAGTGCCCTCCACTTGTGAAGCACCATGGTTTTACATCATCGTATGACCTAAACAAACACAAAACAAGAGAGTGCTACTCCGGCTACCCTCGAAGAGGGACGCCTAGGGGTAGACGATCCGATGCCCACGATCGTGGTTCCACGGGAGACCACGCCCGGGCGAATACCTCAAGGACTTGCATGTGGCCCTAGAACATGCATGGAAGTGTGGTGCTATGTTGAAACATGCGAAACCTAGTCCCCGGGTGCATGTGTCCCCCTTCTCATGCGTGCGCTAGCTGTAACCTAAAGCTAAGGTTCTGGACTTATATAAGGGGGAAACTCCCCTTCGGGTGAAACCGGGTAGGATAGTGCCCTCCCCTTCTGAAGAACCATGGTTTTACATCATCACATGACCTAAACAAACACAAAACAGGAGAGTGCAACTCCGGGCTACCCCTGTCAGAGGGACGTCTAGGGGGTAGACGATCTGATGCCCACAGATCAAGGTTCCGCGGGAGACCACGCTCCGGGGCGTCGGAATACCTCAAGGACTTGCATGTGGCCCTAGCACATGCATGGAAGTGTGGTGCTATGTTGAAACATGCAAAACCTAGTCCCCGGGTGCATGTGTCCCCCTTCTCATGCGTGCGCTAGCTGTAACCTAAAGCTAAGGTTCTGGACTTATATAAGGGGAAACTCCTGCTCGGGTGAAAACGGGTAGGATAGTGCCTCCCATGTGAAGCACCATGGTTTTACATCATCATATGACCTAAACAAACACAAAACAAGAGAGTGCTACTGGCTACCTCACGAGGGATGATCGGGTTCATGGAGACCACGCCCGGCGCCGAAGACCTCAAGGACTTGCATGTGGCCCTAGCACATGCATGGAAGTGTGGTGCTATGTTGAAACATGCAAAACCTAGTCACCGGGTGCATGTGTCCCCTTCTCATGTGTGCTAGGTGTAACCTAATGCTAAGGTTCGACATATATAAGGGGAAACTCTGCTCGGTGAAACTGGTAGGATAGTGCCTCCCTTGTGAAGCACCATGGTTTTACATCATCATATGACCTAAAAAAACACAAAACAAGAGAGTGCAACTCCGGGCTACCCCCGTCAGAGGGACGTCTAGGGGGGTAGACGATCCGAGGCCCAGATCGTGGTTCCAAGGAGACCACGCCCGGGCGCCTAATACCTCAAGGACTTGCATGTGGCCCTAGAACATGCATGGAAGTGTGGTGCTATATTGAAACATGCAAAACCTAGTCACCGGGTGCATGTGCCCCCCTTCTCATGTGTGCGCTAGGTGTAACCTAAAGCTAAGGTTCTGGAAATATAAGGGGAACTCCCGTCGGGTGCAACCGGTAGGATAGTGCCCTCCACTTGTGAAGCACCATGGTTTTACATCATCATATGACCTAAACAAACACAAAAAAGAGAGTGCTCCGGCTACCCCTGTTAGAGGGACGCCTAGGGGTAGACGATCCGATGCCCACAGATCGTGGTTCCGGGAGACCACGCCCCGCATCTAATCCTCAAGGACTTGCATGTGGCCCTAGCACATGCATGGAAGTGTGGTGCTATGTTGAAACATGCAAAACCTAGTCCCCGGGTGCATGTGTCCCCCTTCTCATGTGTGCGCTAGCTGTAACCTAAAGCTAAGGTTCTGGACTTATATAAGGGGGAAACTCCCCGTTCGGGTGCAACCGGGTAGGATAGTGCCCTCCACTTGTGAAGCACTATGGTTTTACATCATCATATGACCTAAACAAACACAAAACAAGAGAGTGATACTCCGGGCTACCCCTGTTAGAGGGACGTCTAGGGGGGTAGACGATCCGATGCCCACAGATCAGGGTTCCGCGGGAGACCACGCTCCGGGGCATCGGAATCCCTCAAGGACTTGCATGTGGCCCTAGCACATGCATGGAAGTGTGGTGCTATGTTGAAACATGCAAAACCTAGTCCCGGTGCATGTGTCCCCTTCTCATGTGTGCGCTTAGTAACCTAAAGCTAAGGTTCGGACTTATATAAGGGGAAACTCCTCCCGTCGGGTGAAACCGGGTAGTATAGTGCCCTCCCCTTGTGAAGCACCATGGTTTTACATCGTCATATGACCTAAACGAACACAAAACAAGAGAGGTCTACTCCGGGCTACCCCTGTCAGAGGGACGACTAGGGGGGGTAGACGATCTGATGCCCAGATCGTGGTTCCACGGAAACCACGCCCGGGCGCCTAATACCTCAAGGACTTGCATGTGGCCCTAGCACATGCATGGAAGTGTGGTGCTATGTTGAAACATGCAAAACCAAGTCACCGGGTGCATGTTTCCCACTTCTCATGTGTGCGCGAGGTGTAACCTAAAGCAAAGGTTCTGGACTTATATAAGGGGGGAAACTCCCCGTTCGGTTGAAACCGGGTAGGATAGTGCCTTACACTTGTGAAGCACCATGGTTTTACATCATCATATGACCTAAAAAAACACAAAACAATAGAGTGCAACTCCGGGCTACCCCTGTCAGTGGGACGTCTAGGGGGGTAGACGATCCGATGCCCACAGATGAGGGTTCCGTGGGAGACAACGCTCCGGGGCGTCAGAATACCTCAAGGACTTGCATGTGGGCCTAGCACATGCATGGAAGTGTGGTGCTATGTTGAAACATGCAAAACCTAGTCACCGGGTTCATGTGTCCCCCTTCTCATGTGTGCGCTAGGTGTAACCTAAAGCTAAGGTTCTGGACTTATATAAGGGGGGAAACTCCCCGTTCGGGTGAAACCGGGTAGTATAGTCTCCTCCACTTGTGAAGCACCATGGTTTTACATCATCATATGACCTAAAAAAACACAAAACAAGAGATTGAAACTCCGGGCTACCCCTGTTAGAGGGACGTCTAGGGGGTAGACGATCTGATGCCCACAGATCAGGGTTCCATGAGACAACGCCCGGGCGTCTAATAACTCAAGGACTTGCATGTGGCCCTAGCACATGCATGGAAGTGTGGTGCTATGTTGAAACATGCAAAACCTAGTCCCCGGTGCATGTGTCCCCTTCTCTCATGTGCGCTTAGTCGTAACCTAAAGCTAAGGTTCGACTTATATAAGGGGAAACTCTGCTCGGGTGAAACCTGCAGGATAGTGCCCTCCCTTGTGAAGCACCATGGTTTTACATCGTCATATGACCTAAACGAACACAAAACAAGAGAGTTCTACTCCGGCTACCCCGCCGAGGGACGCCTAGGGGGTAGATCCGATGCCCAGCATCGTGGTTCCACGGAAACCACGCTCCGGGGCGTCAGAATACCTCAAGGACTTGCATGTGGCCCTAGAACATGCATGGAAGTGTGGTTCTATGTGGAAACATGCAAAACCTAGTCACCGGGTGCATGTGTCCCCCTTCTCATGTGTGCGCGAGGTGTAACCTAAAGCAAAGGTTCTGGACTTATATAAGGGGGGAAACTCCCCGTTCGGGTGAAACCGGGTAGGATAGTTCCCTCGACTTGTGAAGCACCATGGTTTTACATCATCATATGACCTAAACAAACACAAAACAATAGAGTGCAACTCCGGGCTACCCCTGTCAGTGGGACGTCTAGGGGGGTAGACGATCCGATGCCCACAGATGAGGGTTCCGTGGGAGACAACGCTCCGATGCGTCGGAATACCTCAAGGACTTGCATGTGGGCCTAGCACATGCATGGAAGTGTGGTTCTATGTTGAAACATGCAAAACCTAGTCCCCGGGTGCATGTGTCCCCCTTCTCATGCGTGCGCTAGCTGTAACCTAAAGCTAAGGTTCTGGACTTATATAAGGGGGAAACTCCCCGTTCGGGTGAAACCGGGTAGTATAGTGCCCTCCCCTTGTGAAGCACCATGGTTTTACATCGTCATATGACCTAAACGAACACAAAACAAGAGAGTTCTACTCCGGGCTACCCCTGTCAGAGGGACGTCTAGGGGGGTAGACGATCTGATGCCCACAGATCAGGGTTCCACGGAAAACCACGCTCCGGGGCGTCGGAATACCTCAAGGACTTGCATGTGGCCCTAGCACATGCATGGAAGTGTGGTGCTATGTTGAAACATGCAAAACCAAGTCACCGGGTGCATGTTTCCCCCTTCTCATGTGTGCGCGAGGTGTAACCTAAAGCAAAGGTTCTGGACTTATATAAGGGGGGAAACTCCCCGTTCGGGTGAAACCGGGTAGGATAGTGCCCTCCACTTGTGAAGCACCATGGTTTTACATCATCATATGACCTAAACAAACACAAAACAATAGAGTGCAACTCCGGGCTACCCCTGTCAGTGGGACGTCTAGGGGGGTAGACGATCCGATGCCCACAGATGAGGGTTCCGTGGGAGACAACGCTCCGGGGCGTCAGAATACCTCAAGGACTTGCATGTGGGCCTAGCACATGCATGGAAGTGTGGTGCTATGTTGAAACATGCAAAACCTAGTCACCGGGTTCATGTGTCCCCCTTCTCATGTGTGCGCTAGGTGTAACCTAAAGCTAAGGTTCTGGACTTATATAAGGGGGGAAACTCCCCGTTCGGGTGAAACCGGGTAGGATAGTCCCCTCCACTTGTGAAGCACCATGGTTTTACATCATCATATGACCTAAACAAACACAAAACAAGAGAGTGAAACTCCGGGCTACCCCTGTTAGAGGGACGTCTAGGGGGGTAGACGATCTGATGCCCACAGATCAGGGTTCCGCGGGAGACAACGCTCCGGGGCGTCGGAATACCTCAAGGACTTGCATGTGGCCCTAGCACATGCATGGAAGTGTGGTGCTATGTTGAAACATGCAAAACCTAGTCCCCGGGTGCATGTGTCCCCCTTCTCATGTGTGCGCTAGCTGTAACCTAAAGCTAAGGTTCTGGACTTATATAAGGGGGAAACTCCCCGTTCGGGTGAAACCGGGTAGGATAGTGCCCTCCCCTTGTGAAGCACCATGGTTTTACATCGTCATATGACCTAAACGAACACAAAACAAGAGAGTTCTACTCCGGGCTACCCCTGTCAGAGGGATGTCTAGGGGGGTAGACGATCTGATGCCCACAGATCAGGGTTCCGCGGAAAACCACGCTCCGGGGCGTCGGAATACCTCAAGGACTTGCATGTGGCCCTAGCACATGCATGGAAGTGTGGTGCTATGTTGAAACATGCAAAACCTAGTCACCGGGTGCATGTGTCCCCCTTCTCATGTGTGCGCGAGGTGTAACCTAAAGCAAAGGTTCTGGACTTATATAAGGGGGGAAACTCCCCGTTCGGGTGAAACCGGGTAGGATAGTGCCCTCCACTTGTGAAGCACCATGGTTTTACATCATCATATGACCTAAACAAACACAAAACAATAGAGTGCAACTCCGGGCTACCCCTGTCAGTCGGACGTCTAGGGGGGTAGACGATCCGATGCCCACAGATGAGGGTTCCGTGGGAGACAACGCTCCGGGGCGTCGGAATACCTCAAGGACTTGCATGTGGGCCTAGAACATGCATGGAAGTGTGGTTCTATGTTGAAACCTGCAAAACCTAGTCACCGGGTTCATGTATCCCCCTTCTCATGTGTGCGCTAGGTGTAACCTAAAGCTAAGGTTCTGGACTTATATAAGGGGGGAAACTCCCCGTTCGGGTGAAACCGGGTAGGATAGTCCCCACCACTTGTGAAGCACCATGGTTTTACATCATCATATGACCTAAACAACTACAAAACAAGAGAGTGCAACTCCGGGCTACCCCTGTTAGAGGGACGTCTAGGGGGGTAGACGATCTGATGCCCATAGATCAGGGTTCATGAGACAACGCCCGGCGCCTAATACCTCAAGGACTTGCATGTGGCCCTATAACATGCATGGAAGTGTGGTGCTATGTTGAAACATGCAAAACCTTGTCACCGGGTGCATGTGTCCCCCTTCTCATGTGTGCGCTAGGTGTAACCTAAAGCTATGGTTCTGGACTTATATAAGGGGGGGAAACTCCCTGTTTGGAAGAAACCGGGTAGGATAGTGCCCTCCACTTGTGAAGCACCATGGTTTTACATTATCATATGACCTAAACAAACACAAAACAAGAGTGTGCTACTCCGGGATACCCCTGTTAGAGGGACGTCTAGGGGGGTAGACG